>JACDQD010000001.1:45275442-45875442 GCA_019843655.1 Lethocerus indicus
TTACACGGAACTGATATGTCATATTTTCTTTCAAACCTTGTACTGTGCATTCGCATTTATCGTCTTCTGTTTTAACAACTTCAACCCAATCCATTGAAAATTTATCTTTCATTTCAATGGAATAACAGACAATCGGACGGCCACCGTCCATCTCAGGTTTGGTCCACTTCAGTTTCACGCTCTTATTGTCGTAATCGACAATTTCTGGTGTACCAGGTTTACCAGGTTCGTCTAAAATTAGATTAAAATTTGTTACGAATGCTTGATCCTGTATGCATGACTGCTGAAACCTTAGCTATGACTACCACATATTAAACGATTGGGGCACTAAAACTCGAAACATTAAATTAAAGTACCAATCTGTACCAAATATAACTAGGATATATTCGGTATGAATAACATTAAAAGTATTCCATGACAATGTTCTTTATAAAAAAAAGACAATGCCGATAACGACAAGAATTAAAATTTGAATATTCACCATATGGATTTCTTGCTGTTATAGGCTGATCAGTTTCCAGTGGTTCTGATTCTCCTTCTTTGTTGACAGCCTTAACGCGGACTTTGTACTTCTTCTTTGGTGTTAATCCAGTAAGTTTGAAATTTGTGGTATCAGGACCAACCTGTTTGATACAAATGTAATTATTATTCCAGCAATAAACTGAATAATAATAATTGTACGCAATGCATATTTCACCACGGGGGGATTCTTAATATTTATAATCTGCACGAACCTCTCCAGCTGGAACCCATCTTCCAGTGTCCATATCCATTTTTTCCAAGACATAGCCAGTTATTTCAGAACCACCAGAGTCTTTCGGTTTCTTCCAGGCTACGGTAATATGATTGGCTCGCACCTCGACAGGCTCCAGTGGGCCAACTGGCCTTGATGGTTTATCTGAAGAACAATATTTATTAGACAGCAATTCTCATAGTCATTCGCGATATTAAGGATACTGTAAATTAAATTTTAATTACCCAAAACGACAACATCGGCAGTTCCTTCACATGTTCCAGAGCTGTTGGACAATATGAGCTTATATTTTCCACTGTCTGCTCTTGTTACCCTTCTGACAGTAATTACTGTATTTCCGGCATATTTATCAAAGGTTATGCTGTAAACAAAAGTAATTATAAATAAGTTCATGTTTGAGCGAATGTTGTGGGAGGAACCTCAGCAGGCAGGAGTTGAACTCTGACATTGACTGATATCGGACTCAGATGATGGAACCAGTAAGAGTTCCGAAACGACACCACCCAATAGAGCCCCAGAAGGAAAGGGCAAAAACCCTTCCAATGGAGCCCCGCTCAGGTGGTTTCCAAACAGCAGCAGCAGGGGACAACTCCTGCCAACTGAGATCCTTCCCACAGCATAACTTCATATTTCATAGACATGTATACTTCAATAACTTCAATTAACAGATTAAAGTATACACTGTTCGTACGAAGATGGAGTATGAACATACCGTTGTTCAGCGTCTTCTTTTATTTCTTGGCCATTAAGCTGCCACATTACCTCTGGTTCAGGTTCACCTCCAAATTTTATATCATAGACTATCACCTGGCCCTTTTTGACCACAATATTGACCAGATCGTTACCAATAATGAAGGGTTTCACTGCAAGATCAAAGTCATTTTTAAGTGACACACAGGTAGACAGCCTTATTCTTTATTCTCAGTTTAAACAAAAATTTCCATTATTATATATATATATATATATATATATATATATATATATATATATATTCCTACGAATCTCACCGAATCGGCATTTGGCTATAATTGGTTTTGTGGCATCGCTCGGTTCACCGGGCCCAGCCTTGTTCACCGCTCGGATCCTGAACTCATATTGAGTTCCTTCAGTAAGTCCCTCAATCGTACTAGCTGTGACGTCATCATTGATAACCTTGCCAGTAACCCAGTCTTTACCGAATTTTTCCTGTAAACGAGATTTAGTATTTAATGATATATTATATGTATATATATATATATATATATATATATATATATATATATGTGTCAGGTAAAGTACAGGTTATGTTTATTGAAATTTTTCTACGTTCGTGGAAATACGAGAAGAGGAAGAGGATGTAGGAGAGAGGCCCCTTCACCCTGATGCGCACCCGATACCACACCCGAAATGCAGGATGGCAGAGCGAAAAGGGACAAGGGAGAAGCTACGACCGAGAACAGCCCGTCTTGAATGTTGGGCATGCGGCATGTATATACAAAAGACTCTTTCTAACCTTATATTCAATAATATATCCAGTGATTGGAGCTCCTCCATCGGATTCTGGTTTCTCCCATTTAAGGTCAGCATGGTCCTTATCCCAATCGACAACTTCGACACTACGTGGTTTGCCCGGTTCATCTACAGTTAATACAGTAATATCAAGGAATACATTTTGAAACGAATATTTTCTTCGAAATGATCGATACAAAATGATGCGAAAAAATTGAATACGGTACCCCATGGATCTTTGGCCAATATCACTTTGGAGCATAGCGCTGGCTCAGAGGCTCCGATTTTGTTTACGGCTTTCACTCGGAATTTGTATTCCTTCCTGTGAACGAGATCCTTGCAAGCATATTTCGTGCCCTCTGCTGCAGGAACATCGGCTATATGATGCCAGCCTCCTAAAAAAATAAAATAAAATAATGATTATTATCATTAAAACACAGAAAAATAATGACATTCTTGCACGGGCCATATTCCCTATTACACTGTAATCGTTTAACATATAGGACAATATATTTCATCGAATATTACCTTTGACACTGAGATCTTGGCGTTCGATTGTGTAATGTATAATAGGAGTGCCACCATCGTCGTCTGGTGCTTTCCAAGAAACATCGCAACTGGACTGGAATATATTAAAGACATCGACATCTTTCGGCATAGTGGGTGGATCTGTGGGTGGAAATTCATATTTCCGTCAATTCAAAAGGAAATAAAAAAATTATTACTGGTATTTACTTTCATTGTATAGATAGATGGGGTACGGACCTTGCATGTTAATATGGATATCTTTTGTGTCAGTGCCCTGGTTATTGGATATTTTAATCTGGTACATTCCCGTTTGGTTATGAGCGGGCTTCTTGAGGCTAAAGACGACCTTATCATCGGAAACAAGTACGTCCAAGTCCTTTAACGGGAGGGCTTTACCGTCCTTAAATATTTTCGCTTCGACGGGTGTCTGTCTCGTACCCTCGACTAAAACGGCGATGAAATTAGTACGGAACATGAATTACAATCGAACGTAATACAAAAACAATACAATAGAATCGAAAGGCGTTAAATGCTCACCACTGTATGGAACTTCGAATACGATCGGCTTGGCGCAAGAGCCTTCGACCGAATCTCCAAATTTGATGACGGGTTTTTCTTCACCCTTCTTCACCTCGAGTTTGCACGAGGAAACTAATTCGCCCGATTTGCAGGTTATCTCACCCTTGTCGCCCAGTTCGAGCTTGTTGAATATAAGCTGGTGTTTTCCACCTCCAAGATTTTTTATCTCAATCCTAAGCATGAGTGTCGTTTTGGTTAAAAGTCTTCAATTACAGAGTTTATATTAATAACTATATTTTAAAACTATACCTCTCAGAGGTTTGTATAGGTTTTCCCTGGAAGAACCATTCAGCGGGCGCTGTCTGGTCTTGCAGTTCGATGTCGAAAACGTGCTTCTCTCTTTCAATTGCCACCGTGTCTTTGAGTTTCTTGTTGAACCTGTTCTGATCTAAAAGGCATAACAGATGGAAACAAATATCGACCCGCATATTGATACTTATCGAGACATATTATAAAACTTTAAACTACCCTAGCCAAATACTACCTAACCAAATTTTAAATGATATGTCGGACTTACAATTAACAAGGATTTCGGCTTCGGTTTTGTCAGCATTTGTGGTACAGGAGTACTGACCAGCGTCAGTAACTTTGGCATCCTTAATAACAACCTTCCTCTTTCTTCCGTCCTTTGTTATGCTGATTCTGGATAAAAAATGTTTGTTTTAGTTACATATATTTCCCTCTAATTTATCTATCTCTAGTGCTCTCTCATTCACACACTTTCTCTCCTTCCTTTCATGTTACGGATAGCTCAAGCCATAATTGGGTGTATTTTTCGTAGAATTATACATTTATTGAAAAGTTTTTTTTTCAATAATCCCAAACTGGTTCGACAATAGGACTAAGCTCATTCTTTGAAAATTGATATAAACCGTCTGTTTTTGGAAATATGAACACAAACCTCTTGTCTGGTTTTAGTTCTTGGCCATTCTTTGTCCATGTTACATCACCGGCAGGATCATCTAACTCGCAAATTAAAGTGATAGTGTCTTTCTCTGTGAGCTGCTGACTCTTGAGCACCTTGGTGAACTTGTATGGGTATTCTGAAAATGGTATACGCATGAGTATTCATACGACAGAAAAAAATTATTATTATTATTATTAAACAAGTTCGATATTTCTTTTCTATCTCAAACAAAAAAAACGAGTTGAGGAATATAATAGCATGGATTTTACATACCAATTATAGTCAACTGAGTGACCGTTTTGTCCTCTTGTTTTTCGATTTTACAAGTGTATTCGCCAGTGTCGTCCAACTGGCAATTGAATATGGTCAGGCGGCAAACACCTTGCATGTCCTTCGACATCGAATATTTTTCTCCCTCCTGTATATAAAAGTATTTTGTCAGTTTTTCCAAAAAAAAAATTAAATTCTGACAATATTATAAAAATATCTTTCCATTTATACTCACAGTCAATTTTGTATTGCCTCTAAACCAGGACACGATGGCCATGCTGTTGTTCACAGCACATTCCATGTTTGTTTCGTGTCTGGTGTAGCCTTCGCTCTTCTTCAGCAGAGGTCTGATGAATGAATACGCCGGTGGTGGTTCTATAAAAGTGGATCAATCAAAAACGTCAACTTACGTCTTATTCAATTATTATGATGTAATATGGAATTACATTATGGCGAAAACACAATAAGTTATTTTTATTACCGTCCACAGTCAGGAAAGCGGTTGATGACACTCCGGCAATTTCAATTGTGTATTTACCACTGTCTTCAACTTTAGGATTGGTAATTATGAGTTGATAAAGATCGCCTTCATTTTTAATTTTATATTTTGAACCGGGGAACAGCTCCTTTAATTAATAATACATATAAAAAAATAAAATATATTTATATCATACGAAAATAACAATGGTTAATCCTATAGTATTATTTACACATCTTAGACTCCGATTTCTTTAACATTTTGTTAACACCGTACAGTGTAACACGAGTAATACAGTGTAATACTCTTCACAAGAGTATTCTGTTCATTTGCCAGTTATTACTTCCCTTATAAAGAGGAATAATATTACTTAATATTTAAAAATATTTCAATGATAGAATTTATATTATTTATGCGTAAATGAAATGAAATATAGTCCATT
Organism: Lethocerus indicus; assembly: GCA_019843655.1. Taxonomy (NCBI): domain Eukaryota; kingdom Metazoa; phylum Arthropoda; class Insecta; order Hemiptera; family Belostomatidae; genus Lethocerus; species Lethocerus indicus. The sequence continues at coordinate 45,280,889 of JACDQD010000001.1, forward strand.
GTTCACTCACATCTTTTCTGAAGAACCATTTTGGTTTGCAATTAGGCTTGCTGAAAACTGCCTCAAAGGTAACCTTCTTGTCCTTACCCTCTTTGGCATACTGATCGACCAGGTTTTTCAAAAAATTTTCTGGTTTCTGAACAGAAAGAAGAAGCAATCGAAACGATTCAGTGTTCATACAATCCGCTTGACTCATCACAAGAGAACTGCAGTTAATTTGCAATAAAGGGCAATTGAGATAAAATAAATGTTGAACTTTACCCTTTCAACTTTCTTAAGTTGTGGCATAGGCTTCTCTACTTCCTTGAGATCGCCCCAGTCAGGGTCCTCCTTTTCTTTGGCCCATTTGGCATATTTCCTCTTTTTGAGCATAGCTCTGAAGTCCATTCCACTGGCGTCTATTTATACCAAACAATCATTACTCGGTGGATTTTATTTGTAAACAATAATGTGCATTTTTTCAACAATTAATGAATTGTTTTAACGTCATTTATTAGAAAATAAAAACAGGCTTTGTATGTATGCAATTACAATAAATGTATTTATATTCATTGATCTCCATTCCTTTCTGACGGACATAGACACAGGATTGAACGTGCACATTTAACAATTAAACTCTTAGTACGATGACGATAAAAAAGACAATAAACAGGCAAGGAATACATTAACATTTTCAAAACAACTTCAAAACTGACGCACAAATTGTTCATCACTCAGAGTACTGTAAAACTGTAATTTCTCAGAATATCATTCAATTGGATCACACATTTCTATCATACTTAAGTTTGAGCTTATCTTGAAAGAAGTTCCTTTTCTGCCCATCACTGTTAATGACTTTTTCACCTTGTCACCGAATGATTCATATATTTAACGAAAAAATTCATTTTCAAATCTTCAGAATATGACAATTTTTCAGCGTAAAAATGAGAATTTTTTTTTTAAATACATTTTTATTTTTAAGTAGCCAAGGTTTAATTTTGCGGCCACAAATGGACCTCTCGCGATAGACCTACCTGATACATAGAGTTGCATTTCGGCGGTGTCTTCACCGTGGATGTTGCTAACGACGATTTTGTATTTTCCTTCGTCGTTTGGCTTGACTTTTCTCATACACAATGTGATCGTGTTCGTTTCGCCGTCGGTTAAGAATTTGAACCTTCCGCCTTCTATGATCTCAGTCATACCCTAATTGTAAGCACACAGGTATAAGGCATTACAGCACATAGCTAGTAATCGAAGCAAATCCCAAAGATCGTCAATTCTAATACGCTGTCGAATATGTTTAATGCTGTGGAGCATGATTCAAAAAAAGAAAAATGCCCGATGGCGATTTAAATTAGCCAAACATAAGTAGTGAGTAGCTGTCCCTAACTGGATAATCGAAATACAAAGAATGTTCCCATTAAGAGTATTATTGTCTTGGATATTTACCTTGTAGAATTTAAAGGTCGGTGCAGGATTACCCTCAACGCCGACAGTGATGTATCCGGTTTGATCTAATCAGAAACAGAGAGATATGAATAAAAGGCGAATTGAGGGCGATACTGTACGAAAATTCAATTTATGCTCAAACCACGCCGATAGATAAAAACAGTATCTAGATAACGATAGACAAAATTCGTAATACATTCACTTCATTCTCTAATTATTTGAATTTCCACTCTGCCTCCCCGTCGCACATCCTCTCGTCAATCATCCAGCGAAACCAGAAACACTCAAACCTGTTTATTTGTTATTTCTAGATTACGTTACGGTTGTGCGAAAAGCGAAAGAAAGCAATTATTAATTGAAGAGGCGGAAAAACGAGACGAAGCCATCTCCACATCGATCGAACCAAACCCTGTCGTTATTTCAATGCGCTGGCAACGAATGATTAGGTCGAAATAAGAATTAAAGGAAGAACAACGAAGCGGGACAATTAGTACTATAATTTGACTAGGCTGTAGAGGACTCCTCGTAAAAGCAGGCGCCCCTAGAGTAGACTTACCAAAAGCAGGATACCAAAAGTTAGAGCTTAAGCTTGGTTAATACTAGGTTCAAAGAGGCATGCGTAATGGATAATGTACTTCGTTACGAAATCGAAGTACGATAAATTGAGGTCTAAACGTGCGATCGGACAGAGCAGACGAAAGAGACGTACGTGACATAAATACATTAAAATAATAATAACAGGGCTGGGTTTTAAAGTGAAAGAATACGCACCTTCAACTGCCGTATAGTTTTCTTGAACGTCGACGATTGCCGGCGGCCCGGGAGCGCCGATATCTTTCAGCGGAGTCGAAGGTTTATCAATCTTCTCCTCGAGCTCGGCTACGCTCGGCCTCCTCATGTCGGCGCTAGGTCTTCGTCGCTAATTGGGCAAGTCAAAGGTTAAATACATCCACGCATTGTGGACGACTCGATGCTATTCATCGGCCGACCTTCCGAAAAGCATAGAAAGGGGTCCCGAAATGGGTTACGAGTACGTTCCGCTTTGTAATTTCTTTTAAATTGAACAAAAATATATGGCGACCGAATGTTATAACGCCAGTAATATCATAGAGCCCTGCAATCATTTAAGTTTTTTCTATTTTTTTTTTTTATAAAAATGTCTAGTGCAAAAACTTTAAACATAATTTATCGACAACGCCTTGTCGTGAACGTAAAACTTATATTTGTTAAACTATATAAAGTATTTTAACTCGATAAACACAATGGTATGGCCTGTTAAGCGCTATGGTCGGTTAGGGTAAGTGGCCGCCAGGAGATGCGTGGCGGTCTAACTTCCCGACTTAAGCTAACTTACAAACTAACTTCCATGGCATACGGGCAGATAACTTGACATTTCACTAACACAGACGCACTATGCCATTGGCTATTAGTAATTGGCCACAAACATACAGCTATGGGAATCCGTCAATGGATTAGGATCGGTTAGATGAAATATAGGTTTTAGAATGAAGGATATCGGAAGGAGAACAGCATTAATTGTCGGAGCTCAAACTTTTCAGGCTTATGTATATATATGGAATTATTTCCACTTTAAATGGATTACTTTGGAAGTTTGAAGCCTTGACAACAGTTAGGAATAATTACTAGCGACTTATATTTATAGCAAAAGAAAATAACGTAAGGCACATATAAAAAATAAAGCGAAAACAACATTGATATAGGATGAAACATGAATATCTTCTTCGGTAAGTCTGACATTTCATCAGGACCGGAATAGACGAGAACATAAATGTGTAAAACAAACATATTATGGTTAAATAAATGAGTAATATGACGTCTTTTACGCAGGTGTTGGCAGCACAAAAACATAGATTCCATGTTCTTCACGTTCCAGAGTGTTTCTAAGATGGTTTAGATAAGCTTTGAAATAATTAATAAAGCAGTTTCTTTCAGAACTGCAAAGATATTTCAAGAACTCAAAGAAAGATTAGATCGATGACATAAATCGTTTGAGGAAGTTATTATAGTATTTCTCATCTTTGTCGTTGCGGTGTTGTAAATGAATGTATTAAATACATCACGCCTGAGAAAATGGCCAGGAATGTTATTTTTCTTCCAAACAAAATACAAAAAAAGACAATAAAAATAAAATAAATGAAATAAAAGAAAAAATTGAAGCAAAAACAGTCGCACACTTAAAACAGATATTGAAAAACAAAGCATCACACAGAAAAAACATCTTTTTAATGTTATAATTGCACCGAATTATATTAACAAAAAAAATATTTAAAAAATGCCACAAAACGGTGAGCAGTGGCGATATAATCCATGTTTAGAGAGGTGTCAAGTTCTAAACAAGTAAAATACAAAAACTAAAAATAGGATTATTGCTTAAAATTATCAGTCCTTAAGCGTTATTGTAACCGGCCCAATATTCTTTTTTATTCAAGGGTCGGTACACGTAGGAGTTTTCGAACTCTCAAATTTCAATATCGAGATCGGAAAATTGACAATTCATTCGCATATTTTACAGTACCCGAAGCTAGTACACTCCCTTATTCGATCAGTGTAAATTCCATTCGATTTCATACATTCTCGTAAGGATTTCTTTTGTTCCTCTCCACAATACAACCACGCAACTATCGTGAATTTATCGGTAGACTATAATTATTAGTAAATGTAATAAAAATTCTTGTTGGAGAAGACAAAGTATGCCAAAATGTAGTGGACTAAGATAACAGTAAAATTCCAGAAGGATTTATTTTTATTCCATCAGTCGAGATACCCATTTGAGAGTGATAGAAAACCCCCGGCTGTTTTAACGCGTGAACGGAACAAGCGAAGCGTTACTCTTAGTTCAGAGACCCGGCTCACCTTTGGATCAAGTACTTCACCCGGTCGCAGTTTTCCAGCCTGTGAAAAAAATATGGTTAAAAAAGAGATAAGGGCAAGGAGAAGACGACAGACAGGGATACAATAAGACATATCACCGGGAAAAGACGTATACACAGACATCACTCTCGGACTGGAGAACGAGACAAAAGACGTTAGAGACGAACCATCGGTCGGTTTTTTTGTCTAAATGTGAAAGGACAAGAGACGAGAACGAGTTCATAAACAGAGATAGCTGTTATTAAAAACAAAAAATAACGCAATTATAAACTAGCGATACTAGGCGAAATCCGAGTGAATCGGTCGTTCGTAGACAGCGCTCACCTTTTTCTCTTCTAATACTTCTCCGGGTCGCAATTTTCTATTTTCCTAAAATACAGAAGCGAGCCACAATCAATATTAAACAGCATCGAAATAAATCTCCCAACTTACTTTTTTTATATCAACAATTTACAATAAAAATCGCGGAAACGAATTATACCACCGATCGTCGCGTTTTAAAGGGCTACGACATTGAACTGATCCTGTCTCCAGTCGTGAAACTGACCCTAATTCGTAAAACGCTGAAAAAACAAATAAAATATTTAGCAGTAAAATAAAACCATATACGTCTTATTGGAAATTGAACGACAAAATAAAATACTTAAAATTAGACGCCTCCCGAGTCTTACTCGTTAGGGAACAATTGAGCAGAGCAAAAGAAACTGATTTCCCCAGGCCGTTTTTAAATTTTGTCGTCCCTTAAACTAACGAGAACTAATAATATTTTCTTTTTAAATAAATTACGGCGCGTTCAAATGGCGCAATTTTTCTGCCGGTTGAATGGAAACAGAAATATTCCATGGAAATATCTCTTACAGCAAATATCGTCAGTCAGATAGAAGGAATATAAACGCATTCGATTTATATGTATATGTGATAGTAGTGCATGTTACCTCGTCGCTGATGATGAGACTGGGCCTCCTGCCTTTCTCGTCAGGCGGGACAAGCGATCCTCTGCGGCTTGGCGGACCCGAGCCTGGGATCAAGGAACTCTTCCTGCTTCCGTCCCCCATCGGGCTCTTTTCTCTTATGACTTCGATTTTCGGCGCTTCCGGGGCCTTAATTTCCGGGACCTGGAATTAAATCGATTGTTTGTACACTGCCAATCTACTGTTCTGTAGATGCTGCCGCCAATAAAATAGGTCGGGAAATGTACTCACCTCGACCTTTTTAGCTTCCACACTGATGGACTCCTTCTTTTTCATGCTGACCTCCTGAAAACAGAAAAGAAAATTTGTTAAACCCGGGTGGTCTGCAAAGATATTTGGGCCCTTCGTAACATTTCTTCTTTCTATTTCTTGTATAATCGATCGTTATCTTTATAACTACAATTGTGGAATTTGTCTTTTGCTAGCAAAAGATCAAACCAGCGAGAGGAGACAGAAACGCACGAAATCTACGGTATACCAGGGAGCGTTTTAACGGATTCTGTTTTTAACATTTTACCCCTAAAGTCGTAGAAATACGAGGGCAATCCCAAAATTAAGGGGTGGGGACGTAGAGAACCTGTTCATACGGCTGTTAGCCACACTGTTGTGATTAGTGCTTCCTCCACTTCCAAACAAGCATGTGTGCGCTTCGCTGGGATACTCAATCTTGATTTGGCAGACCTTAAAAATAGAACTCTCGCCAAGTGCAAAATCGCGGAGTTATTCGATTCAAAAATTATTAAACCGGAGTTCATCGCCAATTGACGGAAGAGTATGGCGGCGAGTTGGTATACATGGACATTCTGAACATGCCACAGCGTCTACAAAAATACATCCACCGAAATGGCGATTATATAGAAAAATGAATAATTCTTCAGCCTTTAAAAGTATGTAAATATTATAGAAAATAAACGGTTGTTTGTATTTCTAAAGAAATAGGAGCCCTTACTTTTGGGATCGCCCTCGTATTTATTTTTAACGACACATTTCCCTGTAACTTGCAATTCTTCTTCTTAGTAAGAAACATTATATTATTGCTATTATTATATTGGAAGCTGAAAAAAAATTAAAAATTAAATTGCTTACATACAAGCCTCGTAATAAATAGTGTAAATGAAGCATAGGTGAAATGTAAGTGAATGCATGTAAGGACTGTGAAATTGATGGTGTATGTAATACCTTTCTAGGTTCCTTTGTTGGAGCAAGAAGTGTTTTTTCTTCTTTCTGTATGAAAAAATATTTTTATTTGTGTGTTGAAAATGTGTGATAAGGTACAATTTCAATATTATGAGCTAATGTAATAATGGCGTTTGAATCTATTTCTAAATTGTAAATGTTAAATACTATGTCCTACAACAAAGCGTTGTTAATATTCCATAAATAACTTTGTTAAACTAAAAAATATTCTAATTCTGTATTAATTTAAATGTTTTATTAGTTAAATAATCATAACTAATCCTCTTGCTATGTATTCGAAAAACGCTTTACTTAATTTCTCATTTAATTTAAACAATTGTTTATTCTCATTAGTGGCATAAAGGCTCAAATCAACTAGCTACTTTCGTTTAATAAAATCTAAAAATAAAACAGAACTAACATAAGAATATTAATAGATTGGTCATCGAAGTTATCACAATGTCTAAAAATTAACAAAGCCCAAATCACATTCGAAACTAGAAAAGTTTTTTAATACCTTTTCAGCTTTCTTAGTTGTTGGAGGAGCAATTTTGTCTTCTTTCTACATTAAAAGATGATAATAAAATTGAGTTTCTACTCTTGTTATGACCCTTGAAAAAAATATCTAAAGAATCAATGTACGCGTCTTTGTAATCAATTCGTCTTGCAATCTAGTAGTTTCAATTTAACGTATACTTTGTCGTTAGCTTTTATCATCAACTATACTTAACTATGTATTGAAAATTTATTATTAAAGCCCAAAATATTACACTCATATGTAAAAGTGTGAGTAATATTACTAAGGTATAATTATACCTTTCCAGCTGGCTTTGTTGGTGTAAGAAGCTTTTCTTCTTTCTGCATTAAAACATATTTTATTTAGAAAAGACTCAAAATATGGTATTAGATGTTAAAATTGTTGTAATTTAATCAGTCTGGATAATGTGATTATACCTTTTCAGGTCCCTTTCCGGAAGTAAGAAGTTTGTCTTCTTTCTGTATAAAAATATAAGGAATTAAATCATGTTTTGAGAACGTGTAATATGGAATGAACTATACTGCACTAGTGCTATATTGTATAGTGTATACGTTATAATGTTATATATTCTGTGTGTGTGTGTGTGTGTGTGTGTGCGTGTGTGTGTGTGTGTGTGTGTGTGTGTGTGTGTGTGTGTGTGTGTGTGTGTGTGTGTGTGTGTGTGTGTGTGTGTGTGTGTGTGTGTGTGAATTATTATACAATTTATTCTTCTATGAAAATGGATATAATAAGCTAATAGTAATTTGATCGTGAATTGTGGTTGAATGTACTGAGGCGTTAATACCTTTTCAGGTACCTTTGTTGGTGTAAGAAGCTTGTCTTCTTTCTGTGTGAAAATAAATGCCAAGAGTTAAATCAAGATTTTAATGGTTATATTTAGTTCTGAACACGAATGTTTAAGAATTGTCTATAATGTACTACTTAGTTCACTGTACAGTAATTATATGATAGTATTTCTCGAAGTACCTTTGTTGGTGTAAGAAGCTTCTCTTCGTTCTATGTGAAAATAAAAGTAATTACGTTAGGTCTGTAAATGTATGATTCGTAATAAATTAAAATATACTAGTGGGTATAGTGGGTATACCTTTTCAGGTACTTTTCTTGGTGAAAGAAGCGTATCTTCTTTCTGTGTAAAAATAAATATAAAGAATTAATTTGTGTTCTGAACGTAACTTATTACGAATGTGATTATAAAATCTAGTATAGTCAGTGTAATGGGTAGTGTACTTGTGTAGTGATTATATGACAATACCTTCTCAGGTACTTTTGTTGGTGGAAGAAGCGTATCTTCTTTCTGTGTAAAAATAAATATAAAGAATTAATTTGTGTTCTGAACGTAACTAATTACGAATGTGATTATAAAATCGAGTATAGTCAGTGTAATGGGTAGTGTACTTGTGTAGTGATTATATGACAATACCTTCTCAGGTACTTTTGTTGGTGGAAGAAGTTTGTCTTCTTTCTATATGAACATAATATGATGAATGAAATATTTTGATCATGATTGATTTTGTATCCATTTGGTGATAATGTACTAGTGTGGTTGAAATGACAAATACCTTATCAGGTGCCTTTGTTGGTGTAAGAAGCTTGTCTTCTTTCTGTATGAACATAAATATAATTAATTAAATTATATTTTGATCATTTATTATTATGAATCAATGTGGTTATAATGTACTATTGAAGTGGAAATGACAATACCTTTTCAGGTACCTTTGTTGGTGTAAGAAGCTTGTCTTCTTTCTGCGTGAAAATAAATTCTGAATTAAAAAAAGTTAAAAAATAAATTATATATAAATTATAATGTTCTAGTGTTACATCAGTATACTAGTGTATAGTGTATGTGTACATGTATTATGTGACAATACCTTTTCAGGTACCTTTGTTGGTGTATAAAGCGTACCGTCTTTCTGTATAAAAATAAACATAATCAATTTAATTAGGTTATGAATGTGAATGATTAAGTGATGAATAATTGTAATGGATACAATAGGGGTGATATTAATGTATGGGGACGTGTATATTGATTATATGACAATACCTTTTCAGGTACTTTTGTTGGTGGAAGGTTTTCTTTTTTCTGTATAAAAATAAATATAAAACATTAATTTTGTTTGGATTGAATGTATATATATAATTTTGTCATTAATTATAAAGGAGCGGTGGACGCATTGTATAGAGTAGGCGTACAGTGATGAAGTCACTACCTTTTCAAGTACTTTTGTTGGTGCAAGAAGTTTGTCTTCTTTCTGTATGAAAACAAGTATACTCAATAAATTCATGATCTGACAATAAATGATATGGAATAAGTTATAATGCAGTGTATAGTATACGTGTATAGAGAATGAAAGACTACCTTTTCAGGTACCTTTGCTGGTGTAAGTAGCTTGTCTTCTTTCTGCATGAAAAGAAGTATACTCAATGAATGAATGCATTGAAAATAAATTATATGGAATAAATTATAATGTAGTGTATAGTCTACGTGTGTAGAGAATGAATGACTACCTTTTCAGGTACCTTTGATGGTGTAAGTAGCTTGTCTTCTTTCTGTATGAAAAGAAATATTCTCAATGAACACATGCTTTCAAAATAAATGATATGGAATAAATTATAATGCATGTATAGTCTTCGTGTATAGGGAATGAATGTCTACCTTTTCAGGTACTTTTGTTTGTGTATGAAGCTTATCTTCTTTCTGTATGAAAAAATATATACCGAATGAAATCATGTTTAGAAAACCAATTATATGGAATCAATTATAACGTACTCAAACGTATAGTGTATAGTGTAATTGTATAGAGAATGTTATGACTACCTTTTCAGGTACCTTTGTAGGTTTAAGAAGCTTGTCTTCTTTCTGTATCAAAATCATTGTGATGGATTAGACGATATTTTGAAAATGAATGATATGGCATTAATAAAAATATACTGGTAACTATATAGTTTATAGTAATTATCTTATTATACCTTCTCAGGTACCTTTGTAGGTGTAAGAAGCTTGTCTTCTTTCTGTATTAAGTAAATGTAATGGATTATATAATGTCTTACAAATGAATGATATATGACTAATTATAATGTACCTTTTCAGGTACTTTCGTTGATGATAGAATATCATCTTCTTCCTATACGAGAATGCCAAGAATTAAATTATGTAGTAAAAATGAATAATATGGAAGTAATTACAATGAATTTGATATAGTGTATAGTGTATGTGTAAAGTATACCTTTGTTGGTGTATGAAAATTGTCTTCTTTCTGTATGAAAACATATAATTTCTTTTCAAAATGTTAGATTTGGATTATTTGATAAATAGCTTCTATTAACTTCATTAACCAAAAATATTGAATAGATATATAGGTTTAATCAATTACTAAGGTACTAAGGTATAATTTTCATTCATACATAATTAAATAATATGTAAAAATTATATAATTAAGTAAAATCGGTATAAAAGGTGAAATTTGTGAAAATTGGATTAGTCATTTTTACATAATCATTTCTGCTATTTCATTAATTAGCTTTTAAATGGCGAATAAGAATTAACACATTTTAATAGAATTACAAGTTCATTTTCTTACACTTACCTAATTATTTTGCTCATAAATGCAATTTTGTTGTAATTCTGTTTTCTCAATATAGAAATAAGTAAGCATGTCAGTGTATTAGATGCAGTCGTTAAAATCAAATGATTTTTTTGTACTTAAATTTAATATTTATAAATACCTACATGTATAGTGTATGAATTTTAAGTAAAGTGTATATACCTTTTCGGGTTCCTTTGTTGGTGTAAGGAGGTTTGCTTTTTTCTGTATAGAAATAGAAGCATATTAATTACAGTAAATGAAGTAATTTAATTTGTATAATGATATGTAAATTTATGCATTTTTTGATAGAATATTTAGTATTATGTAATATTGTTTGTTTTCTCGATTAAGCAATTTATAATTTATAAAATGTTTTTATACCTTTTCAGGTTCCTTTGTTTGAGTAATTGTTTTGTCTTCTTTCTGTGTAAAAATGTAACATTATTAGTTAATATAAGTAAGTATTCCTACCATAATATAAGTGTTTAGTGTATTTAATAATTATTTGTTATTATACCTTTTCAGGTTCCTTTCTTGGTATTGGTTCATCTTCATTCTGTGAGGGATATATATGTGTTCAAATTAATTAAGTGTTAATAATTGTGTGTTTAATTGTCCCATAATTTTAAGAGCAATTAATATTGCCTTTAATAAATGTTATGTATATTATCTGTTTAGTTTTAATATCTCATAACAGTTCAACTGATTAAATAGGGTGATTTCTCCAGGTGTACTCACTTTAACTTCCTCCTTCTTAATTTTAACTTCTTCCTTCTTCACTTTCACTTCCTCCTTTTTCATGACTTTTTCAACTTTCTGAAATGAAAAAATACAATGACAAAAATGCAACATGAATGAAAAACCCAATGGCTTTTGCATAATGTATGAAATCCATTTATAGTAATGGTGTCATCTAACAGAATTCATTACTCGTGCACATAATATTACATAATTTTGAATTTCATATCAAAAAGAAAAATTAAATTCAACTGAAAACAGAAATGTCCTAAACTGAAAACATTATACATATACTTACTTCTATCTAATAATATTAGATGTAATTTTCTACATTATATTAAATATTAATCAATGAATTATAAAAAATAATTCATATGTACATATTAGGAAATTCAAATGTAAGTTTAACACTTCTGTTGCTGCTTTCTCTTCTATTTTGTTTTTAATATCACTCCTCAATTCAAATAACATTTCAAATAAATGCACACATTTATATTGTTCCCGTCAAGTAAACAATATTAACTGGTCAATCAGGGTAATATAGAAATGAGATTACTTTCATAAAATGTTTAAGATTTGTCTGAATGTGAGTTAAAGGAATGTATTTGTATATAAATATTGTTAATGAAGTAATTGACTTTTTTATGATTATTGCAATATGTCATTAACAATGTTTAATGAAACTGTCAGTAAAAGTTGAACTTAATTTTTATTTTAAAATTGTATAATTATTATCAATGTTATGTATGAAAAATGTTTCAGCGTACCTTAGTAGGTTCCTTTCCTGGTGTTTGTTCTTCTTTCTGTATAAAATATGGTAGAGTTTTAATTAACAGTGTGTTTCATAAATATTTAAATGAAAAGGATATATGTAAATGAAAGAATATTATTGAAATACTTCAAATCATATACTAATAAATTATCTTAAATTCGTATGTGAAGTTAAATTGTATTGGTTTTATGATAACATACCTTAGTAGGCTCTTTACTTGGAGCTTTTTCTTCTTTCTGTATGGAATATATTCATGATATGATTAGTGTTTTGATAACTATTGAGAATTTTAAAAATAAAATGAACTCATTTTTAAAACTATTAATATCACTTTAGGAATAAAAATAATTACTGTGTAATGAAATCATTAACTCTAAGCATTACAGTCAAGTTGCATATTTTTCTTGAAATATAATTCATGTGATAATGATTAGTGAAAGGCATACCTTAGTAGGCTCCTTTGGTGGACTAAGTTTGTCTTCTTTCTGTATGGGATTATTGTATCCTATTTAGTAAATATTTCGAAAGTAGCTGTTTAGTAACTAACTGTATATTTATTTGAAATAAATAGTAAATGGCTTTTATTTGTAAGGCCAGGTTGCAATTACATTAATTTGTAATAATAATTAATTATGTTTAAATTGTCTTTGAAAGAATGTATTTCATAGCCTGTTAAAGGACATACCTTTGAAGGTTCCTTTGGTGGACTGACAGTTTTTTCTTCTTTCTGAATAGAATATGTTTTGTCACAATTAATGTAATGATAACATTATATAAAATATTAATATAGACTGTATAGGTGAACAAAACTTAATGGTATTGATATATGTTAATATCAATATAATTTTTAAAAAACTACAAGTTATTTTCTGGAGTGACAAAAATCAGTACTATCTACCTTTCCAACTTCCTTAGTTTTTGTGACAACTGTTTTCTCTTCTTTCTGTGAAATTAAATGTCTCCTATAAATACTAACAAAAATATTGATATTTATATTATACTAAAACTGCTCAAAGTTTCAAATGTAGCTATTACAAATTTGTTTCAACAAAATGTTACATTACTACTAAGTATTCATTGCTCTGTGGAAATTCAGAAGTAATTATGATTTATTCCCTAAGCAAATAATTGTTTTAAATATTTTATTGTACAATAGCCATGTTATATGATATATATGTATACAGCCATAGATATGAGACATTTATTAATTGTAGATAAGAAGAAATGAATGCTGGGCCTGCTATCCAGAAAAAGTTTATCATTGTAATGCATTTATATCAATTTATAAATAGTGTAGTGTAATTTATTCTATAGCTCTTAGTGATCTAAAATATATTTATAGTAGTTATCATGTAGTTGTATACTGAATGTAAAATAAGTGTAATAGTATGAAGGCATACCTTTTCAGGTTCCTTTTGTTTGGTAACAGTGACTTCTTCTTTCTGTATAGAACATGTTTGAGGTGAATTAGTATTATTGTCCTTAATTTACTAGGAAATAAGGAATTAAGATTTAAACTAAGAAATACTAAAATGTGATGATAGTTGTAATGTTGTAAGTATTGAGGAAATTGTCTGCCGAATGATTTAGATACACCACTTCTAAAGTTGTGAAACTATGTTAATAATAATGTAAACTGAATGTATAATAAGTGAAATAGTATGAAGGCATACCTTTTCAGGTTCCTTTTGTTTGGTAACAGTGACTTCTTCTTTCTGTATAGAACATGTTTGAGGTGAATTAGTATTATTGTCCTTAATTTAGTAGGAAATAAAGAAGTAATATTAAACTAACAAATGCAAAAATGTGATTATAGTTGTAGTGTCATAGGTATTAAGGAAATTGTTTACCAAATGATTTAGATACACCACTTCTAAAGTTGTGAAACTATGTTAATAATAATGTAAACTGAATGTAAAATAAGTGTGATAGTGTGAAGGCATACCTTTTCAATTTCCTTCTGTTTGGTAACAGTGACTTCTTCTTTCTGTATAGAACATGTTTGATGTAAATTAGTATTATTGTCCTTAATTTAGTAGGAAATAAGTAACAATAACTAACAATTGTTAAAATCTGATGATAGTTGTAGTGTCATAGGTATTGAGGAAATTGTCTACAGAATGATTTAGATACACCAGTATGCTACATTGGGCTGTGGCATTAGTGTAGCACCTTTAGATATGCCACTTCCAACATTTTGAAATTGAATTGAGTTTTTTGTTAATAATTGTCATATCAACAAAACTTTTTATTAAGGGATATGACTATCCATTGCAGTCAGTAATAATGTATCATTTCATGAAGGTGTTAACCATTATCATGTAAGTTGTTATAAATATATCAACAATATATGCCATTGTTATGATAATGATTGATTGAAAGTGATTTTGGAAATTCTGATGCAGAGTGAAGTGATTTAATTTAAGGTGTTGCGTACCTTTTCAGGTTCTTTTGTTGGTGTTACACTTTTTTCTTCTTTCTATACAGAATATATTTGTTTTTAACATTTCTAATATAAAAGGAGAAATATGAAATGTAAAAAGGTAACAATTGGATAATAATATTTGGATCATATACATTTATAAAACTACAATTGAATGTTTGCATGTATGTACGGTTTCAGTCATTTCATGTTAACTTATATATGTAGTTGTTGAAAATTAAGTATGGATAAATTGTAACCATGTAAAGTGGTGTTGAATTATTAACAGTGTACATAATGGAGCATACCTTCCCAGGTTCCTTCATGGGAATGGTAACAGGTTTATCTTCTTTCTGTATGAGATATAGTTTAGTTAATGTTTGCACAGTAAAAAAAATAAACACTTAATATATATTACCCAGAATTAAATACAGTAATTTACAAGACATTTCTGTGTTTTGTACAAGACATCTTAAGTTGAAGCCACTTTAAGTGGCTTCATTAAAAACAATTCATAATTCATGGAATATCCATTTCAGTTGGTAAATTCCAGAATCTCACTCCATATTTGTTGAGTTCATGCATTCATGCAAACCTAATGTATTTGTTTAAATGCTTTGTAATTAAAGTAATCCTTAAATTGAGTCAAAGTGTAATTTTTGAATCCAAATAAGATGAATAGTAATTTGTGAAATACATTTTTTAATTTGGTATACAAAAAATGATTGATAATTCCTTTATTCCATTGTTTTTAATGAAAATCAAAACAACGGTATATTTGTATATAATGTGCAGATACTCTCATGTTTATTAAATATAATGTAGGAGTATGCTGTAAAGGTTATATAGTAGCATACCTTTTCAGGTTCAGGTGGAGGAGAAGCCTCAGTTTTGTCTTCTTTCTGTATGAGATATGTTGTGTATTAAAATTGTGGGACTTTAAGATTAGTGTTTGAAGTAAAAATGCTTAATATAAAATTAACATGCATTTGGCATTCCAATCATAAAAAGAAAATAATAATAAATAATATTCATGAAGCTTATTACTCACAAGTTCTTCTTTCTTCTCTTTTTTGATCACCTTCTGTAAACATAAGAACACAAAGAATGAATATGAACAAATGTTTTCAATGGAGGTCTAAATGAAAACATTAATTACATGTTTTTAAAACGGGTATTAATAAAAAATCATCTACCAATTATGCAATAAAATGGTTCATTGAATTAATTAAAGTACTTACTTCTTCTTTCTTTTCTTTCTTTACTACTTGCACTACTTTTTCTTCTTTCTGTAAGTGAATGACAAATGGATAAATAACTATGTAAAGATAACACTATTCTAATTGTATAAATTTATAGTGAATTGTAGCTATGAAAATAAAAGATAATAAAGGAAATAATAAACTACTAACCACTTCTTCTTTCTTTTCTTTTTTCATGACCTTTTCTTCTTTCTATAATAAATGGGAAAAATGATATTAATATATATCATATTACCTTAATTTATATAATAACATATAGTTTTATAGAAGAAGAAAATATTTGATGAAATCCATAAACATTTTGATTAGGAAGAATCACAATTATATATATTACCACATATGCTTTTTCTATTTGTTAATTTGTAAAGTATGACCTATTTAACAAATCAATCCATTATTATGTTATTATTATTACACACAAATACTTATAGAAATCAGTAATACTAACTGTTTCTTCCTTCTTTTTGGCAACTTTATCTTCTTTCTGTAATAAATAGTATGATTATATTAGTACTATTACATTGACCCATAAAATACCAAATTGATAAAAACAAAACTTTTATGACAAATTAAGCTATTTTTCTGCCTCCTACCACTCATATTTATACTGTTTTTAAACTTTTTTTGCATTTTTCATATTATTATTTTAAAATCTTTTTAAAGAAAAAAGCCTAGTACAGTTTTTAAACATTAAAATCTCACTTAAAAATGAACATTATATGAAATTGAATTTCTTATAAATATTATTTTATTATATTTGATTCAATTAATACACAATATAATATATAATTAATACTTCATCATGCAATATTTATTGAAGGAGAATACCTCTAACTCCCACCAACAATGTATTAGAAGAAATAAAGCAGTTGAAATAAGCCATCCATCAATTAGTGGCGATTTCGTAGTTAGTATGCTGATTTCAAAGAAAATTATGATTTAATAAGAGATTGTTGAAGGAGCTGAAGACTGTCATAATGAAAAAAAATATAAAAACATGTTAAAAGGTGAGTTAAAATGACACTGTGATTTTTCAATAATGTCTATAAGTTAAAGCATTAAGTCCACCATGTATTATTTACTGATGTTGGAACAGTCCACAAATAGCCCAGTTCCTGTTCACACAAAGCACAAATTAATAAAATGTATTAATTTAAAAAATAACAAATAATATCAGATTAATTCATTAATAAAAAGTCGATGGTGAAAGAAAAAATTTGCTTTCATATGTGAGCTTGTATTATTCAGGATTTGATAGTGACATTATAATCAGTTCACACATGTATTTTAGAACAGGAGGGTACAAAGGTACCTTTGCAACAACATTGAACAACTTTTTATCAGTGATTGCTAATTTAAGGAAATAAACGGATCTGATTATTCTAGTAATTTATTAATTAGCTTTTGCCAAATTGAATTTAATATTAAAATTTTCAAATGATACTTTTATAAATAAAGTGAGCTAGTTGCATATGTCGGTCTCTCATGAAGCATTCTGCCAACTCTGTCACTGTAATGTTACTGTGGTGAGTGCAGTAACAATGAAGTGACAGTGCTTGTCAGTATCCGCTACAAGGTAGCATTTTATCGGTGGTATTCACTTCATTACCAACTGCTGTTGGTCTTGAGCTGAATCCGTTTGAAACCAACCAAAGCATCTAAAGTTATCTTGAACATCTGGAATTATCTAAATACTAATATGTTTTACAATTCTTCAAATGTACATCTGCTAAATGTGAAGTAATGTCAGTTAAAGCAACTTCATTTCAAAAATTATGCTCACGAAGCATGAATATAATGAAAAATATCATGCTTTTACCTTCTCAACGACTTTTTTCTTTGCCTCTACTTTCTCTTCTTCTTTCTGTAAACCAGCATTTTTATTACCGAAAAATTAAGACAAAAATAACATTGATGTTCATGTTTGCTATCATTTAAACATATAACATGGAACAAATCATTTGAACATGTAACAAATAATTAGTTGAGGTTTAGGCAACAGAGAAAGAGTAGTAAACATATGAACATAAGTTGTAACATATTTATAGTTTACAACAGGAGTTTAACCACGTATTAGGACGGAAATAGTAACATTAAACAAAATATTAAAACATTATAGAAAATAATGGAAAAAGAATGTTGTATAGCTGGAACACTCAAATATACAATTGAGAAAAATAATTATATAGCCACTGCTCATAAGAATTATTTCTTGAAGTAACTTGCTTCTGAAAGTCTTTGTTGGCATACTGACCTCCTCAATTTTCTCTGAAAAAAGAACAAACACAATCGTTAACAGTTTATTATAAAATACGAACACGAAATTTAATAATTTTCTTATTTATATAGTTTTCATACTAATGCTACTGAAAAATATCAAATGCTCCGGTTTATTCTATGTAAAAGGAATAATTAATCTTTATTTGTGGGTGAAATTACCTTTCACAACGAGTCGGGCCGACGATTCATCGGAACCAGCAGAATTCGAAAACACAATTCTGTATGAGCCTGTCGATTCTTTCTTGCAAGTCTTTATGCTCAGGATTGCTATTTGGCCGTCGAATTGCATATCGATGGTTTCGGAATTCACCAAAATCTTGCTCTCTCTGTAAATATGCGGTAGAAGTTGAAATATATAATATTAATATTAATATAAATAACTTATACTAATAATATTAATAACTTCAATTATTAACATTTTTTATTTCGAGACCTCTAAAATACAGTCAGGAGTATCCAATACACAAATACACTACCGAATATTGCCTATCGTTTTGGTCCCATTTTGGACATTCAGACATCGATGTTCAACGAGGCATCGCATTCGTGACAATAAGTGGATGGGTGGATTTTATTGAGAAAATACAACCATGAAATATTATCAGCGTTACATATTAGAAATCTAAGACAAAATTGTTGATAAAACTACTCAGGTGCTTGTAAACAGGGGCAACTAATAATAGTTATAGTAAAAATTAAATATTTATGTCAAAACGTAACCATTCATGAATAATGATATTAAGGAAATTCCTTTAATGACTCCCAACTTTTGTCATTCACTTTTTATACTACAAAAACTTCATAATAAGAGAAAGTATTATAGTACCTTTTTATATTATTTTGTTACTTACTTGTACCACACGGTTTTGACACTTTTGTCCACAGTTTTTATTCTACATACGAACTTAACTGCCATTCCCTCTTCGATAGTCTGAAATTTATGGAAGAAAACGTTTATTTAAGATGTAAAAGTTCAACATAATGTTTATACTTCACGTTTTATATTTTATAGTTTACCATATCGGTGAGTTTTTGTTGAATGACAGGAGCTTCGAGTGTCGGCGGCAGAGTGACTTCGATGTTGTGCGAAACGGCTTCGCCCTTCTCGTTTTTCGCCACCAATTTGTATGACCCTTTATCTGTCGTGGTACAGGAATCTATCTCCAGTTTGACTGCGTATTCACCCTGAAATAAGGCCGAAGGTTAAAAAATGAAAATTAAGTTCCTAAAGCAGGCGAGCAATAAGGTTTTTAGTGGCGGACGTACATCCTTGACGTGTTCCACCCGTACGCGGTGTTTTGAGTCTTCTTTAATGACGGTCCTTTCTTTCATCCAAGTACATTTGGGCTCGAACACAGACTGAACGCGACATTCAATGACAACTGTATTCATCTTGGTGATGGTCACCACCTTGGGCACTTCTTTGATCACCGGTATAACTGAAAAAGGAAATCGTACATTATTCATCGTACAGTTGCAACTAGCGGTTTTTTCGCTTTAAACCAAAATAAATGACGAAACTAACATTGTGCCACTTACTTTCAATGTTGAGAGTGAGGTTCGCATTCAGTTCCCCACACACATTTTTTATGTTGCACTTGTACACTCCCGAGTCTTGGATTCCGGGGTCCTGAAATTAGGCCTTCAATTAGTAACCACTACTCGTTAGCTAGGACTGCATGATATTTGAAAGTTGGTCCGAGACTACCTTTAGCTCGAGCCTTATATAATAGGTGTCTTCTTTTTCTTCCATCCTCCAACTGATTTTGGAGCTTTCCTTGAGGAGTTTTCCCTCGTGGTACCAAACGATCGAGGGCTTCGGCTTGGCTCTTACCCGGCAATCCATTATGACCAATTTACCTCCGTTCTCCGACCTAATCCTAGGCTTCTCTACAAAAGTGGGAGCATCTCCTTCGGGTTCGGCTTCGGCTTCGATATTCAAGTTCAAATTGGCGTTACTTTCGCCGTAGTCGTTCTTCACATGGCACCTGTAGGTTCCACTGTCGGGACCTGTTGGGTCCTACGGACAGACGGCACACAAACGGTTTATAATATCTTCCGCTTGCTACGCCTTAAAACATTATCCCATATAAAAGTTACGCACCTCCAATTCTAATAAAAGTACGTATGTGTCGTTCGATTCTTCCATTCGCATCCTGATTTTTGACGATTCCTGGACGACTTTAGTTCCTTTCAGCCAAGTGACGACCGGTTTTGGCTTCGCCGTGCATTTGCACCGCATCGTTATCAACGTTCCCGTTTCGTTGGGTATAATTTTCGGTTTTTCGACGAACGAAGGCGCGAATCCGGCCGCATCCTCCCCGCCTGGAAAAATGATCGAGGGTTAAATCTTCCGTTCTTTGATTCCCCTTGGCTAGGAGTCGTTTCGCGGGCAC
Organism: Lethocerus indicus; assembly: GCA_019843655.1. Lineage (NCBI taxonomy): Eukaryota > Metazoa > Arthropoda > Insecta > Hemiptera > Belostomatidae > Lethocerus > Lethocerus indicus. The sequence goes on from JACDQD010000001.1 coordinate 45,301,351, forward strand.
GATTCTTAACACCTAAAAAACATTCGATCTTATCGGGGTCTTTTAATCGTGAGCACGTTATTTTAAAATTTACACGAAGTCTTCTGGTAAAAGTTACTCCACCTGAAACAGAAACTGCAGCAAACGCCCGTTACAACAAGATACAACTAAGATAGAAATTAAATGAACGATTCGTATCGGTTCGAAATTCTATGCGACGGCGAATTCGGCATTTAAATGGGAATTAGGAAGGAGCCCCAGTGAAATAAGTTACCTTGGAAGTTTAACGCAATATTTGCATTACTCTCGCCGAAGAGGTTGCAGGCGTTACACCGGTAGTTGCCTCCGTCCTGGGTAGTCGGGTTCGATATTTCCAGCTTGAGCAGGTAACTATCCTTCCCGGTCGCTTTCTTAGTCATTCGTACCCTGGAGGAGTCGAGAATCACTTTCGCGCCTTGGTACCAAATGATATCGGGTACAGGGTGCGCTTCGAGAACGCATTCCATGACCAACACGTCCCCATCCTGATGAATGGTCGGCTTCTTGGGGAATCTCGGCGGTTTCCCTTCTGGAATTCTTAATTAAAGAAATCAATGTATTTTCGACCGCATCAGAAAACAGTAACCAAAAACAAGTTCCACACGGCGACAACCAAACACATGTTCCATTCTACCGCCCGGTTAATTTTACCGATCGGTAGAAACCAACGGGTTAGCTATTGGGAGGTACTAGGAGTAGGTCACAGCCCGAGTCCCCTTTTGAAAAAACTCTTTCACAAATTACACCAGGATTTCATGCCTTGCAATGTATTTATGCAATACATCCCGATATCCTAATATTTTCGTTTTTATAGCACTGTGCTCTGTGGTACCTCTGGGAATTGTTCGCTTATTTTGTCTTGTTTTAAGCTCCATTGGGAAATTTATTTTCAGAGATGAAACTGAAAAACCTTTGAACGTAATATATACTTTTAAAACGCGACTAATTTTCGAACACAATTTGCCTGAATTTAATATATTTAAACCCTGGTAGTGTTTGTCGGTCAGGACATTGAGTATATCCATACCGCGCTGCAGATATAGACTTTGGTGTCATATATTAAAAGATCCGAAATAGTGTCGGGTTTATGAAACATGTACGTTTTTTGAATAACTCACGTTGAGAAACCACAAAAAAATCAATTTTTTCGTTTGTGTGCATGCGAGAAACAATGAGTGACAAAATGAGAGGGAGCTTGTATATAACTGAATGCATTAGTTGTGTTGACATGGTTTTTCATATCAGTACATTCTTAAACATCAATTCTATTCGGTCCTAAGCTAGACCGTTTTCGGCTTCATCGGCGTCAGTATTATTCTATCAGTAATATCTATCCGGTCAGGACTGTTACACTCGCGTGCTTAGCTTCTTTATTATTTAGAGAAGAACCGTTATTAAAATCTGAAAAACTACTCAGTAAGAGTGCAGCTACAGTGAGGATACGATGCTTCACCTCGCTAAACTATATTATCAAATATTCAGCTTTAGACCAAATAGACGAGTGGAAACAGAGTATCCCAGGAGTTTACTAATGTTTACTATAATATCGTTTAGGAACTTCCACGGAAATGTTGTGAAATATGCTGACTGCTATGCTTAATTTCGGCTCAACAACCCGACCCGATACTAAATGTCGTCACCCTTAACAATAGTTCAGGAATGGTCCAATTAGTAGCTTTAAATACATTTTTTAATATCCAGTTATATGAGTAGACCACTATAAAACAGGAGATATCAGAGCCGGAGCAGTATTCTTTTTTCACCCGTGTGGGGTCACATGCATTTTCTTTTGGTGTTGCGGGTCCAGAGCGGCTCCGAGATGACCAAGCTGGTGCGGCAAAGCTTTACCGTTTCTCATTTCCGCCTTAAAATTCGACAGCGCTCTATATCGAAGGGGCTCGGGTCATTTCTGGGGTGGGAAGACATGAAAGACGGACAAGACAATGATTGACAACCACTATAGACGCTTACTTCGGTTTGGATCCTTCCTCGAAATTTAAATTCACAGTGGCGGTCGCCGTTCCGGATCTATTTTTCGCGACGACCTTGTAGACGCCCGCGTCCTTGTTTTCGATCGATTTGATATCTAATCTGGCTAAATAGTAGAGTTTCTGGTCCAGTTCTAGCGTCATGATTTGCCGACCGCTTTCTTTCATCCTCTCCTCACCGTGGTACCTGCGCACATTCTAAGCGTTAGCATGCAGTTTAGAACATTGGGTCCTTAGCATGTTAACCCCGGTACATGCACGGTATATCGCATTAAAACCCTCGTAAAATTTTTGTTGGCACAAGAATAAGAGCGATGATTCGAACCACCCTTGTTGTCTTCTGTCTCTCTTGCCATGCTGGGCCGGTTTCGGTTTTTCACCATCGACAGTAGCGTTCCGTCGGTAGGTCGATGAAGCGTTCTGTCTGCACTGTTACTGAACCCCGAGTGAGGATATTCAAAACTCTCGCTTCCTTCCGACCGCACAGTCAGTATAGCGGTTCCTCTTTTTCAACGGGCACAAAAAAGTCTAAAAACCCGAACGTCGATAGTGCAGACACGATGCTTCATACCGGCAAGTGGCTCACCAATTTACCGGTGGTTCCTAAACCGGCCCAGCGTAGCAACACTGAGCGGAGACGGAAGATCGCTAGGGCGATAATATTTGAAAAAACCTCGAGAACAATCAAACATAATACGCTCCAACTATAACACTCGAACTCTATACACACGTAACACTCGTCGGCCGGACGGTCTACCGATCTTTACATAAATCCAACTGGTTACCGCGGAACATTACATTAAAGGGAACGACTTTATCGCGACGATTTTTTCCGCCCCTTTTCCATCTAAACATACGTTCGTTTCAAAACCCGCGCAATAGCTAAAGTACATTCGTCCAAACGTACGATTCCTTCGGACTTCGGCCGTGCGCTCTACGGGGTTAAAAGTCCTGAAAATTACACAACAAAATATTCGCATAGAAATCAAATGTATTAGTCAGTGCAAGCGGTGAATAAATTATTTGTAAATATGTAGACAACAGTTCCTATTTAGAACTACTCTGTGTGGAATTTATGTAAAGATATGAGTGAATTCGTGTATGGTTCTACAGTGACTGGTAAAATTGTGTTATAGTACGCGAGTGTGCTCGTGTTTGGCAATATATTCGCTCATTGCGAATTTCTGATTTCGTGTAATTCGTTTAATTTTTTAAAGTTTGAAACAAGAGATAAACTCACCAGACGATGGCGGGCTTGGGATCTCCGACGAGCCTGCACTCGATGGTGATGTCGGATCCGTCGTCGGACTGCCTGATGACTGGCCGCTCGGTGAAAGTCGGCTTAATTCCCTCGTCCGGGACCGGCGCCTCATCACCTAGTCCACAAATTATCTTCTGCTACCTAATCCCCTCAATACACAGACCCCTTCTACCACCCACAATACCGTCCTTCGCAATTCGCTCGGGCTATTCGCTCATAAAATTCGTAACAAAATTCCGAACAGAAATACGTTCGTGCATATATAGATATACAAGACAAAAAAGAAATAGATAAAAATTGAAGACTATCGCTAGATTATTCTTAACCGGGTTAATGATCGATTAGTAGAGAAATATTTAAACGATACCGGAACTGACCCACGCGGTCGGTAACGCTCCGTCAAAATGAGTCCGTGCCACAAAACCAATTAAGAAACGCTTTAAGCCGTTAGGTGCGAGTTCGTGTTAATCAGCGGCCAGATCCGAATGCACGAATCAACGTTAACCGATTAAATACAACAATTTTAGTATGTTAACCGACAGGCAGTTTCCACACGGGTGGCTCGAGTATCGGGGGGATTGGGGTTTAGGGGTAGTGGCGGGGGGCCCGCGGGCCCCGCGTCTCTGCCTCCATTCAGACACTTATCCTCTCCCCTACAGCTACCGTCAATGACTAAACGGTAGATTAGTCACCTTATCTACATTTTCCTAATTAATACATTATTAATTATAACCTCGTTAGGTTGTATTATTGTGTTAACAAAGTGAAAAGAAAAAACAACTCTGAACGTACAGAACGATATTTGTATACTAACTATCGAAATTGAGACTGATAGTCGCGTTACTTTCTCCCAGTTCGTTTTTCGCAGTGACTTTGTACTTTCCGGCGTCTTCGACGGTAACATTTCGGATTTCGAGAGTGGCGAAATACGAATGTCCATCGCATTCGACGGTAAGCTGCGAACAGAAAGCAAAACCAAAACAGAAACAGAATGTGATCGGATCGAGCGACGTCCTAAAAAAGTGAACCGGGACTTTAAACGAGATACGATTCTATTGTACCTTGTGTCGTGAGTCGTCTTTAACTTCGTTCCCGCCGAGCGACCAAACCACCAAGGGTTTGGGGTCGGCCTGTATCCTGCATTCGAAGAGCAGCCGCTTCCCGTCGTCCTCCTGCCGTATCGCAGGTTTTTTCGAAAAGGTTGGCGCGATCCCATCGATTTGTCTGAAATTTTTCCAATCGGGGCCGCCATTAAATTTGAACTGGATTCCATCCACCAGTGGATGAGTTCGGTGCTCACCGAAAAATTATTAGTCTCTTAATTCTAATAAATAAATTCGATACTAACAGTATCGAAAACTTTAATATATATTTTCGCCACGAAAATTCGCTGACACCGATTCGTAAGTATCTTCCGAAATAAGTAAATAATATATTTATTTTTATCGAATATCCTAGACTGAAAAATTTGTGTCTTACCTGTCTCTCGGTTCGTCGACAGCTGAAAAAGAAAAATCGCAATGGAATCGTAATTAATGCACGAAGATCGTAAAATGTTTTGGGTTTACAATTGAAAAAAAAATATATATATATATATATATATATATATATATATATATATATATATATTTATTTATTTATTATATTATTTATTTATCCGGGAAACGGGGGAGCGGAGAGCCTGGAGAGCCCAGACAGGGATCGGATATCTGTTCCGAACTCCGAAATAGAATACCGGGAGGGATATCCGCGTTGCCAAATTCCGGGGTCTACTAGTCACCACCGCTCGCCCGACACCCTTCTATATATAGACCTGTGAACGGAAGGGGGAACTTGAAAATACCCTCCCCCCCCTTAAATTGGATTATCCAGTTATAATGCCCCATAATATGGCCCGGACTAAGTACTCATTTTATTTCGCTCGATTTTAAATGAATTTACGAGAGGGTTCCGAAATATTCCGATGCTTATAAAAAATCAGAAATGAAAGTTCTAGATGCCCCCCTCCTCCTCATAATGGACTCAAATCCTCCTCATATCGAAACAAATAGTAATAACGATTACTCGTTATTACTTATTATAAACACTTTCGATGCTATCTTTATATATTTTATAACATCTTAATTTAAAAAATTAAGTGTCTTTTCATAACACAAATAAAAATTCCTCGCGCTATATAAATGACTGTCTTTCCGGCTATAATTGGTAAAATAAAATTAAATAAATTAAAACGGCGACTGTAATTCGTACCTCTTTCTTAGAAAAACAAGATCGTAATTTTCCGGTCTAAATTTGCCTTTTGGCTTCTATATTATACGTTCCAAGGTTCGCAATAATAAATTGGGCCCTGCTCGGATTACGCTATCCCGCCCACAATTAAGCTGGATTATACTTACGGCTGAAGTTGAGATTAATGGAGGCCGTAACTTCTCCCAACTTGTTTTTCGCCTTTACTTTGTAATGACCTGCATCGGTTTCGATTACGTCGTCCAATTCGAGTACGACCAAGAAGAGATCGGTACCGATTGTCTGTATTTTGATAGCGGTCCTGTTGTCTTCGGCGAGTTGGGTCTCGCCCCTGAACCAAGCTATCTCAGGCTTCGGGGACGAGAGCACCTTGCACTCGAAAACCAGTCGGTTCCCCTCATCCTCTTGCCGGAGCTGGGGCTTCTGAGTAAAACTCGGCGCCAACTCCTCGCCCACCCCCATCTTCTCTCCGCTCCTTCTTACTTTGTTGGTTCTTTCGTTTTATTCTCTTTCTCGCCTCGCTACTGTTCCTCCTTCATCGTATTCCTCTCCGGGCCTGGAAAAAGTAAAAAAAAATACCACCCGACCTTTGAACACGGCCCGACTGAACCCGGATTTAGTTTCCGCGTGTAGAGCTCGAACTGTCCCCAATCCCCGACATTCGTCCCGGTGGGAAACCGGCCAGTGCGTGCTTTCTAATTTTAGAGCCTCGTCGTTGGCGTGTATAGATTCAGCGGAGCGTCCATCTGAGGAGACTCTCTGCCCTTCGCGAACGGCTCTACACCCAGAATCTAACGCAAGGTCTATGTTAAGCGGCAGATGTATTTATAACGTAGGATATAAATCCGGTTAGTAAGCAAAATATTCTATATTCCCAGCGCAATAATTAATATTGTTACTACGCGCGATATAATTTAGCCGTACGTACAGATTTTATAATTAAATAGCCCTTCGGTTCACCTAACGAGGGCAGCGGAAACCTCCCGACCTCTAACCTCGAGTGCTCGGCCGGTTTTCGGGTTTAATTTTCACCGAACGAATGTGTGGTGGAAGGGAAGGGGGTTTGGCCGCTCTATCTATAAATCGGGGAGGAGTCTCAATTTCGGGGAGGAACTGAGCCAAATCTTTCCTTTTTTCTTTTTTTAATTTCTTTTCCCGTAGCCCCCAATCGGAGCCGGCAGGACCCGCTCTTCGGGCCGGTCTCGTCTGGCGGACGACGGCTCCTCTTCCTTCCGAAAGCGGGCACTTACCGGCCAACTTGCGAGTGGCAATAGATTTGAGGGACATTGAAACAAAATTGAACAATTTTGTGCACGCCTCCACACCCCATCATTGACTATCAAAAACGGGAAAACCGATACGTGCCTCATAAATGGAAAAAGAGCATCGGCTTGTTGATGAACTCTATCGATCAGCGCATTCTATCGATGGGACAAAGACCCCCTATCGCATTCCATTAATCATTCATCGTAATTACTTATTAATAATTACTAATTATTTATTAAAGTTAATTATAATAGCTCATTATTTTGCGATTAATCGTTATAATTATTATATTTAACGATATATTAAAATAAAATTGCGTGTTTAGGGGATGACCCGGCACCGCGGGCTGTGTTAGGCATTTTGACAGGTTCGTACCATTCGAGTTCCATACGACCTGCAGTCGCTTCGTCGACTTGCAAAAAATTGCTCGCGCCGCGACCTCTAGCCCCTCATTCAACCTCCAACCTTTCTGCTGGGACTCCTCACCTACCCGAATTAATTTAATCTAATACGACGGCCCGACCCGGATCCCCGTTCCACTTTCAAACCTAAATTAGAATGCGGAACGAATTACAACAGAAAAGGAAAATTAAAAAACTCTCTCGGATCGACGGACAAAATAAATTTCAAAGTGCCGTTTACTCACGGCTAACATCACTATTGTAAATTGATACCTACTCTTAATCGAAACGTCTCGAATTTAAATTCGGATCGTCGATGAAAGCCGATCGGGCGGGGGACCGTCGGAAAATTTATTTCTAAAAAAAGAATAGGAGTAGTACTATTTATAAGGACATTGTATAACTCACGATTGATTTCGATATCCAAAAGGTCGATTACATATCACCGATAGCAGTTGGCACAATTCACTAAGGGTCGGGACTAACAAAGAGAAGACAGGTACAGGTACTCGGGGGACTGAGCGACTAGCGACCGGGGCCGATATATCTGGTCGACTGGGACCCGTCTCGAGCTCGATCCTCCTCTCTCTAGAAATACGTGTAGCGTAGTATTTTTAACACCGTTCCATTTAAGCGGGAGCCGGGCCCCCTGTCTAAATTTAAACCGCCCTACGTGGTCTATCGGACCCATTTAGAACGCCGATTTATTTCGGTATTTTTGTCGTAATCCGCGCGTCGCCGGAGTCGCCGAGTCGGACCCGTCGCCCCGACGATAAGGCCCGTCGGAGGAAAATCGCGGAAAGAATTTTTCCTCCGACAGAGCACACCCAGAAAGGCCGTTCCCGCAGCCCGCCTCGTCTGCTAAAATTAGCCGTCCTCGGCCCACTTTCCTCCGCTCTTTCGGGGAAAATTCGGCCGGCAAAAATTTCCGAGCGGAAAATGGCGTTTAGTCAATATTTTTTGGAGCGGCGCATAACGCTCCGAACGGTATTGCGGAGGGTGCTGGAATTTTCACTAGGCGATGCAGTGACCGACGCTGCACTACCGCCCTCTACATCGCCTCAATAAAGCCTCCCCACCCGCCCACCAATTCCTCCTCGGTAAAACTCCCCCTGTATTTTTTACTCTTATAACCGGGTTTTTTCTGTGCCCGATCGATCCCGTTTTAATCCGGGGTATAAAGTTTTATTTGAATTTAATTTAATTTGTCCCGCCACCCATTTCGGTTTTAAGTTAAGTCAATTTAAGATCGTCTGAATGAGATACGTGCGTCCTGTCAGCACTTTTGTTTCCGATCAATTTCATAATAACGACAGCCTACACGCTTAACTGCCGCACTATAATACCAACGGAATGCTGGTCACGACGGCGGGAAGCCGAAATCGGTCTATAAGAACGAACGGGCAAGTACACAGGGAAAATCACCTGTGATGAAATGATAGATGTTTACTTATATATAGCATTGTGATTTGTAGAGAGGAGTCATCTGAACTGACTAACGCATATCCTATCCATGATGTTACTAAATTGCGTGTCTAAACTTGAATTTTCTTTTATTTTTTTAATACACCGTATATTAGTTTAGTTATCTTTAAACAGAAACCTGTTATGACTCGGCCTTAATGATGTCTCTTATTTCTAATTAAACTAAAATAAAAGTGGGTGCTAAGTAAAAGCTTGTAAATAAATTCGGGAACCGGTCATGTCCAGTATTAATTACTCGGTGTACATAGTTTTATTTTGTACCTAGATTTTGTATCATAATTATTATTACCTGTAAATTCTGGATACGCTAGACGATGGAATAGAAGACGTAGATCTCCTATCCCAGTCTCACGGTTCTCGGACCGACAGTGATAATGGTAGTGAAGGCCTTGGATAACGAGAATTATTTCTAGACCCGAATTTAAAATAAAGCGTCCTATTTTCGTCCATAGCTCTCACTATTCTATACTCGCGGCCGGTTACAGATTTAGAAATCGAGTTATTATATTTTAAGCTGTTTACCTTCCGACAAAAATCCAGATCGGCTGTCTATTATTTCTCGGTCGAGACAAATAATAGACCTCCTTTGAGAATGGCGGTATTAAAGAACTATTGTCATTGAAATCCTGTATAATTTTGCGGGGTGTGCTGCATTTAAAAGTACAGCGGGATAAATATAGTTGTGCTCAGTTTATTGTGGAACAGTTTAAATCAAATCTGGAAACACTGAAATTCGGTTTCGGTTTGAACAGCGAAAAAATATTTTTTTAATTCAACTAGGCACTTTGATTACTCTTTTTGAACTTCAACTTTCCAACAGTTTTAGCCGATCATATGCATTGTATGTACGGTTTTTTTCAAAATTGCCCCACAGATTATGTTGCCATCTGTTTAGTAGTGCCAGTCGATTAGTGAGAGGTTTAAGCATGCAGATAGCCGGCGGACCACTGTTTCTATCCTAGTTATATTTAAGTTCTAATTAAATTCAATACCGTCAGTAACACTGCTCACAGGAATAGGAAACGTGTAACATACTATCTTATTTAAGGGATGGTGGTGATGATAGCGAAAAGCCTAAACAAATAGGAAGAATCCAGTCCCTTCTCTCATTCAGGGAAGAGTAAATTTGTCAGGAATTAATAAAAAAGGTAATTATAATAGATAATTAAATAATTAGTAATCTATATATTTAAAATTCTAAGGCGTATATTTGTTTGTAAATATGTCTGATCAATCAATGTGGCGTAACATTGTTGAATCGGTTGTAACGGTGTCAAAACCCTCCCCGTTACTGTCTTTTCCTTTCAGTGTTCCAAGTTCCCCCATGTCATGTAACCCTTCGGAAAAATTAAACTATCCCTCGAGTATAGGAATCGAAATTTAATTTGTGTACCCATAATTTCTGTACGGGAAAGTGTAAAAATAATATTTAATTTTATCAGAAATAATTCCCAACAATTCTAAACATATTAACCAAAACAAATTAACAGATACAATCCATTTCCATTTCCGTTTCCATTCGTCAGCTAAATTGTTGATCATTCAGTTTAATCTTTTATCATGTATTGTAATTTATTATTAAGCTGTACTTTCACTCTGTCGCCATATCTCTTTGGGAATACAATTTGCCACGGTACTTCTTCTAATCAGAAGTATTCATTCGAAAGTAGTACATTGTAATTGCACTTGTACATTTATAATAGTAATTAGTAGTTTGTAGAAAGTAAACTGCAGTGGCGTGGAGTTTCAAGAAATTGAATTACAGAATGAAGAAATGGAAGAAAGAATAGTTATAGAATGCGTTATAAAATTTCATAATTTAAACTTTCTTAACGCTTAGATTGAAAATAATTTTTTTGGGGATTTCACCAGGTGATGTAAAACGATCAGAAACATTTAAATGTCTGTTATTTATAGCGGCAGCCTAAGCTGTTGAAGCATTGCCTGTTACAACATACTGAGATGAATCATTCCCGAATGTTCTGACTGAATGAATGACTTCTGATACCAGCCAAATAGTTCTGGGTATTCTTAACATTGGCCTATTAAAGACCGACTCACTCAGCACCATCCAACCGCAATGTAATGGTTAAAAGTAGTAATTAACTGTACTTGTCCATATAGGAAATGTTTAATGTACGACGTAAAATTAAAATAAAGCAAATGCAAAAATGGGTGGTGATAGTGCTAAAATTAATTTGAAGAATATTTCCCAACGTGAAAACAAAAATGTACAAACTCAGAAAGCAGATAAGAATGGGCGAATATGTTAAATGGACTAGCATATCTGGAGTGTTGTGAAGTTCAAGAACAAACTCTGGCCCATGAAGTTTGTACCTTCTGTATGTCCCTACCCTATTACCTCTTGAACACTTTATCCGTTGATAGCACTGAATTGATTTTTCGCAATAAACCTCCCGGTAATTGTTTTCATCTGCAAGTCGAGATCCTGGGGCGAATACAAAAAAACGAACAACTCGAAGTCGAGTTTTAGTACAAACGAAGGATGTATAGGACATTGCGAATTTCACTTATTGTAGGGTTTGATGCTAGTGATTAACGATCCTAATAAGTGATTCACACCATTAAACACGAAGAACGTGTCTAATGTTAGGAGTCGCGAAAACATTTACAGACTAATCAAATGACCGAGTCGTAACTTCGATGGCAATGGTTAAAACTGCTCGAGAATTATTCCTGCTCAACAGTTATAAAATATTTTTATTCGGTATTTTTTTATAACTATTTTATTACCAGAACTGTGAAATACAATAAGAGACATTGAAGTTCGAGTAGAACTATTATTGAGCAGAGACTAGCCGAGGAGAAACCCACGGGCCTTCCGCTTTTTTATTGGGGAACCAAATCAAACCTAAAATTTGACTTATTATCAAATGTAGTTTTAAATAAAGAGAAATATTTTCTAAATTAATTTTACACTAAATGTGTTTAGTTTAAAGTTTAAAATTTGCCATATGGCCAAGTACAGATAATTCTTTTAATTCAGCTTAATTCAACTCTTGAATTTTTATTCAAGTTGAAGGCCTTCAAAGATAGTAAAATTGAAGACAAAGTGAGAGGTAAGCACACATTTATACAATTGTTGTTCTACCCTGAATATTTCCAAAGATGTATGGTCACAGCTTATTAATAAATTGCAATACTTTATAAAAGCTTAAACTCAATAAACTGCATTACATTTAGATCCCTCCACCTGCCAGGATATCACATTAACCCAATCAACCATAAATAAAACAACCATGAAATTTAAATGAATATACTTCAGACAAATAAAGGTCAATAAATAAAACTTCAAAATGCAGTTAAATTGTTTTATACTTGCCAGGCTTTTAATTTCATTGTCTATCTGCAATTTAAGGTTTCCCAAAGTAAAAAATATATTTATTTATTTTCAGTTTATACTTAAAATTGGTCTTATATATAGTTTAAAATACATCACAGGAGATACATATAATTTTAAAAATAAAGATTGGTGAGAAATTGATAACATACAAACCACTTTAGAACACTAAACAAGCAAACAATATTTACCTCTTAAAATATAAGATTAATAGAGGAAGTTATTGTCACTTCAGGTGAAATATAACTTACTACATTAACTGAAAACAGAATGTACTCACATATATTTCCTGTTTATTTTACAATCAAACTAAATGCTCATCATATTGTTATAGGAAGTATTAAACATAGGCAATACATACAAAAACAATGAGTGTATGGATGCATGTATGTATGTGTGTATATATATAATACATATACACACACAATATTCCTTATTTCTAATACAACTGAACACTACACTAATACCTGAAAACTAAATGAGCAATTAGCGAAGAAGTAAGCGCGAGTCCCATTTATCAAATGGTAATCACACTACCTTTCATAAGAATTAACAAAAAATATTGACTTTTATTTGATGTGGCTTAACAATTCTACCCTATTTTACATTAAGGCTTGTGTTGAGTCACAAGGTTTAATGAAATTTGAAATTATAGTTATAAAATGAAAAATATTTAGTAGTAATAAATAGAAATGGCATCCCTAAAATACAACTACAAACATAAAAACCAGAAAACTTATTTTACATCTTTGAATATAATTAATAATTTTAAAAGAAGAAATGTTGGTGTTCTATAACTTTTAAATTATTTTTCTTTTCATCATATTAAATCTCACTCAGATTGGACACATTCTATTAACTCATATCCATACACAATCATTCATAAATAATGACAAAGTACAGGCACATAATAATACATTCACACAGGTTTACAATACACAATTCAAAGGCACACCCATGTATACTTAAACATACAAATTTTCTTACAAAAACACATGTAAGTAGAATTTTTCTTCTGGACTATTAGTAATGTTATGGTTTAGTGGGTTTAAACTTAGAATAAAGAATTTATCTGGCAACAGAAACTTACTTTACAACTTTAAACTATATATCACCTATTATTGGTATCCATTTCAGTTTAACAAAAAACATTCTTTCAATAAAAAATTACTATAACGTTTAATTAACAATAATAATAAACCCTTTAAATCTTTTAAAAATTAAATGTATTACCGTTTTACTAACTAATGTAAAGGCTATTAGTAATCTCTTAAAAGTGTAGTGAGGTAAAGTCTTACTGAAGTTTAATTCCAAAATTAAGGTCAAATACAAAGTGATGACACAAATCATATGTGCATTATCAACACCTGAAAATAATTACAGTAAATGGAAATAAATAATTAAAATATGCTCTCCTTGATTTCTCCTAAAAATTAAATAAAAAAAACTAAGAAACATCTGTAGTTCAAATTTCTTAAAAGTAATTATTTCTGAAAATGTACTAATCCACACCTTATTAAATTAGGGATTAGCAAACATCTATAAATATAAAAAAAATCAAGTGCCAGTAATATAAATTACATTATTAACATAATTATGAAATATTTAATAAATAGCAAATATATAACACCAGAAAGCACATTTTGACTATATGAACATATAAAAATAAGAATACTAGAAGGAAAAATATTCAGAAATGGAAGTTTTAAGAATTGACTATTATTACATTTACACAGCACATACACACACTCACGTACAAACCACACAAATGAGTCGGACAAGCAATATAATCATATGTTTTACATGTGGCACAACTGGTGTCTTAATATAAACAGCATAACAAATTAATTATTAACACAGTGCATAATTACGTATTTGTCATAGAGGCAATATGATAAGTATGAAAGGATAATATAGCATTCAGCAGTGAATGAAATATTTTTCTACTTTCAACGATCCCAGTGGAAAATATTTATTTTGAACAAATTGTTATTATTATATACATTATTTGAACTATATGGATTAATAGAATTATCCTTTATTTCATTGCACAACTACTATATACAAGTGAAGGAGCAGGTTTCATTAATTGTTTCCCCACTAAATTTTTGATAAATATTCCTTTCTAGTACTTTACAAAAATATTATTAGTCCATTGGAAATATTTTGGGAACATATTAAACATAAAATCTGCAAGTTTATAAAGACAAAAAATAACAAACAGAATTTTCTGAATGAAAATTAAGCCTGATTGAAGATATGTTAGTTACAATTTAATCTATTCACAATGCATAATAAATCGTTGATAAAAGGACTATTTACAAAAATGGAAAAATAACCACTGTTATAACTCCATGTCCTGAGCTTCATCCTCACTGAAGTCTGACATTGATGATTCACTATCAGATGAAACAGCCTGCTGCTCCTGTTCTCTTAGAGCTTCCTCAGTAGCATACTTTCTTACATACTCTAAAAACAATAACAATTTGAACACTAATAAGAGCAGGGCAAACCATAAAATTAATGCAATAATACATACAAACTCAATATGGCACAAATATTTGTCTCCAAATTACACAAATATTTTTGACTAATATAGATATATAAGATATGTCTATATGAAACATACTATATCTATGAGATATATTAGAATTTTTGTAGCTATAAAACTTAAAACAATAAATAAATATATTGTTTCATTCCACACCTCTATAAGGCATAAAACTACATATAATACAATTACTTCCTCCTGATATCAGTATTAAAAGATTTTATCTAATTTAGTTCATCTGCTTTGTGCCACATAATTTTAAACTAGCTGTTCAACAACATTTATTTAAACATTATAATTATACCAGAATTTGGTGAATTCAGATTTGAATGAAATGGATGTAAACGTGTTTAGGTAATAAGCAAAATTCACTCAGCTTGCCATAGCTTGATAAACCTTAAGAAAAAATATTAGATTGAATGGTCAGAAAAACTGGTGTCAGAAAAGTTAATAGTCCAATAATAATAACAATATGCTTATAAGATCTAAATTTATAATAAATATTAATTAATGAATTATTAATATATGTTTACAAATATTCTTTCTGTATATATGTTCTTACCATGAACTTTCTTCTTGTACTCATCAGGTTTATGTAAGTACATAGCTGCTGCATCCCCATTAAGTGGGTCAATTGGATTAGGATAAGTGAGAAGCTGAGGTAAAAAGGATTCAAATATATTTGATAGATCTGAAAACAAAGAATAATATCTATCAGTAAAATAAACAAACAATTATCTATCTAGTATTCAAATAAATCTAATTATGCAATCAATAAAATTACTCAAATCAATTAGTAATTATCAGAGTAAAGAATGAATAACAACATAAAAACATTTATTCTTATCACGAAAATAAGAAATATCAACAGTATCAAACATGAAATTATAAACATATCATATATTGTCTCCATAACATATTCTCATGTTAAAATCCAGATAATTTCAGAAGAAGTTATATTTTGCTCACTTCTTTCAGATTCTTATAATTTCAATAACTGGTTTAATGTATTCAGAACATATTAAGTTAAATATTAATAGTGTATTAGTTGTAAAAAGAAGTCCTACTTTACTATGTTTCACCAACAGCAGATGATTTTTTTCTCCCTCATGTCTTAAATTGTCCTCACACCAAAATGAGTCTAAGTTATAAAATTACCATATAGCGCTGTCCAAGCTTGATTAATTACATCTAAGCAGACTGTCCCAGAGACTTCATCTATATTTGGATGATATACTTTGTTCATGAAGCCAATGGATGGAGATTTGAAAGGATAGTGTTCGGGCAAGTGTACTCGCACTTTCCATATTCCGCCTTCATAAGGCGCTATAAAAAAGTTTAAATACATTAAAAAACATATATAAAACTTATTATAAAGAAAAAATGTTTTTATAACAACATCATTTACAAAATGACATTTGTTATTAAAACAAATATGTAATTTTACAATGCCCAGCCATCTCAAATTTGATATACATTTCTCAAAATTCTATTAAACCTTTTAACATTTTCATTTCTATGACATTCTACTAAGCCATAATAAAAATTCATAAATGAACGAAATAAAAATTGTGAAATGGTGAAATAAAAATTTAACTCACAGCTAATGAAAAATAATATTTTCTAATATATGAATTTAAATGTTCTATTAAAAATGCAAGCATTAATATACAATAGTTACAAAGAGCAAAAGATTAATTGAAATTTGTTAAACATATAATTTAACTATTCTTGTAACTAAGCACTCTGAATTACAACAGAGAATTATTTCAGCTAAAGATTTTGTTAACTCTTGAGAACATAAAATAGCTTGCAATGTTCATAGAAGGTAATCAATTTTGTAATGTAATGATAAAAATAATTATTCATAAGCTGAGCTGAGGTTCAGAGTTACATGTTCAGCTTAATGTTTAGTTAGGAAAGTTTAATTCTATCACATGATTCTTGTGTCTCTGCTTGCCAGTGGAAACCAGAGACAAGCACAAAAGATCATAAGAACAATGCTATTCAAAATTCTTGCAGACCACTAACAAACAGGTATTCCAAAATTATATTTCCCCTTCAAATTTCAAGAATGATTCATACTTCATACAATAAAATATACACAAATATAATAATTAGAATTGTTAATGAATGATACTCACTTCCTCGAGGTCCATAAAACTTCACACAAAATTCATTTAAGCCACCTAAAATAGTCACTTCGTGTTTACTCTCAATTCTGAAAAATTAGTTAAGTCAACACAAATTCACTGGCAGTTCTTAAATATAACAATAAATGTAATCATAATATAACTACAAACCATTCCAATGAACAATAACAATTAACTAAAAAAATCCAAAGCTCCAATTTTTTTGACACAATATATATGAGGTAACTTTATACTGTATGATAAACAAGACAAAAGACCATAAGACGGTGCAAATATTCTAACCTGAAATAGTATAAATTAAAAACAATATAGGTGTTTCCAAAACATATAAACTGGAAATATTGGTAATAGAAATAAACCCGAATAACATATATTGCAAGTTTCACCTCAAATAAAATTGTCCACTGTGACAGTTACCATATAGTGATTCCAGTTCCCCTTAAGAAGTTCAGTAAATGTTCAACACAATACTCTAAAATCTTACTTCCTTTGGGTGCTGAAAAAAATTAAAATGCATAAAGAAGACTAAACTAAAGCCAATAAAAAAACTAAATCCAAATGAACAATGATACATTTCTTTAAAGAAAAGTTTTAGACTCGATGTAAACAAAACTTCGAACACTTGTTAAAAAAATGGATAAACATATAAATAACGGTATCCTATTTTAGGGAAGAAGAGGGTTAAACAAGGATACAACTTAATAACGTCCGTGTCCATCCTTCGCTTCCCTGCACTTGGGGACGACATTGTTTACACGAACACAAGAGGGCGTTGATAAACTGACGAATCACCCTAAATATTTGGACCGCTAGAAGGAAACTAAAAGAGAAAATAATAGACTCAGCGCACCAGTTCCGTGACAAACAAAAGCCATAGCTCCCTCATCATTAAATTACCCCGACAGGCTGGCCACAACACTCATCAAATGACACCGAACAGCTGATTCGGTGAGTCTGGAAAATTCACGATTTAATCAAATTCACGATTTATTCAGCTTACCCCTTCCTTTTTTTCAAATGCGAGCCTGAAAAGTTTATCACATAATGCGACTTTGCCGTGTATTTGTATTAAAATAGCTTTCTTTGGACATTAGGTCGAACTCTTTATCTATAGAAACAGCTGATTGGGGGCTTTAGATAACAATTGTCTGCCACCCGTTATACACCTTCTACGATGTTCCTAAACCGGTTCAGCTGTGTCGGAAAGGTAACCAGTTAAAACGCTGCAATTACATTTAGTTAGAAAGAATGCGGGAAATATAACCCCTTGAAATTTATAATGCTGCAGGAGACAGGACGACGCTATTACACCTGGAAATTGAGACGCCTGTCGTATTGGAAACCGGCTTCTTGGCGGCCGGTTCATTGAACATCTCAAGTTTTTAAGTGTACCGAAAATTCTTTCAGATACTCAAGAGAGGAGCAGGTAATATGGTTTCGCGGAATTTGAGTCTTTTGAGAAAGGAAGCCTTCATCAATGGAGTGTGGTCAGAGGCTGGAGGAGGGCGGACTTTTGATGTCTATAATCCTGCCAGTGGGGAAGTAGTCGGTTCAGTCCCAAGTATGGATGTAAACGATGTTGAGAAAGCTGTAAATGTTGCCCATAATGCTTTCCAGTCTTGGAGTCAGTTTACAGCTAAGGTATACTGAAAAGATTTATTTTCTTGTGCAATAAAATCAATACCTCAAATTAGAGAAGAAATTCCATTCCCTACATATAATTTGTTTAGAAATTTGTGAATGGCTTTCACACACTATTTAGTTACCGTAAACAAAAAAATCTTTGAACTTGCCTGTGTGGCTATTGTGTTATTATTTTAAAACATCAAAAGCAATAAATGGTTTTGTTATCTTTAGGAAAGAAGTATATTATTGAGGAAATGGTTTAATGTAATTCAAGAAAACACAGATCATTTGGCCAAGATTCTAAGTCTGGAGTCTGGAAAACCAGTATTGGAAGCTGCTGGAGAAATAGCTTATGGAAATTCTTTTATTGAATGGTTTTCAGAAGAAGCTCGCAGGTGTTATGTAAGCTTTAAGACCAGGAAACATAATTCATTCTGATTGATTTTTTCACTTACTGTTTTATAATTGAATAACATATGAAACTAACTTTCAGTAACTCCCTATTAATTATTAGTAAATGGTATTATTACTTGAGGTTTTTTTGTACTTTAATATTTTGAATAAAAACAAAAACATAATAAGTGTATTTAATGCTATTTCTTAATCATATCTTAAATTTGTATTGTGTTTAATTTTATATTTTGGTATTATTATCTACTCTAATTTAAAATAGTATTATTGTTCTTATTTATAATTACAGGGTGATGTCATAAAAAGTCCATTCAAGAATAAGGAATTAATTCACATAAAGCAACCGATTGGAGTTACTGCATTAATAACACCAGTATGTTTATAAATTGAATATCTTCATTTATTTTAATACTGTTTTTTCAGTTTATAATGAACATATTTTAGGTTAATAATGAATCTGTTATTTTCATGTACAGGTAAAATTATATTTATTTCCATTTTTAAAGAAAATTGTATTAGAATTTCATGAGTTTGTTATAAATATTTTGTAATTTAAAATGTCCCAATTTGCGTATCAAATATGCATCTTATACATAAGAAATAGCATAAAATGAATTCAATTCCATTTCTGGCATTTTTTCTCACTTATCAGTATTTTGTAAATTGTTACTTTTATTGAAAAAAAAGTACAATTTTCAGTGGAATTTTCCAATGGCAATGATTGCTCGTAAAGCAGGAGCTGCTCTTGCAGCAGGCTGCACATGTGTCATCAAACCAGCTGAGGATACACCACTCAGTGCATTGGCTTTGGGTTACTGCGCTCAGAAAGCAGGTGGAATTCTTTATTCATTCTTTATGATTTTCTATTGTCAAGTGCACTCCTAGGATTTAGGTCATCCTATTTGTTTTTTCATGTTTGTTTTAGATTATAAGATTGATAATAGCATTAGTCAAACTCTTGATAGGTTTTATCCTTGAGTATAAGGAAAATACATTTCAAAATTAATGCAAATATAGCTTATAATGTTTAACTGATGGTTTCTTTTATAGGAATACCTGATGGCGTTGTTAATATAGTGACTGTTGAAAGAGATAAAGCCGGCAGTGTTGGATCTTATTTATGCCAGAGCCCATTAGTCGCTGGGATAACTTTTACTGGTAAGGAGAAATACTTGAACCAATGGATGTGGCTCTGATTAATTTGGTATATGTGCATCCTGCCACAATCAGCGAAAGGGAATAAGGGATTTTGTGTCTCTTTGATTGTGTACCATAATAAAAGACAAACTAAAATAATAGAAGAGTGCACCTGTTTAATAAAGGTAGACCCTGGTGGAAAGTGGTTGTTAAAGCCCAAGTGATTATGGCAATTTGGCCTAAACCTTAGACTCTCTGGCTGAGAGCTAACCCTTAATTACTGTTGCTTTAGCTCTTAATTTAAAAAAATTATCACCTTTTATCTGTATTTTATTGTAGGATCTACTGCTGTGGGCAAATTGTTGTATGAACAGTGTGCCAAGGGAGTTAAAAGACTTTCTTTAGAGTTGGGAGGAAACGCCCCTTTTATTGTATTTGCTTCAGCTGACATTGACAAAGCAGTTGAAGGAGCTATAGCCGGAAAATTTAGGAACTGTGGACAGGTATAGTATGCTTATTTACACTTCATTTGTTTAAGTAATTAAGCTATGTACAAAACTGTGACTATAATTTATAGCCTATTTTTATTCATTATTATATTTAATTAATTGGTATATCATTTAATGCATATATAACATAAATTTTAAAAATATAGTAGTGGAACCATATTTATAAGGCAATCTTTAGTTTTATTAAATTGCCTCTTATTTTCAGACTTGTGTTAGCCCTAATAGATTTCTTGTAGAAGACAAAGTATTTGATGAATTTATACTAAAGTTGAAAACGAGCATTGAAGAAAAACTTGAATTAGGTGATCCCAGTGTTCCCATCCAAGGAAAGCAACGTTTGGGACCTCTCATCAACATTTCTCAGCTAAAAAAGGTTTGCTTTTCATAGGACTTACAGGAACTTATATATTTCATCTGCTGTTCATATTGCCTGTAATTTAAATGTTTATTACATTTTATCATTATGTTTAGGTTGGAAATTTTGTGAAGGATGCTGTTGAAAAAGGAGCAATTGTTCATTGTGGTGGGAAAAATGCCATTTACCATGGAGAACTGTTCTATGAGCCTACTCTTTTAACTAATGTTACTCCCAATATGTTGTGCTACAATGAAGAAATATTTGGCCCTGTAATTTCTTGTATCAAGTAAGGTATCTCTTTTTTAATATTTATTAATATACTGTTCCCTCTAACAGATGATGTTTATCATTTTTATTGAACAAGTATGGTTATGATTTCTTTTATTTCTATAGATTGGTAGTTATTCAATTACAAGATCTTTTCATATGCACTTTCAGATTTTCTAATGAAGATGAAGCACTGAAGATAGCAAACAGCTCTAACAGTGGATTGGCTGGTTACTTTTACTCCAACAACATGTCTCAAGTATGGCGAGTTGCAAAATCTCTTGAGGTTGGCATGGTGGGTATTAATGAAAGCTTATTTTCAACTCCTGAAGCTGCATTTGGAGGTGTGAAGGAATCAGGCCTAGGTCGGGAGGGTTCACATTATGGCTTGGATGAATTTTTGTATATCAAGTACCTTTGCTTTGGTGGCTTGTAAACCAATAATGTATTGCTTTTGTAAGTTGGTCCTTGTGGTGAATTACCATATTTATGTTATCCAACCATTTACTTTAAAAAGTCAGTATTCGTGTAAGTTATATATACAAAATCTGATTATATTTTAGATATTAAATTATTTTATTACTGTTATAATTCTAGACTATGTAAACAAGTCTTCCAGAAACATCATTCCTATAGATAGTTATATATTTGTCAACCAAAAAATATTAGATATCTCAATTATAAATCAATTAAGGCTGAGTTAAATGAACAAATATGTGCTGCTCTTCATCACAGTATAACATTTAATATAAATGCTTATTCATAAATATAGAACAAAGTGTGTAATAATTTAAAGTCATATCATTATAGGTTGTAATCATTGTATATGTGATCTTTACCAAACATAGGTCTTAAAGGACCAAATTTAGACAATAAAATGTTTTTTTTATTATTAATGTTGTAACATGTTGATTTTTCTTTTCAGATTTTTAAAAATATATTCTTATTCTGTTCTTAGTGCCGTTCATTTATTCACCTTTAAAACATAAATTAAGTACAGTAATAAAAAATGTATTAATATTATGCTGAATGTACATTAATTGGTTCTTCACCAGCTATAAAATGACACTGAAATATCATTAAATTAAGTACGTGTTTAAAATGTTTATTATATGTATTATTCAATAAGAGATTTTCAATTTATGAAGAAATTGAAGTTTTTCTACATAAAAAATTAAATGACCACCCAGCAAACTTATGTGAAGCTTTTAAAATCTCTAGTGCTTTGACTTTGAAGAAACCTAAAGTTCAGTTTCATTTAACAAATATCACCTTGACAGCAGTAAATCCTTCATTATATAAATTTCAACGCAGAAAGTGACAATATACCGCTTGGATTAAATATATATTTGCGGTCATTAGAAAAAAATTAAAGGTCAAAATCGTAAGGTGGAATAATTTTTATTGAGCCAAAATTTTTTCAATCGATTCAAAAATTAACATATGACCCACGCAATGACATATAGCAACAGAGTAGTATACGTCCATGTGTGTTTATGTCACGTGATTCATTTGAAGGGAATAGGTAGTATGAAGGTTACCTCGGTGTTTACCGATAACTACCTTTATATTGCCTTCTGCGAAAATGCTGAGGCCACTTGAAAAGTCTTGGAATATATTAAGCCGAAGCAGTTTATTCGAATTACCATATAACCGTTTGGCTTTTTTAAACTAGTACTCGGCTGTCTCTTGCCTAACGCTTTAAGTGGTTTTCTTACAAGTCTCTGTTGTAATATGCTAAGCTGCTGAATGTGATAGTGATTCTAATTAAACTAGTTGTTAATGATTTTTTCCCCGTACAATTGTGTTTGGTAATTCAGATGTTACCGAAAATATTATTGACTTATTGTCTACAGCTGAAATGATTTGAATCTCACTGTAAGATGAAGAAATATTGGTGAGTATCAGTGTTTAATCTTAATTGAAGAGCGGAATTTATTGAAACATTTGAAGTAGCATTATAATTATAACCTTTCATTTTATATTCAATATGTCTGATCAAATATTTCATGAAAGTTCACAGACTATCAAATAGGAAGTTTACACATGAACTTTTAATTGAAATTATATATTCTATTTCTATGTTTTAAACTAGAAATTTAACTTAGGTTTCTTATGTAATAGCTTAGTGATTTTGATTTGGAATGTGGAACAATTTTATAATAGTTATTTTAGCTTTTGTCTTCTGACGAATGTTTCAGACTATGAATTTTTATTTTGAACATGGATAAGGACATTCCTTTGATTAAGCCACTAGTTGATGATGCTTTGTGTATGACCAATGGTAATGACTTTCATAGCGAAAATAATAAACTCTTAAATGGGATCGGCTGGCCATCATCGTCATGGCAAGATGGATCTCACCGAAGTGCTTTCCAACCCTACAAGGTTCTGTATGGTATCAATTAGTTTTTTTCTATATATTTATGCTCTTCCTGCCACTTTTATAGACTTATAATTTGGAGACTTCCAGATTGAACCTTTGTTTTCAAATAATAATTGTTCTTGAACATTTGTTTTATATTTTCAGCCTACTACAGTACTTACTAATTTACAGAGGGGGAATATCCAAACACACACACCTCAGCTTGACCCAGCTGATGTCACATGGTTTGAAAAAGCTGGTCGAGGTGACCTCACCCTCCAGGATGTAAATGATGGTAGGTAATGTATAAGGTAATTGGGAATATCATAGTGGTATAGCCCTGGCTTCCAAAACAGAAAATCATCGATGTCTGTGAGTGTGTCTTGAAGGTCCCTCATATGAACTGCAAGTACCTGTGCAGGAAGTTTATAAAAACAAGTTGTAAGTTATAAGGCCAAGTCAAATTTAAATCTGTCTACCACACAAGGTATTCCTATCATGAATTTAATAGGCATAATAATATCCTAGTTCACAAGGTCATATAGTTTAATGTCCCATTATAACTAAGTAAGGTAAATACCAATGTATTGTATGTATAGCAAAAATATTTTATACATTCTGTTTAAAACATTTATTTATACCAGTATAAGAAAAAAATACAGTACCGCAGGCAATAAAATATTATAATTATTTACCGGCCATTTTTACAATTGGGGCTGAATAGCTAAGATATGTATAATTTGAATAATAAATATGTATATTATTACTTCATAATAATATCTTGTTCATGGCAGTATATAGCTATAAATGAAGGTTTAATGTTTGTATATGTATTACACACATACAACACACGTACATTCTAACACCTTTTGGGTGCTGAGTGATTCTTTGACAGAGAATCAGTTCAAGAACAGTTTTGCCTATTCATGGTTGAGTTAGAAACGTAGTACATAAACTAAACTAAGAACTATAATTAGTGCATAAACAAAACAATGCCAATGGCTTACACTATTTAATATTATCCATCACCAACACACACATAAGGCTTACTGTAAGAAAAACAGGGTGTTGAGTATACGCCTTGGGACCCAGAGGCCGGCATTTCCAATCCATCCATATGCCATGGACATTAGTTTGTAAGTAGAGAGAGTGATAGGAAACTACATAAGCTGCTCATTCCATATCATAAATCATGCATATCCAAAATTACCACCACTGTGCAAAAAACGGTGAGAAAAAATGGGTGAAAAACATGTCTTAACATAATTTTTTGACTGTTATTCTTACATTTTAAAATTCTAGTTTGTATCTATGAACTAATAATACAATTATATATGAACAAATTTTGACCACCATATACATTGTTGGAAGCCAAAAAAATATAGTCTAATTTAAATTGAGGACTTATCCAGACTACATTTCCAAATTTTTTTTTCATTATATTCCCCTTCTTCTGTATATCTTTTTCAGCATCCAAATTAGTACTGTTGCATTGTTGTCTAGTTTAATTCAAATGATAATATTTATATTGTCAGTGTATGACCTGAACACGGAGGATGAAGACGGTTTAAGTGCTTTAATGTGGGGTTCTGCATATGGACAGACTTCGACGGTCCAGATGTTGATTGAAGCTGGTGCAGATGTGAACAGGAGAGGAAGGACTGGAGAGTCAGCTCTTCACCTAGCTGCTGCTGGAGGCCATCATAACGTTATCCGCATTCTTATTTCTAATGGAGCAGAAGTCAATGGTACTGACTGGGTTAGTTTTAGCCTCAATTATGCCTATGTTGACAAATTAATTTCTACTTCAGTTGTATTGCTGTCTTTGAATAAATTACGGCAAGAATAAAACTTACAATAATTCTTTTCTGGGTGCCTGGGTACCCAGGCACCCAGAGGTCAGCATTTGAAAAAAATGTCTATTCCAAAAGAAAATTATATCAGTTTTTATTAATGAATAGAAATAGAAATATATCGAAACTATTTTAAATGTTCTTGATTATATAACATATTTTCAAATGTTCTCCAAAATTATTGTGCATGTAGGTGAATTATTAAAAATCTGGCTAACATTTAATAATTCTTTACTAGAATTTATTGTTGTAAACATTGAAACATTTTGAGAGTTATTTTTGCAGTTGTTACAATATAAAATGAATTGGATGTGTTGAGTTCTATTCAAATTATTTTTGTTTCATTGATCATTTTGTTATATAAAACAAAGCATTTGATTATAATTCTTTTTCAGGAAGGAAATACACCATTGATGTATGCAGTTTATTGTGATCATCCACATTCTGTCAATGAATTGCTGTTAAAAGGAGCAGATATGACAATATCTAATTTTTCTGATCAACACCCTTATGCTATTGCTGTAGAAAATGAGAACGTCCAAGGTAAAAGAAATATTATTTATGCTTTTAGCCTGTTTGTGAAAATGGTTTGAATGCAAGTGTTACAGGAACAAATGTGCTCTTATTATTAATGAAGAATTTAGTCAGATGTGGTAAAGTTTCATACATACATATATTGATGAATAACAGCCTGGTTTCCCTATAATGTGGAAAGTTGAATGTTTAAGTGTTGGATCATAAAATAATATAATCTGAAAATTTTAAAGGGGGAGAGGGTGAAGTCCTTAATTAATTCTGATACTTAGTCAAATGCTTCCAAAATGTCCAATAGTACATTTCTCTCCTTGATCATGTATCGTGAATTTTTTACTGATAGAAGATAAGATCTTCATTGAAATTATTAATTATGAGCTTCAAGTCTTGATAAAGCCATACTATGACCATTCCTTACCCATTTCCTTAGAGAACAAGCTTTAATGCCCAGGGCCTTCATGCCAGATAGGGGCATTAAGGGCTGTTTGAGATAACTACATCTGAGCTAGTATGTAATATATAAGTAAAGGCATGAATATTTTGGATAGACCTTTTCTTTCTGTTAAGACATTTTTGTTATCTAATAGCATTATTTTAATTAAATGTTATACTGAGAAAACTACTTTAAATTACAAACTTTTATTTTTCAGCTCAGCTGGTATTAGAATTTCATCTGCTTTCTTTACTTGGCTCACTAAAGTCATAGTATAGCTCAGAATCATGATAGTTTTAGTTATACCATACATTCACCAGGCAAAAAGTTTTATTATCATCAAAAATCATCAAGAATATCTAATGAAATGACTGCTGATTAGTAAAAATGTTAATTCATTCATATTTTTACTTTCAGCATTTCATCTATTAGTATCTAATAATAACATATTTTCCATATGCATTGGATATTGCAAAACAAAATGATAAATTATGACCAAAAAACAATATTTTTATACTAATGACTGCCCTTGTATAACATAAGTAAGTCTTAAAAATAAATATTTACTTTTAAAGTCCTGCAAAAGGAATTGGAATAGTCTAAAAGTTTTATACAGATTTTTATTACATACTCAAACATTATATTTTCTATGCTTTATAGCAGTAGTTCCTAAAATGTTTCCACATTAATTATATTTCTTAATTTAATGTTTTTTCTAATTCAAAACATTTTAATAACAAATATTAATTAATGATGTCCAGTGATTAATTATTAATTAAATTTAGTATAAGTCCAAATTCAGGTAAGCATTTTCAAGATCCCTTATCTCCTGACCTGTGCCTTTTAGCACTAATAAGCGATATGTGTTATACTTCAGGGGATTTACATACATTTTAGGAACCACTACTCTATACAATGAACTCTTTACATTTGTTATTTATTCATGAGTCCATTGTTTTACAGAATATACTGTAATTTGGTATAAAATGCATACATATATATGCAAGTACATATAACATTTGTTTGTAACTTAGTTGATACAAAATGTGTTTTAATTATTATTTGCTGATCCTCTTATGCTTTAGGTATAGACAATTATTTAGACTTAGTAAATTAAACTATAACTTAATGTTATAAACTAAGACTACATAAAGGAATGGAAATTTGTAATTATATTACATTGTATAAAAATTTATATTTTATGAAACAAAATCAATATTTACACATTTTTACAAAGGTAAAATATATATATATTTTTATAATACCCCATGACCTTAAGTCTTTCCTCTTGAGCTTCAGTGTCATGGAAAGCATCAATTAATGATTATTTAATTATTGGGATATAAAATTTAAACTTCACAAAATATGCTCTATGTTGCTGCAAAGCTCAGCCCATCCTCAATAGTGCAGTGGTAAAATTAATTTGTTGCTAATTTTGTTTTATTTTCCAGTGCAGCTTGAATTGACCAGATACTAAGAGGTCTCATATAACCAACTGACCTGTAGCTCTTAAGATCGTGCAGTGCTTCAGGTGTAGAGAAACCTAAACCACACTTTTCATATACTGTGTCATATATCCCTTTAGCAGTAACAAAGCCTTCTGCAGTCATTCCCTATAAAGGGTCAATAAATAAAGGGGGTTTGTAGATTTAAAATTAATATTGACAGGAAATGAGCTTTCATTAATTTCTTTTTCAATAACAACATGCATGTGAATAATTTATTATGAAAAAATATCTAGAATTAAATCACTACTAAATTTATATTTATTAAATATTAAACACATTAAACTCAGATTTTAAATTCAAAACTAAAACAGCTCTCAAGTCTTTCCTACTGACTGAGCAAGTTACAATTTTTTTCAATTGTAAAACTTCTACTAACTTCCCAAATTAATATATGTTATGTTGTTTTAGTACAATTCATTGTTATTTACTACTGACTTTCCTAATTATAATACATGTTTCAAATTAGTTCATGTAATCACTAGTTATTCCATTGCATCAAAGTATTTATACATGAAGTTTTCAAAATAATGATAATCTTCAGATGTAAAAATTCCTGCCACATAATTATGTGGTACAAACAAAATGTTCAGTCGATGTGCCTCTGAATGCATTTTTTAAAATTTAATGACATTTTTATATAATTTTTTAAAACAAAGCATGAATTGAGTTTTGTAAAATGCAATACAAAAGCAATATCATACCTCATGTATCATAAGAGAAGCAAGAGCATATGTAACTCCTGTCCACACTTCCTCACTCTGAACTGCAAAAGTATCAATTTTACCATCAGGCATCATACCGTTTACTGCACCTTGAGTACCATTATAATACTTTTGTACATTATAATCATACACAGTTTTAAGTGCAGATTGAACATGCTGATTTGGGAAAACCTAAAAACATAACAAATATAACATAATAAGCAATCATTTATAGAATGAAATCATTTTAGAAATGTTCAAAATAAACATCAAGCTTACATCATCATCTACTTTACTTGACCGAAGGTACCAAAGTCCACAAAGTTGATCTGCCATAATAGATGATGAATGTGAACCTTGAGAGCAGTCAAAATTGTAATACTGCCCTAAAAAGTCAAAATAAAGGCTAATGTTAGTTTTACTTGCCCCTGAATACCAGAACTTTTAAACTGAATTCTGTTTTGTTTTATTTAATATTTATCTAATGTGTCATTACAACTATTCAAAAGTTATAAAAATATGTATTAATCAAATCAGCCCATAAATAATCTACCATTCCATAATTTCTTCTCAAATGCCAATTTAGCTCTTTCATAAATTGACTTGTACTTTTCAGATTCTGATATCTTTCCAATCAGAACAGCCATTTCAACAACAGCATACAGTGTTGCTACCCATAAGCTTCCACAATATGAACTAAAATTAAGTATAAATTAAATGGACATTCACAAAAATAAACAAATAAAATAAATAAAATGTTATATTTCCATTTCAATTTATATGAATCTCAGAAAAATGCAGTATATAACCATAAAGTATAAGTATATAAACATTTATTACGATTCATTCAAATGACATAATATCTGAAATCTCAAATTTTTCCAGCTTTAAACATTATAAAACATAAGTATTAGGGACACCATTTTATACATAATATATAAATCTGAATGAAAATATTAAAAACAAAATGTGACAAAGACAACAAAAAGCAGTTAATAAAGTACTATATGTAAACAGTTTACCTGGTACCAGTCATAATCCATGCATCATATGTCTGATCTGGTGATCCAGAATTTTCAATCATGCCATCATCATCACAATCCCATGTAAGCGCATGTTCTACTACAGTAATAATTTGAGGAAACATATCCTTCACATAATCTAAATTATTGTGAAAAGAATAATCTCTGTATACTTGAAGTACAAACTTCAGATTTAGATCACGCCATTCAGATACATCATGGATAGGGTAGGCATTAATCAGTTCAAATGGCTCCTCATCTATACAAATCACAAATATATATATATATATATATATATATATATATATATATATATATATATATATATGCATATCCACCATTCCACTCTTTTGATTTGTTACCTCCATTTGCTTATTTGGCTTTAATGGTTTCTCATCACCATCATTTGGATATCCTTTAATAATATCGTTATTTAAACATGTTAGATGCCAATGAAGCTGCTGTCAGCATTATTACTAAAAGTAATATAGTAAGGTGCTTACGCATGAATCATCTTGCTGGAACTCTTACTATCCAAGTATAATCAGTATTTGATTTCTGAAAAGTTTTAGTACCAACAGTAATAATGCTCCAACAGTAATAATGCTGACAGCAGCTTCATTGGCATCTAACATGTTTAAATAACAATATTATTAAAGGATATCCAAATGATGGTGATGAGAAACCATTAAAGCCAAATAAGCAAATGGAGGTAACAAATCAAAAGAGTGGAATGGTGGATATGCATATATATATATATATATATATATATATATATATATATATATATATATATATATATATAAGGTGTGTAAGCACCTTACTATATTACTGATAAATTACTATTGATGTTGGTAAGAAGTCCTAATGCAATGTACCACCCACACACACTGGGTGTGTAGACACAATGTTAGCAATGTAACTTAAAATAAAATAGGCTAGTTATTCATTTAAAATTCATCATTTAAGTTCATTTAAAATTCACAGGCCCCCAAATACCTTAATAAAGTATACAAAAATGTTATCCCTTTTTCACATTTATTGTTCTTCATTTTCAATAGACAAAAGGAGTCTTAAAAAGCCATTACACATGGAACAGTACCAATGCAAATACAATGCTTCATCAATATCCAACAATGTGTACATAGTTCACTGTATTACTTACTGATGACAATGGAAGGCTGAAAACAGTATATTTTTAGATTAAATAGGCAAATAGAAACAGGAAATCACAGGTATTAATCCTCCTCCCCCAACCAAACCTTAAGTAAATCCTCTATTTTATATATTCACGGATGCAATTACATTATATATTATATTTGGCTACCTGGGTCACCAAGATCGTGAGGAATAGTTCCTTTTTTCTTTCGAAAATCACGTTTTCCATCATAAAGAAACCAGTAGATTGTTCTGTCTTCCCTATCTACTGAGTCTCTAAAGTCATACTGAATACAGCTCTGTAAATGTGGCCACAACAATGTCAATGCAAATGAGGCATAGAAGTGTACATCATAAGTGTTATACATGCGATATTCATGACCTTCTAAATATGCAAATCTCCCATACTTTGTCCTAAAAACATGAAATGAACATAATATATTTATTATATGCGCATATTTCTCAATGGAAACAAATGTGTACCTAGGATCATCAGGAGATAACTTTTCAGATTCATCACACAAAAGCCACAAGGTCCCACCATCTGCTATGAAATATGTTTCATTAAATAACGCACTCTTATACCAACCAGGCAAATCTCTGAAATATAAGTACATTTCAGTGAATTCAGCTTTTAAAATACATAATCAAATATTTCATATATTCAGAAATATTTGCTAAAAGTTGGTCAATTTTTATAGAACTGATACATCATCATACTCATATTACAAATAATTGAAAGAAATGCTTATGATAATGATTCTTGTCAAAAATGTAAAATTCATACACACGGATCATTCAAAATTTGTTTCTGCCAATTATAGATTTCTGAATCCCAAGTAGTATAATGGGTTAGAGAATACAAGCAAATGTCAGGCCCAGCACACCCAGAATCACCAAAATATTTTGTGTAATACCTGAAATAATGACCATGCATGAAACATGTATACAACATTCATGAAGCACTGAAAATTTAATTATAAATGCATTTCCAATATTTAGTAAGAATATTCAAAATTATGTAGAATATAGTAATTATTGATTTTGTAATAATAATAATAATATAATAAAAAAATTGGTAGCCAGCAAATTCTCCAATAATTAGCTTTTAATATAAACTGGTATTCAACATTTCCAAATGGATCTTATGCACATTATATATAAAAAGACAAAATTAATTAAATTTCAAAGTACCGCTTATGTCGTTTACTGTTAGATGGAAACTTAATTATTGGCATATCCCAAGCCAATGAAAATGCTACGGAACTGCATGAACCTGTTAAAACTTTTGTTTTTGCACAAACGCCACAACCAAGCTCTTCTCCTTTTCCTAAAAATTAATTGTAAATTGTAAATTTCACCTATGTAGAATAAGAATCATGCAACTAAACATAAATTAAATCAATAAACATTAAAATTGAATTATAACATATAGTCAACAAAAATATCTAGCGTACTATGTAGAATGCAAATCTTATTAATTTTTTAAAATTCTTTATTTATGTAGAATAAATACCATGACAATAGTAATAATGATTAAAGAATTAGATCAAAACCAATATGGTATATTTTTTAGTATAATTATCAGACAAATAGTATTAAGTGTATAGAGTGTGTAGTATCCTTGGCCATTATTAATTAAAACTGAATTGCAATGGCAATACATATTACAAAACTTTCCAAGTTTAAAACAAATTGCTGATTCCAAATCTTTGCAAATTAGATTGATCACTTATTACAGTTTATGAAGGTTTTATCAAAGATGAAAAAATTAACCCATGTTTTTACGTAATTTTTTAATGGAATCATAATTAGTTGTAATAGTCACTCTCTCACTCGCATGCAGTGAAATAAAGTGTATAACACGCAGAAATAAAGACCAGTATTAAACATAAATTATTATATATTAAGATTATGTTCTTACGAGTTGAATATTCAGAAGTACATGCTTCAAGCTCGCCAGTTTTCTTCAGAATCTCCCACAATGATTTGCCATCTCCATTAGGATCAAAATATCCACATCTAGTCACAGAAACACCTTCCTAAAAATATATTTTAAACTAGAACAACAATTTAAAGATATGAAAATGAAAAATGTATCAAGTACAAGCTCAATGCTTATTAATACTAAAAAAATGTACCTTCAGCAATGAGGCAAGTGCATATGAATATGGGATACCACTAATATTCTGTCTGATCTCTACTCCAACTGCATTATCAGCTTCATCTGATTTATTGAAAAGTTTACTACAAATTCCTCCTGTTAGTGATTATTATAATAAATCAATTAATTAAATTAAGACAAAATTGAAGAGAGCTTACTGAAATTCTTAAATTATCTTAAGTAAGACAATCTTGTGATAATTGTGTTATTTTTTTGTTTAATTTTCAGGAGATAATTGATTATTTTCATTTATAAACAATGTTTATAAAGCTTTTTCAGTTATATTTCAGAAATCCTAACACAACTAAAAAATAGTACCAGATCTGTCATCTTTTCCTCCAGTTCCATTTTTAAATGTAAATGTAATGCTAACATTCTTTATTTCATTTGAATGATTAAAGATAGTCCAGTCAAATACAGCTGAAGGTACACAACTGTCCTGAAAAAGGAATGAGTAAATGGGAGCAAAAATGACACTGACAAACAAACAATATGTTTCATGGTAATAAGTATAATGAAAACAACTTTTTTAATTATACCTTGTAATTATGTGGTATAACTGGACTGACTTGTCGACATATGAGCTTTATACCATGCTCGGGAATATTGAAAACTGTCCATGATCGGGGGTAAAGAGCAGTGTATTCAGCCTGACTGCCAGGAAAATTCCAAGACCAACTTGACAATCCATATTTTGGTTTGCTGAAATTATTGATTGTACATAATCCTGTATATAAACATTCTTAATGTGAAAAAAATAACTTTTTATTCCCCACATAGTCATTATATATAATAATTGATGTGTACACACACCAATGCAAACATCAATCACCAATAGTTTATGCTGTTAAAGTGTTCAATGAGGCATAATGCTTAATTTTCAAAGTGATACATATAAGATAAAAATACCTGTGTACAGACAGAACATTTTGATATATTGTTATATTGTCTTCATTTTGGATGGTAAGAATGAACTGATTGGCTGATACTGTATTATACTCATACATTCCTGGCATCATCTGAAAGCGGCAAAATTCACCTCGAAAACCACGGCCTATTGTCCCTCCTCCTAAACCACCTAAGGGTACACCTAAAACATTATAATACAGTGCATAAATGAAATACTTATCTGCAATATATTACAAAATATTTTTTCAAGAATCCATCAACAAAAATTGATTTCAGGATCATTTATAAAGAATCGGAGAAAAAATATAATGAAACACTTCCGTGAACTTAACTGAAACATGACAAATTGCTTCTCACCACTCATTCTATTATCTTGCACAGGATGTATAAAGTCCATTAGAACTTTTCTACCTTTCAGCCACAATTTTACTGTGTACAACATATACCTGAAACATTAATAAAAGTACTCAGCACTTTTGCTCTAAATCAAGATTTTTTAGTTCCATTAGCCAACATTCACACACAGAGAGAGAGAGAGAGAGAGAGATGCTCAACTCATCAACATACAACCCCTAAAACATATAGCTCTCGATACAAATTTATAAAGTGAAAATCAATTCAAATATGTCAGATTTGAATGAACATCAAATGAGAAATACCTGAAAAAAAGTGGAATGAGCGGAAATATTTGTTTCAACTTGGGCCACATGGTTTGGCTTCTTTTCGAAGGGAACTGAAAATTTAGATTCGCCTTCCAGCCAAACCGAGGAATTTTGCAAACATCCGAATTCATAACGACAAATTCCAAAGAACGTACAGGGGAAAAAGTACACCTAGTGACACTGTCCCAGTAATATCATCGTCGTATGTTCGTTTCAACTTTTTTTACATTTCCGGTTTCCCACATTATTTCATCGAAGTCAATATTCAATTTATATTTTAGTGTAATAGAATAATTTTTAATGCATTTACCTTATAAAACATAATATAAAGTAATATATATTATATTATAACGCCGGGAATATGTTTTCTGAAAAGAGAATAAAAGAGTCTCATATATTTTTCACCGGCGAGTTGATAATGGCGAATTAACGGGATTATAAAATTTTTAAAACATCCTACATGAGGTAAGTTAAATCTGAGTTTCGCCCACTTTTTCTCGAGTCATCTAGAAGTTTCCGACGAGTGGCCCGCCGAGTGGGGAGTGGACCTTGAAATCGCGCAGTGGAACTTGAGCTCCCATTTATCGGGCTGTTCTTCCTTTGTTGAAAATCGTCAGATTAACTAGTTTTCTTCTTACATTATCCCAGGTTCGTCTGAATTTCGTAAGTGTAGTAAAAGTGAATTGTTAGTGTCCGTATTACCGCCCTCCCAAACCGGCGGGCTAGCCATTTATTCCTAGGAGAGTTTCAGTGGCCGACCTTCGCCTCGATTAACTTACAAACCGCAAACTCGGTTTTAACGGAAACTCGTTCGTTTTTGTCCACGTCGAGTGTAAAAAAATAATCGCATTAAGTGAACGCAACTCCCTTTTACGTATGTAACGATTTGTCGGTTTTTTAATAAAAATGTGTCTGGAACGCTAGATTCATTTTGGCCGGTCACAAGTTTTTAAATATTGCGTAAGCTAGATTATTTACTATACGAGCGGTATAGAGGACTACTTTTTTTTTGGAAGTCATATATACATGATTTTTCAGGTTGGAAACCTATGATGGGTAAGGACTATTATAAAATACTCGAAATTAGCAGGAATGCAACCATAGACGACATCAAGAAAGCATATAGACAGCTAGCATTAAAATATCATCCGGACAAGAATAAGGCCCCCGGTGCAGAGGAGAAATTTAAGGAGGTAGCTGAAGCCTATGAAGTTTTAAGCGACAAGAAAAAGAAAGATTTGTACGACAAGTATGGGGAAGAAGGATTGAAAGGAAATACCGGAGAGGGTGCAGGACCCGGGATGTCAACGGGTGGTTCTTATTTTTTCCACGGTGATGCGCGAGCAACTTTTGCTCAATTTTTCGGCACTAATAGCCCATTTTATCAGTTCTATGACCGTGGTGGCCCCGGCGGAAACAGTATGTTTGGTTTTGATGATTTGGGTTTGTCC
The DNA here is from genome assembly GCA_019843655.1 of Lethocerus indicus. Lineage (NCBI taxonomy): Eukaryota > Metazoa > Arthropoda > Insecta > Hemiptera > Belostomatidae > Lethocerus > Lethocerus indicus. Next base: position 45,337,150 of record JACDQD010000001.1, read on the forward strand.
CCTGACGGTTTTGTGGACACCAGAGGTTTAGGCGGGACATTCAGGTCGCATTCTTTCAACATTCATGGCAATAACCAGTCAAGAAAAGATAAGGTCAAAGATTCGCCTATCGAGTACGACCTCTATGTTTCTCTCGAAGACATTGTGCGGGGGTGCACTAAAAAGATGAAAATTTCGAGGAAAGTTATGCTTCCTAACGGATCTTATAAAAAAGAGGACAAGTTATTGACGATTAATGTGAAGCCCGGTTGGAAAGCCGGTACTAAAATTACTTTCCACAAGGAAGGTGACCAGGGGCCCAAGAAAATTGCCGCTGATATTGTGTTTATAATTCGGGATAAACCTCATCCTGTGTTCAAGAGGGAAGGAAGTGACATAAAATACACTGCATCCATCAGTCTTAAAGCAGTAAGTTCCTTTCAGATTTGTTTTACAATTACAATTATTTTTAGTTTCTTTTTAAAATTTTGTAAGATGGGCCTTGAATTGACTTTCTTGAAGACATTCTTTAGATAAAAGTCTTATAATGATTGAATCATTTCTTGAGTAATTATATTTTGAGCAGTATATTTTGCTTTTACCGGGAAAATGGTTTTCTTATTGATATATTTTCATTTTAGGCCTTGTGTGGTACTGAAATTGAAGTTCCTACACTTAGTGGAGAAAAAAAAAATTTCAAGATAGATGAAGTTATAAAACCTACAACAGTTACACGGATTCCAGGCCAAGGATTACCTTTTCCCAAAGAATCAACCCGCAGAGGAGATTTGTTAATCACATTTGATATTAAGTTTCCTGACACATTGTCTCCTAAAACAAAGGATTTGTTGAGAGATATATTACCGAATTAAAGTGATAAAATGCATTTTATTGGTAAGTCCGTGCATAAATTTAGGTTGATCCAGAAATTATATCAGCTATTAGAAATTGTAAATTACGTGTATGTATCTTTGGTAATAAAGAGTTTGATACATATTATTAACGCTGTCATAATTTCTGCATCAAAAATCTAGTTAGTTTTATGCACTGTTTTTTACCGTAAGATAAAGATTTAAATGTGATGACTGATCATGCTGTTAATTTAAAAATTTATTTTTGTTCTTTATTTATAATATGCATGTATTTATGTACATGTATGTATTTAATTCTTTGAAGTTTACAAATTCTAAAGTTAAACAAATCTTAATCTTTTTATATATAGTTTGTAGGTTCTCCGCCTCTGTACCTTTAATTGACCGAACATATATTTTGATAGGTCAGATTTTTTTTTTATATATATATATTTTTTTTTTGATTGTTCTATATTGCAATTATTTTTTAATAAGCCATTTCCACGTATGTACAGAATTTGTATTATTACTATTTCAAAAATTATTCTTGCAATTAATGTCAATATATAATGGTTTAATTACTGTAAAATATAACTTTCATAAATAACTTAGCATTTATTCTAATTCAACCCAGAACTGTTTAAAGCCTGTAAACCTGTTTTTAAAAGCTTCTATTTTTAATCAATATTGAGATAAAGCTATATTGTGCTACTTATTAGGCATTTAATTTAACTAAACTATCATTTCAACATACCAAAAGTAAACTAAATATAAAAGATTGAATGAGCCATGTTCTCTTTTGATAGTTATCCTTTCCATTGAATTATTTTGGATGGTGTATTCTATTTTAATCTAGTCTTGGCAAGAAGCCCTCGGGGGTAACTCACACTTCCATTCCTAGCCGGCATCAAGATGTGTTTTCATTTTCAATATGAAAATATATGGTGCATAAATGAAAAGTTCTCTCGTTTCGAGATTAAATTTAAACTAAGGCAGGGATTTATGAATATCAGAACAGGATGATGAATGATCCATCATAATTGCATGTGAAACACTCTGTTTATAGACACATGCAATTACAAGTGGCGCTGTAATTCTGACAGTTACAATTTTGGATTTATTTTTCTCCATTTCTTATATAGCGCTATTATTGCTGTTATGCGCATATGAGATTGGCGATCTAAATTTGTGGTTATATACCATTTGCCAGTTTAATTTTGTTAAGATAAATTTTAGAATTGTTGGAGTATTTTCGCGTCTTTATTCTTTATCAGATTATGTGTGGTTCTTATTTATAGAAACTTTTTTTTATCAATGGCCGCGATACCGAAGCACCTTAATATATCCCAGCATTCTTATTACCTGTTCGTTGAAGGTAATTCGTATTTTGGATGGGGCATAAAAGCTGGGCGCGATTGAGATTGACGTTATATTCGTCGGAAATTACCCCCCTTTCCATTTCACTCTTTGTATCGTAGAAGCATGGCGACCACTATTGGGCCTTGTAAAACACTAATCGTAAATTTGGCTGCAGAACAACCGAATCCAGGAATCCCTTACAATTATACAATTTTTGCCGTATCGGTCGTCATTCTTTTCATTGTTTATAAGCGAATAGATGAGATTTATAAAAAAAAAAATATAACGCTTTGCCGCCAGCAATTATCCGGCCGATGAGTATTTTATCCTGTCGATATCATAAATTAAACGACCATTTGATTACCGTCAATGACGGTAATTTTTAATGTTTTCTTGCAGATTTTTATTTATTTACTGATAATTGAATTTGGCCAATTAATAAGTGAGAAAGAAAAACAAAACTTTCAACTAATTTTCAATTTTTTATTTTCAAAAATATTTTGTCGGACCCACGTCCGTGTCCAGACGTTCAGAGTTAGCATCCATTTAAAAAGAAAACATTGTTTTTGAACGTGACGAGGCGTTTTTCTTGGACATATGTGTTTCGTATTATTTTGGGTAAAATCGCTGCTAGGCCCCTGCATCTGTGACTCATTCTAGCAAACCGGTTTATCCTCATCTTATTACAGCACACAATGTAATCACCGCTCTCAACCCACTTATTGGCTTTAAAAGAATCAAAAAAAGGAACCGGTCATTGTTTTCGTCAACTTCAGTTATTTCTACTAATATTAGGTGACCCTCGACGTGAGCGAGGTGCGAGAGCAACCAAAATAATATGTTCTCAAATTTTTAACGAATTTGTTTATTACCTCTCCTAAGATAGATCCCCCTTTTTAATTTTTATACGACGAATTACCTGAACTAGTTATCGCGAAAACGAGATTTCTCGATAGAAATACTGGGATGGCGGCTGGGTACTGGCCCAGTTTTGAATGGAGTACCGCGACCTCAGGCCCGGGTATAAACGGCCGGAAAAAATGTGCCAATGTCGTCGCAAAATAGAAACCAAAACATTCGGGGCGTCTCGATTAGATTCCCCCAGATGCGTGGTGGAAATTTCGAATTTGAGCTGTTCCACTCGCGATTCTCGGCGACGCCGTACGGTGGGTTTGTAAATTTACGCCCAGACGGCCCAGTGTCTATTTCAGTTGCCGACCCCGCGTCTACCCACTTTAGGCCACGATTCCCTCTTATTTTTCCAGGGGTCGGAACGTCGTGCGCCGATCGTCGATCGCGGGGGGTCTCGGCCTACTTCTTAATATGGTCCGGACCCCGCCCTAGGCCCCGGAGACGGAGGAATTCTGGGCCCAAAGCGCCTTTTCCCCTCCACCCCCGAGCAACGAAAATACCCAAAATCGCGCGAGGAACACAAAGACAAGCCTAAATATATCATTCGGGCCTCGTCCGACTTCAACTCCGATCGACCGATTTTTGCAATCCAAGTTCTTCACTTTTCCGTCCCGTTCTACCGCCGGAATGAAATTCGAATCGAACCCGAACCGGTTTCCGATTGAAAACCTAACAAAACTTCAAATTCTTCAAAAATTTTTGCGGTTCCGTTAAACGGTGTCGAATTGGCTTCGGACTTTTAATTGAAAAAAAAATGACATAACTTGTTTTCTTTCCGCGGCCACAGATGTATATCGGTTGATACGGCCCCAAAGTTATTGTTCAACGCTCTCCAAGGGACCCCGGGACCCGACCGAATTTCTAGACCGGGACTGGCGGGGTGACGTCACGTTCTATTTGCGGCCGCTTTATGGGGACTCGATGGTGCCACCACGTTCCACTATCTTAAATATACCACCCCCGCCGATAACCGCTATATATATTTCGTCCGATGTGAACTTTTAATTTCCCAGCATTTCATTTGAGTTGTTGAAGGCTGTCCTGGCTCGAGGGAATATCAATTAACCGTTCGGGAATGTACCGGGACAGAAAATATGCGAACTGGACTTAGCGGCTAGTCCAGTAGCCTATCGAATTAAATCCTGCACAGAAATATTGTTTTATAATTTCGCTGCCTTTAGTCACAATAAAGGTATGAATCAACTAATCAAATTAACAGTTAATTGCCTCGGCTGCAGTAAACGACTCTTTTGCTACATTGCGAAATTACGACACCCAGAATATCGCTGAAAAACCGCATTTAAAATGAATGCTAATTTTATAAGCCCAGTAAAACGCCTATTTCGGAAGGGAGTATGAAGGTACAGTGGATTGAACCGACAACAGATGCCCCACGAAGGACATATATAGAGAAAATTCGTAAGAGAGAGGTGAACGCCAGGTAAGTTAACCGAGCTGGAATTTATCAATCCATCAAAGTAGGTACAAACTGGTTTCAATAATTAGAAAGTCACCCACTAACAATTTTCAAAATACAATATTAGTTTCCTTTTATTGACAAATTTTCAGCTTTTAGTTTACCGAGAAAAATTTATTACCAGAATTTCGAATTGAGTCCAACACGAGTTTCATTCCGTTTTGCTCAGTCTCTGGTACATTTTTATTATTTTGTCCCTGGTTTTCTTCATGTTTCTCTTTCGATTGAAGTCCGTAGTCAAAAATTTCCGGCAGAAATATTCGTATCTGGAAAATGAGGTTATTGAATGAAAATATGTTCGGGGTAAAATGGTCCGGATTTACGTTAGCACAAAATCGATAGTATCTCTATGTACCAATTAATAATAAAATAATTATTAACTCGACCGTTAATGGAATGAAAGATTTGCTCCCATTTTTAGTCTTGGATTAGACCAAGATTAAAGGGGCCATTTAAACTACTCCTAAGTTAGAAACTATATCACCGCGCTAATAAAGAACGATTGTTACAGCAGTTTGAAGTTTTCCTCGAAGATATATAATTGCTGGAACAACGGAATTGTGCCCATAAAAGCAACTCTACAGTAAGGAATGAGCGACGCATCCAATAGCTATAAAAATATTGAGGTTGCGTAAACAAAACCGTCCGATCGACAGGAGAAAATGGCTCTCTAGAAAAGGCAAAACCGCCAACTGCCACAACTGCTGAGTTCTTATCAAAATTGCGCAGTGCGATGAAACCTGCTCCTTTTATTGACCTTTGATAAAATCAAATTAACGTGGAATAGATTTCTTTTTAATTTATCGCGAAAGAAACCAACGCAATATGACCACAATAAACATCTGGTAAATTATACCGCCTGTAGGTCAGTGAAGCACCTACGTCTGTAACGGTAACGGTGTGGACAGGTTGCCCCGCTGGCAATTGGCCTCACTGATCGCTACTGAAGATGGCGGGAAGCTGTCTCGCAAACACCAAATATTCGAGGGGAAAATGAAGATCTCAAGAATTATGGTATTCCAAACCGCATGGCTTGTATCTTAAATGGATAAATGTAGAATCTATACTTGTTATGTTACCTCAAACTTCTTTGCAATCGTAATCTGCTATAAGGGTATAGCTTGTCCCCGCTCCTCATTGCTATTAATACCTGAAAAAACAAATTATAATTCTAGTTAATCAAAAAATACCCAATTCTGGTTGACTTCGACTTCCAAGGGAAAGACTTTTCAACCGGTCACGAGTCTCGTAAAAGGTGAAACTCGGTTTAATTGTTTCAAAGTCGCATAATTGGTACATGTTGTGTATTACTTAGTAAGGAAAAGCCAGAAAAAAGTTGTACATTAAAAATAACAAAATGATAGCGTGGCATAATAATTAACTTACTCTATCCGACAGCTGCCGGGTAAACTCTATCCCACCAATCCTCACAAAGTTCTTTTCAAGTCCTTACCCCTTCATATAAATTGGGCATTTCTTCAATTCTATCAATATTTTTTATTTTAGCAAACACCTCCAGAGGATGTGCCAATATTAAGATGATACGGTATACAACTGTGTAGAACTCAGCCGTCATTAAATAATTCAGACATCCCAGAAGAAAAGTAAATTTTGATATGATATCGTGACATTAATAAATGTTGAGGTGTACCCGTGATTCCGATCTGTATTTGCCCTTTACTTAGAGATAACATGAATCAATCAATAACAGTAATTTTTGGCTTAATAAAGATTTTATTTGCAAAATGGCAGTGAAAGCTATTTATTTATTTCTCTTATAGTGTCCCGCCGCAAATTTTCTTGCATTTAAAAATGCGATACAATTTTTGTAGATAAAACTCAATATTAGACGTGAAATAGTATATAAATATTAAATACGCTTTTACCCTTTTCGCCACGTCTTTAATATGCGACGGAATATTGAGGTACTGAATGTACCTAATGTCACAGCTGTATCTCGCTGATGATGCCCTTTCCATTTTATATAGGTAGACAATTTGACCTTCGTTTGTATTAACAACCATTTCCTGAAATATAAGTTGAATTTACTAATGTGATAAATATAAGAAATAGCATTAAAAAAGTCTACAGATAACTGGGAAAGCAACCTGTTAATATACATTAGTGATAGACAAAATAAATATAAAATAAATTAAGCAATATTAAATTTTGACGGTAATTTTTCATTTTGTCGTATTGAAAACAAAAATAAATTGAATTTCTTAGTTCATTTATGAAACTCATATAAAATAATTAGCGGTAAACTCACGTATATTGAAAGAAGACTTGACTTTAGTAAATGTTGGCCACTCAAATGAACGTGAGTAGATAATAAAAGATGGGGAGCATTCTCTCCCCTGTCTATAATGTGCTCAAGAAAACTGGCTAATACCGCTATACTACTTATTTCATCGGTACTTATCCCCAACTCGTCGAATAGTATTAAGGAATATGATGTCGAATGAGACAGTACAAATGAAAGCTGAAACAAACAGAATAAAGGTGCATCTACATCTGGTCACAGCTGCAATTAAAATATGCACTCAAGCATTTCAATATATTAAAATTAAGTATGAATTTTAAAATAATATAATTATTATTTAGGGAATTCTTACGTATCTAAGTTCATTCAGAAATGATGACTCCTTAACAGAAACACTTTCTGATGGATGGATTCGTGCAAATATATGTTTCAAAAGACCAATTACGCCACTTTCGGCTGGTATATAACTACCAATATGAGCCATATACACAATTAATGCAACCTGAATCAAAGAATTTAATTTTAAAATTGATTTATTCTTCATAAATTAATGCATTTTCATTTAAACTTCATTTTAAATATGATATAATCTTCATTATTATAACTGATTTGTCATGAGAATTGTAAAATTAATCTATACATGTTCATAATTCGTAACAGAATTGTATTAGAATACAAACTTATTAATTTTTTTAAAGTACATCATTACTTTCAAAATTAGTTGAATTATACTATATTTTATGAAATATTTTCTACTTAACCACAATCATTATTGGAATATTGATGTTAATTATTTATACAGAACCAATAAAAATGTCTTGTTTTTAACAAATATAATACCTGTTTTAAATACACAGTTTTGCCACTTGCGTTTGGTCCATACAATATACTGATTAAACTATCATTTGGTGAAGACAAATAATCATTTGGAATAAAATTGGTTGAATTATGAACAAGCAGTGGATTCCAGCCTTTGACAATATTGAGTATTTTTTCATTTACTAGTGTTGGCTTTGAATAATTATTTTCTGTAGCTAACTTAGCCAGAGCTAAAATGCTAAAGAATAACAAAAATATATACAACAGCATTTGTTATTTATAATACAAGTTTATAAAATGATTAGAGTTCGAGAAAAATGTCAAAAATACAATATTTTATGTATATTGTCTATTTACTGTGCACATATTTGTATATATATAAAACATATGTAAACAATTAATGCAAGTCAAGAGACTAATTTTAAGTTCCTCAACTTACATTTATGTTGAATGTCATCAACTGACATCTAAACCCATAACTTTATTACAGATTATAGATATAACTTAAAAATAAAACTTATAACTTAAAAAAATCATTAACTAGAAATAATATTGTTTCAAGTATATGATTTTAAGAGAAAAATGCTATTTGAGTGTATTCAATTGAAAATGTAAGTTATAAAAAATATTAACATGTATATTATTAATTAAACGTTATTAAAATGATTTGTCATTTATTATATCGTACCAATCAAGTTCAGTAATTTGTTCTATAAGTACAAATAAAAGCTGTATATTACTTCTTAAGTATCTTGATAGTCCTTGCAGTATTTTTGATTCCTCTTCAATAATGTCTAGTTGTGGATCACCAAAAAGCTCGTCTAATTCTAAAAGAAAGTTTCTATTAGTATTTAATGAAATGCCCGTACACAGTGCCGCCCAAGGTCGTAAATTGATTTTGTCTAATAGTAAGTGTATTTTCTGTATAGTCCATTACATGACCAAACATCGTTACAGTTAGTGGGTATATCACCTTCTGGGGGCTTCAGGTGTATACTGCCAAGAAGTCAGTCTGTTACTATTTTTTTTTATTTTTATTTTAAGTCACGACTAGAATTTAGTTTTTAAATTTTACTTACTGACACTGAGATTTGATAACACGAATTTACTTTTGACAGAAAATCGACCCATCGGTGGTACTCTCGCTCCTTTCCTTACTAGGTAGTGAGGAAATCACTTGCTCATTTCCTCTTAAGGTGGCGCTCGGGATTTTCAGGATAGTCGACTGGAGGAGAGCTGTCGAATCGAAGGATCGGAGCGATGGGATAGTTTGGAACGGAACAATTTGTATCCGGAAGCCGCTAGTTCGTGATCGAACGGGAATTCCAAATCGGATTGTGCGGTTAGATACATAATGTGGGGTGTAAACGATTTTACGAAGGATTAAGAATTGCAAGGATTGAATTTTGTATTAGTTAGACTGCTCCAGTTGGGTTTCAAAATATAGTTGTAAATTATTAATTTGTTCGTAAGTAATAGTTGAGCCTGTTGTCGAGGAGTCTAAGTAGCAATTTCTAATCTCGTGTCGTTTCTGTACGTTTGAGTCTTGTATGTGGATTTAAAGTCAGTCTTCTGTCCATGTGTAGTCCTAAGTAGGCTATCGAGGGCTATGTTCCAGAAGAAGGTTCTCAGAATGGAGAGCAACCCTGCTGGAAATCTCTAATAAATCACCTTTTCGGTTGCCTAGGCAAGGCAGGACTGTGTATAACTGTGCCAACGCAAATATAATAGTGATTTCAATACTATCTTCCGACGTCCTTAAACCCACTAATAAATAGTATTCGTTTATAAACAAGGTAGATGAAGAAAAGACAAAAACTTACCGAGACAACGTTTAGACTTATAAAATGCTGTTTTCTGCGAAGTGAACTGGAACAAGGGATACAAAGATATTTACTTAGTAATCTATTCTTGATCTATAGCTCAGATTAATCTATAGCTTGATTAATTAAGCTGAAACTAATAGTTTTTAACGAATTATTTATATATTATAAACCTTCAGTTCCAGATTTGGCAACTGTAGTTCATCCTCCGATAGATCTTCTTTCCAAAACGGTAGGCATAATACAAATTTTATTTCTGGAATATGAACTAGCTGAACTTTAGTTATGAATCGGGGGACCGTATCGAATTCGTAGGGTGATACTTCTGTCATTATGTCCTTCAGGCTGGCATATCGACATTTAGCTGAAATAAAAATTTACATAAAAGTTTCTGTGCCATAAAGTGTTATACCAACATCTAAAATGAGAGATGCATAAGTTATATATTCCTTGACATTAACAAACGCGGGATTTTAAATTCGAAGATACATTTTTACACGCACATCTGTTGTTAAATACATTACAATATAAAAAGCCTAATTATAAAAAAATTAATAAACTGAGTCAAAAAGCCTAAAATACCTTGATCTAATTCTTCCGAAACACCACCTTTAACAATGAACATTTCATTTTGAATAAAGGCATCAAAATCAACTACACGGTAAATATGTTGAGCCATTAAATAAAGACCTTCATTTAATAAGCCTCCAATCTGAAACATTTGAAAGAAGTTCATTTTTATAAATGAAAATGGAAGTACATGACACAATGATTTTCAAATCGATAAATTCCATAGATATCGTGTCACGTACAATAGTAATAATGTAATACACATTACAATAGAACGTACATAAATAATTTCATACAAAAAACTATTAATAAAATTAATATTCAAATTCTATTCTTCTGGCGTTAAAATGTAAGATCTTCCACAGTTATCAGTTAATGGCAATAAAATTATTTTCACAGCTGGAATATCATAGCAAACGATATATGATTATATGATTTCAAATTTGCGTTGTGTAATTAAACCTGTGGTATTACAACATTGAAAAAAATATAGAAATGAAGAGAAAAATTTACTAATTATTAATTTACATTTTTACATACAAGGCATGAAACAGTGTTGCTTAATAAGTGAGCAAGGTTTCCGCGACCTAAATTAGAATTATAATAAACGTCCGGTGGGATCGCGTAATACTGTGTGGGAAGAACATCCGGGATTTTTCCCGTGTTGGGAAACTACATGAAAAAATGTAATGGTTTTTATTTACTCTTTCCCTCTGGGCCCTCCCGGGCGTTGTTCTCGTCCGACGGTTCGGAACTCTTAACGGTTTCATCATCGGGGTCCGACCGAAGAGTAGATTAACCGGGGTCCTCCACACACCCGAAGGTGTTTGGGTTTTCGTTAATCCTCTTAGTATTAGAGCCGCGTTCGGTTATCGCGGATTTAGTCGGCTAGTTCAGTTTTAGTTTCCTTTTGTTTCCCGTTAATCTGTCTCCAACATTATTACCCGTCCCACCGGAAATTCCCACTGTTTAATGTTGGCGCAAAGTTTACGCATACTCCTAATCTTCAACCGACGAAATAGAGATGGGGAAGGCCACAGTACCCTTTGGTCCTGCTGTCGGTATTTAAGGAATTACACCATAGATCAACCCTTCAGTTTGAATAAACTGGGATACCGAAAACCTGTGTGGGAACCAAACTCGCATGCGATTTCTAGGTTTGATTTGGCTAACGCTCGGTCCTGTCCTTGAACAAAGGGGCCTTTGCTATTATTAATGCCTCGGCGAGGTAGTGGGTGAAAACAGCAGCGCCTGAATTCTACAACAGGCCACTACGGGATATTCTTAATTCGGGGAGTAGAATTGTAACAGATGTTTTTCTTTATTTATTTCGGTTAAACTCAAATTCTTTTATGTTCAAACATTCTTTTGTGATAGACGACAGCCCTTACTTTCTAGACGCACCTGCAAATTTATGGAGATGGGTACAAATGTAAACGTAAGTAAATAGTTTTACCTTTTCAAACATTCGAATGCCTTGTGATTTAGATTTGCATATTTCTGCAATTACCACTGAGTAATATATACTCTGAAAAAAATCAAATTACTTGAAATCGCACCAATATTTATTTAGTCTTTTTTATTTAATCAAACATCACCAACAATTATTATTGTGTCTAGTAAATGTAATTATTTGACGAAGTAAAAATTATATATATATATATATATATATATATATATATATATATATATATATATATATATATATATATATATATATATATATATATATATATATATATATATTCGCATTTTATGTGTTTAATTATTAATGATACGTGTAGTAAATCATACCTGATATAAAAACTGCCAATGTTTACCCCTTATATCAAGTGATGATATTTTTGATATTAAATTCTGAAATTTAATACAACAATTAAATAATGTCATTGACATTATTGAAGTGAAATAACAACTAAGAAAGTACAAACCGGTAATGTAGAAATTCGACCAATATAAGTTTTAATTGTCTTGATTGTTGATGCATTAATTGGGTTATTACAAAACTGTATAACCTCGTGCCTGCTAAGTAATGTGTCCATATCACTTGTTGGCGTAGCCATAAGAGTTCTGGGCAGAAATACTTGTGTTGATTCATTTTTTTATAGGGCATCTTGTATTCATTTTAGGATTTTAAAAAATACCTTAGGTATGAAACCCCTTGTTTTGAGCAATATTTTTCAATCAAACTGTAGACGCTCAAACCTTCTTTTGTATTATTATACGACATTTTAAATGTTGATGGATGATGGATAGGATCAAATATATGAAGGTTTGTAAAAGTCTCCTCGTCTATCCATGTTATATTGTCACTGAAACCAAATGATAAATACGCCTTGGATAGCGAATCATAACCTTCTACGTCCAGAAATACTGCGATTTATATAATCTAATATAAACTATAGATTAAACGAAAAAACGGCAGGGGTTCTTTCTCATACGAAATATGACAAGTTGTAATAAGTAGTAATAAAATCATCGTGAGTTTAGTTTCACCAAATCATTAGTTGTAAGCTCAGAAATTGACTTATTTCGATATAAATGTATTTATACCCTTGAATTACACTTACAACTGAATAAATTTTATGCTATTTATTCCAGTGTCAGTTGATGATGTCGTTTTTGGCAGTTCTGTTTTAATAAATAATAACAATGCTCCCAAAGCAGCAACCAATCTTTCATCAGATAAATCTACAAATGATAGAATGTAGTTTATCCTATCTTCACCTTCTAGGTTTTTTAACGGACCAGATAATTCCATGAAATTGATTCGATTCTTCGAGGATGCATTACCTAAAAAAAATCTTTTTTACCATTTTTTACTTTTTTTCATATTTCTAACGGAATAATTTTTAGGTAATATTTTTTTTAACCAATTTTAGTAAGTAATTATAACATTATTATAAATATTTTCCGATTGTATGGAAGAATTAGTAGTTAACCTTCAGCGGGCTAAATGCATTTCCACTCTAAATTTGTCAATTTGGAAAAATTAACCTAGCGAATTATAATGTGGTAATTGATACTATACAAATACATATAGCATATTCACAATATCGTGTCCTCGTATTGTGTTTATTCCTGTTACCCTGTACGATTTTTCAGAACTGTTCCTGCGGTATTCACTTGTAATGTAGTTGAAGTGTTAAGTTAATAGGGTTAAGGATCATTACTGTTCCAAAATCCATTATTTTGGATTATATTCCCCTTTAGTCCGCCAACGTTTTTTATTTCTGTAACCATGTTTCTTGAGATATCGCTGGCCTAGGCTTCTTTGTTCCCCTTTGAAGAACACACGTGGACGGAGCTGGAGTTACTTTGAGAAAATAGCTTACGCTGACACCTGCGCAAGCGGTTGAATGGTTGCGTAATCCCAGAGAGACTAGCCAATAGTCAGGATAAAAGGTAGACCGTTGAAATAGATCACAGAGGCACGTTATACAGTAATTAAACATGTTAGGGCACTAAAATGCGTGGCCCACATTTGTTAAGTTCTAACTAAGTTTGATAAATCACAACGCGGGCTGCCAAAGGATAGAGGGACGTGAAAAGCCGTGCTATGACTAATATCCGTGTCCATCCGTCAAAGCTCACCGACCCGTATGATGTGAACGGATATTCCTTACGCGAGGGCGCATGCCTCCAGACATATTGTCTTATTAGCTTCTGGAGCACTCCGAGAGGCTACAATGTGAATCGATAACTAACCGTATTTCTCTACCAATCATTACGTTACAGAGGACGGCTAGAACTCCCGTTCCTTAACCAGGAATGGACAAACTGAGAAGAGTGGTGGAGGACCAAGGCGCTGGTTTAGCTGCGGTGAAGCCACCCGATTAGAGCTTGAGCTTACTGTACTATTCACGCCCCGAAGCACTGCTCTTACAATTTCACAGAACGTTTTACCCGCGGACCAAGAATGTATATACTTGTCGATCGTAGTTTTTCGATTTTCTGTCTCTCTCGACGGTTGTTTTGAATACGGAGATATTCGAGAACAAACTACTCCCAAAGTGACTCCATATTCACCTAATACAAAAGAACTTGATAACTACAAACACCCGTTAATCCAAAAAATGTACAAGCAGCCTAACGAAATCCCTACTGAACTAAATAAACAATGATATTACCAAACACCAACACTCTTTCAGAGCATATATACAAGAAAAACAGAACAACCTCCACAGTACAAGTGAAGGGGTCGTGTAGACAGCATGGCTCACAAGCATCTACTAAGGTGGCAAGCAGCCGGAACCGGTCTACCAAAATACCAAACTGGCGAGAGGTGACAGAAGCTCAAGGAAACTACGTTATTCCATACCCTCCCAGATAACATAATAGGTATTACGGACTAGTAGATGTTTCAAAATTCGGTTGCCGAGTTGGGAGATTATTATATAATTTAAAGGAATTATTTAATAAAACGTTTATAAATAATTTATATAATATGAATAGTTTCTTACCAAAATTTGATGATGGTAACTTCACCCACTTCAAAGGTTCATTCTGCCATCTTCGTCTATTAACTAATGCATTCATCATTTTATTCAGTTTTTGTGGTATACGATTAGCAGTTAATACGACACTGTAAACAAGTTATTTATTTAAATACAATAACACACACACACGTATATAAATTATATATATATATATATATATATATATATATATATATATATATATATATATATAATTTATATTTATTTATATACTTGTAAAAAATTAATTGAGAAACTCACTTGGGTTCTATGCTATCATGTACTGTTTTCAAGAAGATGTAATTTTGACTAAAATCAAAAATACTTTTCATAACTTGAACCTGAAAAGAAATTGCCTAACTTATTTATTAAATAATTATCTGTGTATTACAGTGTTATGTTGATTAAACTAACAAAATATGAACACCTATTTTTTCAATAAGAATAGAACAAAAATATTAATTAGCATTAGTGATTTATCTTTGCTATAATCCAATTTTATTAATACCAATATTGCAAAATTTAAATCACAGAAATAGTTCATCTCAAAATATCTCTAGTTTTATCTTGTTATTACAGGATTAAATGGTTAAGCTAAATATACTTTTCTTTTACCAGAAAAATTATATAACTGTGATTTCAGTAATTTTTCAGGGAGTTGTAGAATTATTAATTAACTGGGTACAACTAACTAGCAACTCACATTATGTTTGCTTCTTGGAGGAAGCTTTTTAAATTTAATGTAACATTTTACATTTTTAATGATGAAATGTCAATAAAATTGATAATTTAATTTATAAATAAACTATCCTAATATTCATGCATTGAATAAGCCATCAGCTAGTCAACTCATTTATCAATGAATGTGATCAGGTCCACGCTATGAATATATTTAGTCTGTAAATTGTGTGGTAACTAATAAAACTACCATTACTCAGTTATCATACCTCTGCATTGTTATAATTGTATGTAGCAATAGCTAATTTGTTGCCTTTCACATAAAGTGATAGTATAACCTGAAATAGAAAAGATGAAGTATTTGTAGAACAATCATTATGTTATCAAAACAAAAATAATGATTTGTATTTTGAAACAAGAAATATTATCAATTTTATTTTTATTGTGTTTATAGTATGCATTTGTTTCTTAAAAAATTAAGTCAGTTAGTGGTAAAAATAGAATTACAAGTATATAATGAATTCAGAATTTTTAAATATTTATACTAGTATAAATAGTGTATGATGAAAATGACATGATCTCATTTGTGTAACTATATTAGTTGATTATGTTTAATTAATAATATGTTAAATAGATTAAATTGTTATGATATTAACATCCCAATAAAATATTTTCTAAATTTGATTCCTGTTTGCAAACTTTGTTTTTTTCACTTATTTGAATTGTCATTTTAAATTATGCTTTAAATCCAATGCACATATACATATTTAATTTATTTCACATTAATTTAACAACATGTACTATTAATTTATTTGCATACATTTTTATTAGAATCTGTGCCCTCATTGAGTTCAGGGAATATCTGGTCATTATAAGATACATTACTGGTCATTTCTATATCAGTATTTTCATTTTCCATGCTAACGTATTTTGTTTGTACAGAACTGTGGCTAGTAGTCCTAACATCTGCATTCTTTGATATATTTGACCCATCCTCAAAACTTGATTGATTAATTGTGTGATTTTCTTCAACACTTGTGTGATGTCTAAGTGAAGTTTGGTTATGGACAATGACATTCTGCACTGATTTTGGAGTACTCACTGACCTGAAAGAAAAAATAATACATATAATCATTTGTTATGTTATTTTTAATTTATGTTATCGATGGTGAATAGTGTTCCCTAAAACATTAATCAACTTTTTTAATTCATTAAACTAAATTGGTAATGAGGTTATATACTAATAATAAAGAATAAGTGAATTTATAAACCTACTTTTAGTGATTACATTTAGTGATTCTTACATACTTACATAATAAATAATAATACTTTTTACATTATAAACGAAGTTGTCATTAATAGAAGTTGTTCCCCTTTCTTGAATGACATAAAATATCAAAGCCAAAACAGGTACGTAGGTTTCATTGTATTGGCAAAACTAAATCTCTAAATCATATAGTAGAAATACAAATAATAAAGCATCTAAAATGGCCTGTTTTCAATTGCGCTATATTTAGTTTTCTGTTCTATGTCCCATATATATTTTTGTAACGTATACAAAAATGTTCTCTCGCCAGAGAGCACTGCCAACTAAAGACATCTTACTAGGATATAATCGTACTAAAATATAATTTGATAGTTACAAATTTACCATTTATTTAAAAAACGTAAACAATTTTCCACTTGTTTCGTATTTTTATTTTTAATCCACACAGCCGGAATACAGTTTTTTAGATCTCATTGGACCGTGTAAATTAACTTATATAATTTATCGACGCACGTTCGTTTTAGTAAATTCGTGTTGAAAACTATTTTCGAGGAATTGTTATAATTTTTGTTTTATTCAAAAAAATATTTATTTTATGAAGTAAATGTTGGATGAGTAACAGAAAGTATTTTTAGTTCCTTTTGAGGAGCACTGGAAAAAATATTATCCACCAATCTTATCTCATAAATTTTCCATAAAGTATTTTTATTTATATATATAAATTTCGATATTTCGAGTTGAGTCTATTTGTTTCCCCTAATAATCAATGGTACTAGAACGATAAACGGTCCGATGTTGCAGTATGAGTGGCAGTTGTCATAAACGTTTAAAGCCGGAATATGATCATACCTATGTACATTGCACCATAAACCATATATTTAACAAAATAAATATATTCTTTGCTGCAGTGCTTCAGCGGCTAGGTGCGTTTCACGATTCAAGTTGTAAAAACGCCCCACTCTGGGAGCTTAGGCTATCAGGTTAAACCTAAGTTTAGATCGAGCTTAGCTCAAGTAGTATACCTTGATCCCTGTTAAGCCTGCAAAAAATTACAAATCTGCCAACATTTATTTATCCTAAATGTTAATTCACGACTTGAATTTCTTACATGTTTCTTAAAAAAGAAACCTGCTTGAAATCCAACATTTCATAGAATAGGTCACCAGAATTAGTTTTTCAGTATCATTTGCACAAAGTACATAATATCCACCTTAAGCTAAGAAGCATTTTAAGTCGGATTCACAGTAAAACTAGTATTCTGAAATAATTTTGATTAATCTCTCCTCCATCAGAAATTTGTTACCACTATTGTTTTCAAATGCCTTTACTTCCAAGCTAATAAAAATAAGGTGATACTGATAAAATACATTCTATATACTGTTACAGAAAAGAAACAAGTTTATTCAATATTTAGAAGAAATTGTATTTCGGAAAATTTTAAAAAGGACATAATGGTAATATAAAACATGAAGCAGAATATATGTATGTATTTAATCCATAAAATTTAAATACATTTAATGTATAATAATAAATTAGTATTCCACACTCTGTTAATACCTGCAATTGTACGCAGGCAACATTACATCCACAGTAATCAATACAAAAATTATTTAGTGAGAATATTGATGGAGAAATGTAGTATTTTATTCAATTTCCATAGAATTTTATAAATAAATGAAAATTAATTGAATATAAATGTGTGTGGTTCATACTTCAGAATCACACAACTTCTAATAATTTAGATGAAAAATGTATCCAAACAATGGTGTTAATCATTTGTGAAATTAAGTTTATAAAGGACCAATAATGCAATAAATATTGCTATTATTTTATATTAATTTCAATAGTAACCTTTTTTAAACTACTTTTAGAATTCACAATTCTTGACATTGAGATATTAATAAGGTGCCTAATAGAAAATTAAATTAAAATAAGGTATAATTCTTTTATTCTAGTATAAAAGAACGAATAAACAAAATAAAGGAAAAATAAAATTGAGTTTGAAACACCACTATTCATTTACAACTGGGTAGATCTTATCAATGATTTCCATTCATATATACAAAAATAAAGGAATGCAAAAGAACAAGGGGGGTTTCAGAAAATTTATAAGGAACAAAGTTTATTGCCTTTTTTAATTTCAAAGAATGTTTTAATTAACCCCTAAACAAGTGCTGATCAGTAGGTTTCAATCACTGGATACATAATTATGTCTAATGCTCAGAAAGACAAAGTAGCAACTATTATATAAATGCTTTTTTTCATATATTTATCTTACTTGGCAAATTTATTTTAGAATGATGTTTTTAAAATGACTTGTAATAAACTTTATAACATCTGTAATTTAAATTTCATACTTCAATACTCTTAAGTCTAATTTTAAATGATTATCACAGATCAATTAATTTTAAAATTTACTACACAGCACTCCAGGTTTATATAATTAATTACTTTGGCATTATTAGTATTTGATTATGAATAAATTAACTCTATATTATTTCTGAAACTATATCAAATAAACATGAATATAATGCAGTTCCAAATGTTCATTTTTGTTTACTTCACATTTTGTATTATATACTAATACTTTTACAAATAGAAATCATACCATACGGAGATAATAAACTTTACTTACAGATATATTCAATAAAATTGAAAATAGTATAATTATTGAAAATTAAAAAAATTGACCTACTACATCAGATAAGATTCATGGACCAAAGTACCAAAGTAGTATTGTTTTTAGCCTTATGTAAATTGAGCTCTATTTTTGAAAATCTTATCCTAAATACTTTAAAATACATAGGAGTTATATAATGCAGTCCAGCCAGAAGTAACAGTCCACTGAGGAAATTGTGACAACAGTTTGTTCAGTTTCACAGAACTTTGATGTGGCCCATGAAGAAAATGACCACTTAAAGCAATATCGATAACTGTTTCATTGTATTTTTCTGGAATCTATAAATCATATAATCACTTAAGAATTTGAGAAGTTAAATAAATAAATCTATAATATAATTAATCAGTAAGATTTTTGAATGCAGTCATAAAAAAGAAAAAAATACAGTTGATATATCACCTTCAGATCAACCCAAAAGGTCAATATTTCTGGATTAGAAGCACAAGAATAATAAATGAAATATGTATCTCTCCCATTCCATTTAGGTCCAGCTAAGGGTTTAGTGTCCACAAAACTCCAGGTCACTAATTCAACATCTTTCACAGGAGACATCATAATTGTCATATGATCGGGTCCTAAAATATTTGAAATTAACTTTTTTATTTAAAGTTATGTATTAAATTTGTATATCAAACACACAATCTTATCTTTAAATATTTCTATCTTTATAATGTCGAAATTTAATATTCCCTTTGATGGAGAAACATGGGCCAATTAAATCAATTAAACTTAAAAGTGACATACCAACAGCATTGAATAAATATCTTGTTATTTCATGTGATACTATGGTTTTTTTTTTCAAAGTTAAGTAAGTATTCACAGATATTATTGGTATAGGGCCAGGTATCCAGTGCGTTCTCCTAAAAAGAGATTGCAATTTCCATGAAATAAGTAGACAAATACATTAATTCTGAACAACAATGGTGTACAAAAATAGTTTTTAATAGAAACATATTGTTATAATTTAGAGCATACAAAATATCAACATACTAACCAAATGAGGCTTAACACTGGAATAATGTATGGAAGACCACAATAAAGATGAGTGTCACAATCATCAACCACTTTAGCATTGGCCATATCTCCAACTATGGATGCTACTGACTGTGGGCTATTAACATCGAGATCAACAACCCAATAGCCCCCATGGTGATCCAACAACTTGTAATTTAAACCATGGAATTTGCGTTCCACATGCTATTTAAATATTGAAAAACATACTTTATATTTAAAGCGTGAAAAATATAATTAGACCTATAAATAACAGGATTTTATTATTATGAAGATATTTATATTTTATAATAATAAAAGCTAATAATAACAATTCAGAACTTGTAAAAAGGTATATTTTCAAGCTGAAATTATAAAAAATCTAAATGTGAAAGTTTGAAAATTTTAAATAATTTTTAGAAAAAAATAAACTCATTGAAACATAACACATTGTAAAGGAATCATGAACATTATGTTGTTAACAAGAATTCTTTTGAATAGGCACAATTCCATATTTAAATATCACTTCTACATTCTAAATCAGGCTAGTATATAACATATAACCTTTATTTGAGCACAATATGGTTGGTTAAATAGTCGAAATGCATGCAATTTAACGGAAGCAATAATAAAAAATACGGGGAAAACTTCATATATTTCTGAAATGCAAAAATGCATCTCAATACTGATTTCAGGCATTCACTGAAATAGATAATGTTACCCATACATGTAATGATGAAAGACATAAGGTGAAAGAAACCAAAAAGCCTTTAAATTATACAATTTAAAGAGTTGTTTAACTAGGAGCTACATGATGATAGTATTATTAATAAAATAAAATTACATACTGAACTTAACATTAAAATATATATTTAAGAAATCAGAAATGCCATTGCCAGGAAATCAGTTTGGGAAAAGATCTAACTTTAATTCCTTCTAGTGCATTGCTGATTCAAGAATTGTCATTAGAGATAGAAATGGATTCCATGAAAATCTTATAAATAATTCTAAACCCTGTATTGGAAAATACTGATTCCAAAAATGTCAATAAAATAAACCTGGCAAAAGAGAGTATATGAGATTTTACCACAACAAAGAAATGACAGTCCACAGACAAGAAAGAACCAAAACAATGGCCTACATGAAGAACCCTGAA
Source organism: Lethocerus indicus (assembly GCA_019843655.1). Classification (NCBI taxonomy): domain Eukaryota; kingdom Metazoa; phylum Arthropoda; class Insecta; order Hemiptera; family Belostomatidae; genus Lethocerus; species Lethocerus indicus. Next base: position 45,358,452 of record JACDQD010000001.1, read on the forward strand.
ATGAAATTGAACCATGAAATTATGAGGTTCTATTCTATGAATCTAGGATGACAGACACGATAAATTTAAGAGTGGATAAGACCTTATTAGGTCACTCCATATTACAAGAAGCACGAGAAACCAGTATTGAGCGGACGGAACAAAGCCAGGAACATACATACATTAATAACTCCAACACATTGGCAAATTTAAGAAGTTGTAGCAATCAGTACATACAAGATATCAGTAAACACTAACACTGCTTATGCAAAGCAAATCTTTTAACCAACTTTACACAAATAAACAATATTTCAAAATTAGAAATGCAAATTTAATATTTTGATGGAATAATAAAAAGTATTTATATGTCTATAACAAAATTTACCACACCAGTGCTGAAAAGACAACCCGATGAACATAAACAATGAAATACATTGTTACACAGACAAATACAAATTTACACAGACCTTCTAAAAAAAGTTGTTACTATTCCAACTGTTGTCTGCTACTGGCTACTCAGATGAGATATCACTCTCTCACCCTACTGGAATTACCAAAAAATACATATATGGAATACAAAAAACAGTAATCATGGACAAATGTCGCATGTTAATGAATTCATGATCATTACCCATACAGTTACACATTCATTTCCAAAAAAACTAAAGTAATTCTGAACAATATATATATATATATATATATATATATATTTAAACTAATTTAAAAAATATTTTACAGGCTGGGCAGATACTTGGCCTAGTAACCTGCAATAATCTAAATTCAAATAAATTAAAAATGGGTAGTTTGAAATGATGCACTCTCTTTTTATATATCATTGTAAATAATTAAATTGCATCATTGTATGTATTTCTTAAACTTTTTTTAAAATCCTATTTTACTGTAAATAATCAATAATATAGTTTTTGGACCTGACAAACTAATTGGATTATACTCTTCAGAAATGTTAAAATAGAAAATAAAAATCAGACCTACCCAAAATTAAATTGAAATGAAGGAATGTGAACATATTAAGTTTGGGTAACTTTTCCCATATCAAATAATATGAACTATTATATTAAATGTTGAATAACGTTTTGTTCAAAAATAACAATGTCATTTAAAAACTAACATTTCCTGAACAAAAAATAAACCAAAAGCGAAAAATAAATACAACCATAAAAATAGCCATATAAATCAATTCTTGTTTTGGACAGCAACAGGAATAGATTCAATATATAGATGAGAAAAATAGTACAAGTCCAAAATCATCACCCACTGATGAAAATTTAAAAAATACTAAAAATGTACATACCATAGAAATAACAGAAAGTTAAAACACTATGAATATGTTTTAAAACATGCATAACTATAAGACTGTACTGAATGAAAAATAAATTGTGAAATAGGAACACAAACTATTCAAATAAAAAAAGATTAGGTTATCAATCTTCTTTTCTTCCTAAAATAATAAAATATATACATAAAACACCCATTATCATTATAGAATGACTCATATGTAATTTGACAATAATATAAGTCTATTATAGAGCCTGCTATACCATGTTTATCTGAAATAGGGATAACCGAAAATTATATTATTCTAGTAAGGTTTTAGAAAATAGTCCTAGCCACTGAAATAAGTCTAACAATTACCGCAATAAAATTTATAATAGCACATGCAAGAAATTAAGTTATATTATTATTATTATTAAGTTACATTTATTATTTTACAAAATTATATTTTATTTTTTCTATTTATAATGAGTAAAATTAAATAAGTTCAATAGTGTAAGGCTATTCAATACTATTACCTTTCACAGCATTTACTTCCATAAATAATGCTAAATAAATATTTGCTTCCATACATTAAAATAATAATTCCAAGGTTTAATTTGGTTTAACCGAATACATTAATACTAAACAAGCTGAGCCACCACAGTCCCAAATCTGGTTTCATCCAATTAATGTTCAGATCTCTTTACAATATGACAGGATATAGCTAAAGAACAGACTTAAAAGATTATACGACTACTTACAAGTATCATGTAACGTTGGTGGGAAGGAGAAGATTCATCAGAAGAATAAGGAAATCCATATGGTGTTAATATCAATGTTAGGAAAGCAATCCCTGTACTCATAGCTAATAAGCTTAATATTTGTTTAGAGTCATGGACAAGTACTATCACAGGAACCTAAAAAAAAATAAAAATTTGTTTTAAATATCAATCACTAGATGTTGAAAATAATTCCTGGTTACTTCAATTACATTATATTAATAGAATTAACATTTCTATCATTACAGTAGCATATTACAATAAAATGTAATTTCAACATTATCCAAACAAAAACTTAATTTTAAGTTATATTGCTATCACAATTAATTTATTCGTTTTTTGATAAGACTGAAATACTTACCACAAAATTTAATAACAATAAGAAAATTGCACAGACAATTAAGGATAGGACTAGTTCTGAATGATTCCCTGATCCTGACCTACCCATTATAGGAACTATTACTAACAAGGCTCCATTTACTATGTATCCACCTTGAATGAATGGAAATAACATCATACCTATGTACAATGAAATCCATCGCCAATCTGAAACCAAAATGAAAATAAGAATTAAAATTTCATTAAGTTGTTATTTAAATATTCACTATAAATAAAAGTGTCTAAATTATATCATACATTATACACTGGGTATTTATAAATCACAATTATTTGTCTACTCAACATCAATATAAAATTATATAAAACTTATAAAACGTAGATGAGTTTGACCTGATTCAATTTATTTATCATCAATTTACAAATATAAAATATTTATAAACTGTGCCAGCATTAGATGTCTAATCAGAAATTAAGACATGCAGTTTCATACTACCAATACAATTTCCACCTTTAATGTTTTATGCTTAATGTTTCACATATTTTATAGTTTTTTAAAAGGGAAACTTGAAAACAACTTCTAAATATTTATATCATCAATACATCATATATATTTCTATCACCCACATCAATAGTTCTAAATTAATTTAAAAAATGATAAAGCATACTAGATATTTGTCTAACATGCTAATTGTCTAGAATTTGCTATCTAAAGTAAAAATATCTAACAACCTTTTTCTTAAATAAAGGTTCTGACTGATTTATAATCAAAGGAAAAAATGTAAGAAAAAACATTCCAAACAGTGTATACTGAACTTACTGATGTCCTACATGCATGCATAAACATTACTAATAAAATAATTACAATAAGTTAGTAATTCTTAAAATGAAAAATATTATTTCAAAGTATTTACCTTTCCATGAAGGAAACAAGGTTTCCCTAACTAAAGTAGAAGATGTTGCAAACAGTAGCCATATAGCGGGGATAAATCCTGATCGTATCCTCAACAATAAGCATATTATTAGTGATACGCTCCAAATAAGTTGATTAGCATCTGTATGCATGCAGAATAATGTCCAAGGAGACTTAAAAATCTAAAATAATGTACAACTAATGCAAACGTTAAGTTGTTTAGCAGAAACTAACAATAAGTGTAAATGAAACTAGAAACATTCCATAAATAATGACCATTATTTTATGTACGATCTTGGACTAATAAAATTTAAATTTGAAATTATTTCTTACCAGCCTTTGCTTCTTAGAAACAAACGAAACAACAGATAGTTGAAGAAGTAATGATGGAATAATGTATAAAAATAAAAGCCAAATAGGACGAGAATACCAGCTCATAGCACGATTTAGAAAAGATAATAAAATTGCTGTCATTGTTGTCAATCCTAAGCTTAAAATCCATGATAGTAATACAATACTCATGGATAGGATCAATTGGTAGATATATCGATTCAATGATACACCTAAAAACACCAACAAATTGATCCATTTAAAATAATTTTCAAGAATGCTATGAATATTTATCAAACTAATTATATATTAACTAATATAGTTAATTAAAACAGATTAAAACTAGATACAAAACAAATCTGATTTTTACACATCTGAATTGCTAAAAATGGCCATGAAAATTAATGTAATAAAAATATGTGTGCGTGTGTGTATATATGTATATATGTGTATGTATATGTATATGTGTGTGTGTGTGTATATATATATATATATATATATATATATATATATATATAAATATATAGAGCAAATAATAACAAATGAGAAAATTTGCATAAAAATAAAAATGATTATTTACCTTCTTCAATAATAACTTTGTTGCAGTTGAGATACACTGTGTAAAATGAAAATGCTAATATACCAACACTCAAAATAGTGGCAAAAGTCTCAGAACTTCTCACAATAAAAGCGCCGAGTACATCAAAAAATACAAGATTTCCAGTAAGAGGACGATGATTGGGATAAGGAGCATTAACTAAGCGCAATGCTAATGGAAGCATATTATCACCAGTACGTTGTAAAGAACCCAACGGTACATGGGCAGCATCATCTAATTTGGTATGATAAACATAACCATTAGCTGACCAGGCAAAATCCAAACCTGAAAATTTGAATTATTAAAATAAAGCTGAAATGTTATTAAAACTTTACTTTGCTAATAAAATAAGAAAACTGTATTTTTTAATGCATCAATTATACATTCTTAGAGGTGAAATTGTAGGAAGTTATACCTGGGATGTTCCCAAAGTCACGAAAAATCCTGTAATCTGTGTCACCAGGAATAACACCACTCTGAAATATTTCTTGTGCTAATGATGTTGCTAATGGGTATGGAACGCTTTCAGAATATGCCTATATATGAAAATAATTATATATTATATCCCTATATATTTTTGAGGTGTTTGAACTTATAAATTATACACAATAAATTGTAATATATTGAAATTTAATTCTAGCATGAAAAGAAGTTATATTTTTCAATCCCTCAATACAATGTTTATCCACTCACTGAACTAAATAAAATACCAAAATATTCATGAAGATTGATTTGCAATCTTCTGAGAGAACTAACTTACTTGCATAAGCCAAGGATTTTCAGGCCCAGCCTGAAACAGTAATTCTCTTCCACCAGCACCACATGCTTCTAAATTAATGAATGCTTTAATTTCTTTTGCCCATTTGTGTTGAGTAATGAACCCATGAGAAGCTTGCATCAGATTTTCTTCTGCTCCATTAAATAGGAAAATAATATTGTTTATTAATGGTTTGTCCATCTGTGAGATAACCCTCAAAAGTTCTAACATTATAGCACAACTTGCACTGTCATCACTACCACCTGGAAGAAGGTACAAAGGAGTTTAAACATAATCATTTGTTACAAAAAAATTATTTTTACATCAAATATCTAGTGCCTAAAGCACACACTGAGACTTTTAAATGGGAAATAAAATAGTTCCACATTTATTCTTAATAGAAAAAGTTAATTCATAATCTTTTTATAATTCATGGATCGTAGATAAATGACTCAGTGATTCAACTATACAACCTAAAACATATACAGCGAAATCAAATGCCAAAGAGAATTTAATACACTTAAATTTTCAAAAGTACTAGAAACCTTCAGAATTCAGGACATATAAATATTTTATTCACTACTGGTTTTTTATCATTTTTTAATATAGCGCAATGAGTGCCTTGTTATGCGCTTATAACATTTTATTTATAATACAGATAAGTGACATGATTAGGTTTAATTTTAGTTGGATCTGTGATCGCAGGCACTTAACATTCCATAGAAATGCTTTAATTGTTTCAATTGTGATTAGTCATTTATTCTGCTTAAAGGATTAATTACATTTTAAAACAAAAATATGGTAAAAACCACTTGTAATGAATTGAATTCAATAAGAATATAGAATAAAATAGTTCTACCTGGACTATCAGCAACCGTGTCGTAATGGCAATTAATCAAAAGGCTGTAAGGTGAAGGGATAAATGGTCCAATTTTGGCAATAACATTCTGCACATTTCTATAAACATTTGTCATTCCATCTAAAAATAAAAGGGGAAAGGCACCACTTGTTTTCTGTATATCGTATGAAATCCTATGAACTGGTTTAGCTTTTTTAATCACTGAATGTATCTCTTTCATTAAGAAATTAACAGCCAACACCTCATTTTCAAAACTCCCAACGGGTCTTGGGCCAAGGCTAGTAAGATTATGAACATGGTCCATTGCTCGTTCAGCTATAAAACGTCCTGGATATGATGCTTCATCTTTCCTCATTAAAGGTTCTGGTAACTCTTTTTCAATCTCAACTATTAAGAAATAAACAAGGCCCAGAACAGAGAAAAGAAACAAGAAGTACGTTGATGATATTGGCCATGGTTTCGATCTTGTTTTGATTGTAACATTATGCCTTGGTGACTCATCATTCAATTTATGTCGTAAGCGATGTCGAACTTTCCTCTCATCTCCCTGAAAAAAGTTGATTTTGAAAATTTGATTCAAAATTACAATAAATTTAATCATTCGAAATTATCAAATGAAACAAGCTGATATATTCACCTAGTTTTACTAATATCTGTTAAGACATTACTATAAATCAGTAACTTAGAACTATTTCTGTGACTATTTAAAATAAGTTTGGATATATGTACATAGGAATATTATTAGATTGTATTTTATTTATCTCATAATAGTAAATATGGCTAATCATTTTATGACTTAAATTTATCGACTTTATTAACTGGACACATAAGGAATAAATGTATGAATGTATTTTTAGTGTTAACAATTTACCTTAGAAAACATGTCAAACTACAATCGTCTACCAGTTATAAAGAATTGATAAAGGAAACAAGTACCGAGAAGAAACATTTGATATGTTTACATAAGTAGCAAATTTACAATCTACTTCCCGCTATAGTCAGGAAAGATTTATATTAAACTGAAATAAATGTTAATCTATTACGAACAGGAACACCGAATTCACTCTAATTCTCCTATTTACTCTTCATATCAGGGCTGTAAACTGCGCGAGGCTGGTTGGTATATACAAGGAACCAAGCCCAATTTTTCTAATAAATAATAGATACAACAAAATTTAGATATTTTTACACGAATCACACGAAGAATAAATTTTAAATTATATATATTCAAACAATTCTTGGAACTCATTTCTATTACTCTTAAATAACATACCGCGTTTAATAGATTACAAATTAAAAAGTATTCTAATATAGTAATTTCAGTTTTACCAGTATACTATCTTAATATTTAATATCTTCTTGGACATAGCATATCTTCCTTGAAGCTTTAATTCAAGCGTTAATTTTCAAAACGTTCTGTAATTACTGTTGTATTGTAGGGATACTTGAGCCAAAGGAAATGAAATGGTATAGACTGTTTAATTAATATTTGGTTGTAAACTTTTTTAACGCTCGATTTGATACTGCTCAATAAAGACACGGTAACCGCATGAGATAAATTATTAAGATTAAAATAATTTTAGTTTCAATGTTGCCCTCTTGAATACATCTTCTAAACATTTCACTGTCAGCTGTGCTAAGGCAAGAGTTAAGGCAGAGCTCTCAGTCTTTGTTGGTCATGTTCTGAGTGCTCTGTGTGTTTGTACCTGGAGTGAGATTCATCCGTTGGCAATACTAATGTTGATTCCCCTGAATAAGTCGTATGTTTTAATACTTATTTTGAATTTAATGGTTTGGTAACTATTAAAACTTTGAATGTTATTTAACTTTATAATAGTTACTATTTCCACTGTTATACTTTGACTAGCAATAATTACAATGTTTAAGACTTAAATAATAACTTTCGTTTGCATAGTAAGCTTTTTACCAGAAATCACGTTTTTAAAGTATGTACTTTTTTCATTTCCTTCAATTTAATTATTTTACCTTGGATAACAGTTAACTGAATTTTAAATATTTTTGAAAGGCCTGATTATGTAGATGCCTTTAGGTATATTTTTTTAATTATAGTCTTAGGATATTATAAAAAATTGATTACTATTTCCATATTTATATTTTAATTGGCTATATTTCTGAAGTCTAAAAATTCAGTAGTAATTTTAGTTTTACACACTTTGTTTTGAACTATGAGCCACTTTTTTAAAAGTATGTTCTATTTTTCAGTTCCTGAAATTTTACAAATTTGACTTGGACAGCATAGTTTAAGTATTTTTAAGGCCCTCAAAAATGGATCCTGAAGCATTTCTTGACCTGGCAAACCAGGTCACAAAATTCAAAATGTTCCCATATTTTGATATTGCACACAGTGTTTTGTGTGCTCTTCATGTACGGGAAGATCTGGGCCCAGGTAAGGAATATATTAATAAAAATTAAAACTGCAATTTTAATTTAACCAAGGCAATAAATTTAATTTTAATATATTGGACAAGGGTTTCGGTAATTTTTTGTGTTGTATTTGAAGTCATCAAGAAAGCTGCAAGACAATGCTAAATGTGAACATGGCCGTAGCTATCTGTGTGTATTTATAACTGACTAGGCTAGCCTACTGGTTTCATTTGGCACGGTTCCTTGAGAATTTTTGTGGACTTCATATCACAAATAGATGTATGCTTGGGCCTCTGATTGTTACGTTAATTCCAATTCAATGAAGAAATATGATTTTTGATGAAATAATTTTTTTCAACTAATAACTGTACATTAACACACAAAATGAATTATTTATTTAAATTTATGTTTAGGATAATTTAATACATTCATAATATTATATGTTAATAAGATCTTATCAATTTTTTCTTAGTATATAGCACAATGAGGTACTTCACCTCGTTATTCGCTATTATTGTATTAATATATTTTTATTTATCTCTCCTTATTAACCAAGTGGGACATGCTTATATTTTATGAAGGCTGATTTATCAAAAATGATCTGATTGGTGATTAACCTCCTTTTGAGATTAAAACTTAAACAGCTTGTTTCAGAGTTGGCTTGAATTGAGTACAGAAATTATTGTAATTTATAAACATTTTAATCTTACTAGAATTCATTTTATATTATATTATATATATATATATATATATATATATATATATATATACACATATACACAAAACTTTTAAACTTTTTTATTTCTATAGGTTTATGTATATATGTGTATGTGTATATATATATTAGTGTATATTCACTTATATTTAATATTAACAGATTTTAGTTTCTAATAAATCTTGTAGGGGCACAGGCTTTTTCACGCAAACATCCAATGTCATGTTGGCTTTCAACTATGTTAGTTGTCTTTGCTGGAGGAATGCTGTGCAATGGTCTTCTTGGTGAACCTATCCTTGCACCTTTAAAAAACACTCAACAGCTTGCAGTTGCTACTGTTGTCTGGTAAAAATATATTGTGTGGGGACAGTCTATTAATAACTAAAATATTTTTGTAACAAAAGCAGTATAAGGTACTATCATTAACTAATATATTCAATAGCATGCAGTTGGCTCTGGTGGTATTACATTGTGTTCATATGTATCAGGTTTTTGTTTGATCCATTTTCTACTGCATTATATAATTTATTAAATGGTTTTAATGAATCACCTTTCTGTTATGTATTTATTATTTATACGACTACTTCATGATTGCTGAAACATATTAAAAATTCACTTTTTATGCTTAAAGAGTATTCTTTAAAATTTTGATCACACTGTTACTTTTGTTATGGGGATGTTGTCTGGAACATAATAATGGAGTAATAATATAATTACCATAAGAAATATTATATTGACTTCCTTTGTCAAGATAAAAACTTTTCTTTTTGAAATTATTTATTTCCTGTATTACAATTTGTTTTAGGTACATTGTATTTTATACACCATTTGATATTGGGTACAAATTAGCCAAATTTCTTCCAGTCAAATTGGCATTTTCAGCTATGAAGGAAATTTATAGGTAAATACTATATATACATCATATATATATATATATATATATATATATATATATATATATATATATATATAAACAGTGACTAAATATATATTTTAAAAAGTAAGCCAATTACTATTAATAATTTTTTTGACTAAATTAACTTTTCTTTGCTGTTATTATGTCTATTAGTTATTCCTTTTCGTTATAATTTTTTAAATACTATTGGTTATTGAGTTTCTTTTATTTTAAAATTGAGAATGAGAGTTAATGTTTCCTCATAGGAGTTTCTTTGATTTATAGACATCCCCTTGTTATTTTTGTGAGTATATACAACAAAAACATTTGAACACCTCTCCTGCTTTCCAGATTGGTTTTAATAATACATTTTCTTTCAGGTGTAAGAAAGTTTACGATGGTGTCACACATGCAGCCAAATTATATCCAAATGCATATATAATAATGATACTCATTGGTACCTTAAAAGGTAACTAACTATAAGCTCTTTTGTTCACTATTATCAAAATCATTCTCATTATTGTTATTGTATCTCTTACTATAAATGTGTGTAAGTACACTAAATTGAAGTATAACACACATTCTAGTGGAGAATTAAATAATTATATATAAATTAATTTTAAAATATTTTAATGGCAATATTTCTAAAGCTGTAAAATAATGAGTAGTGGACAGCTTCCATGGAAAAGTATGCTATATATCCATAGATTTATGTTCTGTTATCTAAAGTATCTTGCATTTAATTAATAGTAAAATGATTACCTATTTAAATGTAATTGATTACAGGCAATAATGGCTTTATTTTTTACCTATTGATACATAGGAATGCCTAATGTTATAATTTACAACCCTTGTAAATATTTTTTATAGTTTACAAAATTTTTATTGTGATGAAGGATATTTCATGGTAATGAATAGAACATAAGCCATATGACAACATGAATTTTGTATTATGAGTCAGTTCCTTAGAATTATCTTTATTCTCCTTTGTAACTTTATTAGCATTTTTATCTTCAAGAATTGAGAAAATTTCAATATTAAGAATTCTTCAGTGTAGTATGGTAACAAATAGTAATGGAATTTTTGTAAGATATAGGGTAGTGAATATTATCATAATGTGATATTGTATTAATCAATAATAGCCATCAATTGGTGAGTACTTATTTACGTCCTGGAGTGTAATAACAACTAGTATATTGTGCATTAACCTAACTGTGTGGCTCTCCAAGTGCAAGAATCGAATTTTCTATTGGTGCCAAATACTCTATGGCTTAAATAATGTTCATTAAATTAAAAACATGAATTGCCCTTCTATTTCTTCATTAAATAATATATTTATTTTCAGGAAATGGTGCTGGTTTTACCAGGTTGATTGAAAGGTTAATAAGAGGTGTTTGGACTCCCACTGCTATGGAATTTATGCAGCCAAGCTTGTAAGTTTTTAATGTTTCATATGATCTGAATCAATTTTAATGTAAAATTGAAACAAATTTAATACATACATATTTTACATTTCAAAATATAAATCCTAATAAAGTATTATATATTTCATCAAACTGAGAAGTATAATTTATTCTATATTATTGTAATTTAATTACAATAATACTACTTACTAGATAAATTTGATAATGATAAGCTATTGGGGGTCCAAAGCATGGCAACAGCAGCTGCTGTGGTAAAACTAAAGATCACCAAAATAAATTTGAAATTGAATATACTAGGATTATCTGTATCAGCCATGTGAAATTCATTTTATCTCGTACTACATCATGAATCTCTCATTTAATTGTAGCTCTATGTACTATATATATATATATATATATATATGTCAAAATCCAGTCATCAATAGATTAAATCACTACTCAATGACCAATCAACTCAAGATCTAATTTACTTCTTTAGTAAATGTTCCATTTTTTGTGGTTTAGTGGGAAAATTTATTCTTTTTCATGTTCCATTAATATTGAATTTTTAAAAATGAAATTTTACCAAATAAATGTTTGGTATTAAACTTAAATACATACATTAATTCAAGAAAAACAGTTTTAATAATTTTATTTGGTTAATCTAAAATTTGAGCCTGACCTTACTTTTTCCACTTATTTTATTTACTTTAATCAATATTTACCAATTTTTTCTTTATGAGTTCATTAATTTATATGAAATAAAATAATAAATAAAGGAAACATTTAAAAATACATTTCTATATCTACTTCCATAAGATAACATGGATATAAAATTATATGCAAAGTTAATGAACCTATAAAGAATACATAGGAAATAATGTTATAGTTATATATTATTTCATTAGGATATCCTCATTTATGTATTTGAAAAGCGTACATTGTATGATTTTGATTTTCTGTATTTACAGCCCTACAAAAGCATGCATTGTTGCTTCCATTATATTTGTGCTTGATCAGAAAACTGATGTAATATCCGCCCCTCATGCACTCGTATACTTTGGCATTGTTATCTTCTTTGTTTATTTCAAGGTAATTTTAAGTGTAATATTATTATAATATTTAAATTATTTCAAAATATACATACATTAATATTAAGCTATTTATTGCTTAATTTTGTTTGGAATATTTAAAAAATGTAAATAATAATTAGCACTTTTTTGCATAATAGATAACAGTATTCATATACTAATAATTTGATGTAAAATGTACAGGATACTTAATTGAAAAATATTGTCATTAGTAAGAAAATTAGTTCACTTTTTTAAATCATTAATTAATTGTTATTAATGGTAATATATTAGGGGTATCCAAAAGTAATCATCATTTTAACATTTGGGATTGATTTATTTTCTACAAAACAGGTCTCAATTTTTTAATCAACTATGTATTCCTCATTACTATCAGCTAAACTTTGCTTTTCTTGCAAATTTTCAATCCCTCTCTCTCGAAGAACTCGGTATGTGAGACAAAATATGATTCGAGGTGCTTCCTCACTTCTTCTTAGGAAGAGAATGACTTGTTACTTAGAGAGTGATCCAGAGACTTCGTTGGAGCAAGGTCTGGAGAATAAGTTGAATGTGGTAAAACTTCCTGTGGTGGAACTGTCCTGTTACAGTATCACATCTTTGCTGCTCTGGGTTTTAGTAACTCATAGTGAATAGGATAATGCCACTACAGTCCCACCAAACACATGGTAACACCTTTCTGATGGACAAATTTGGTTTAGCTATCGGTACTGTACAATGACCTTGAGACGACCATTGCTTCAACCGCTTTATGTTGTCATAAAGAATCCATCTCTCATCTCCGGTCACAATTCTGCCAAGAAATGGATCATTACAGAGCCTGGATAGCAATGATATGCAAAGCTATCATCGATGATCCTTGTTAGCCTTATAAGGGTACCCATATTACCTATCTGTGTTCCTTGTCAATTTCGTGGAGGTGCCTCTGTATGGTGGATCGTGTGCACCCATGTCTCACTGATAGTTCCCCAATGCTTAACCTCATATCGGATTCCATCAGGGACTTTAAGACATCTTAGTGACATTCAGTAGGCCTTCCACTTGTAGGCTTGTCAGTTAGGTCAAAATCACTGTCAGTGAACCTCATATACTAATGTTGACACTTGTTGACTTTCAACACATCACCATAAATGCCACATATTTTTTTGTTGCAATTGTCCCTTTAAATCATGCATGATAACAAAAAAGCATACAATGGAAATATGCACCTTCCGAAGGTACGAACACCGCCATTTTATATCAGGGCACTAAACAAATTTATACTGATTGAAATGTTGACCAAAGATGCTTATTCACTGATGAATGTAAAAGTATGATTGTTTACTTTACTAACAATGGCACAGTACTAAGACCAAAATACCTCTTATTAAACTGGTGATTACTTATACCCCTAATATACTGAATAATTAATTATTCCCATTTATTCATTATTGATTTTACAGCTATCATCAATATTACTTGGAATACATGATCCATTTGTCCCATTTGAAAATCTTTTCTGTGCCTTATTTTTGGGAGGAATCTGGGATTCTTTAGCAAAGTTTCTCGGTAGAGGAGGAGCTAAAGAAGAAAAAACAGATGCTAAAAAGAAGGACTGATTATTTCTGAAGTTAGTACAATGGAGTTGTTAATGTTATATACCATTACTCTATGAGTTTAAACAATTGTGTGTAACGATATGAAAATACTTTTGACCTAAAAAACTACAATGAGATTATTAGAAAAATGAGTCATCTTAATGGTATTTATATGTTTCAGGATGATCACTGATATTTGTTAAATCAAAAACAAACTAGTCATCAAACAAACAATGTGACGCTTGATACTTAATGAAAACAATCATGTGTGCCAACGGATTGACCAAAAGTTTTATTTATATTTTAAAATATTAACCAAACATATCATCACAGTTACTATTTATTTTTAATGTTAAATTGTGCACTTATACTACAAAGTGAAGCTGATCTCAATTAGTGGGTGCAGTGAAGCTACACTTCTGGACTATTGTGCACAATTATTTTCCATCACAGTATTTATATGTTATATTTAAAGAAATAAATAAATGTTAAATTATTTCTGGAAATATATAGACTTCTTGTTTTTTTTTGTCTTCCTTTTGGTTCACTTATAATTTTATGCTCTTATTGATATTAAGCAGTGTTGAAAATCATGAAAAGGATCTTCTGAACGTTACTTTCCTTTAGATTTTGGTTATTGATTAGTAAAAATGATTATTTTGTTTAATTGTTTCAGTCCTTAATAGTTGTTTACTCATTATTATGAAACTGAATATTCAATTAATTTTTCTAAGATTGTAATATTGTATAAGTCAAGATAGATAAGCATTTCAACAATTAAGAAATGTTTTGAACAGTTATTCAAATAATAGCTCATTAATATTTTTACTTAAATGTACTCAAAATAATTTGTTCAAAAGTTGAGATAAATATGTATTCAACCGGTTAGTTTATTTAGTATTGAGAAATCTATGGCTTTTGTCAGTGTACAACACCTAAAATTTGAAAAAACATTTTTACTGGCCATGTATTCATCAGACAATATTTTCTCTAGGTAATAAATAACTTTTAGTGATAATACATAGATTGATATTTTTTTACCAAATAACATGCTCATCTCGCTATACAAATAACACATAACTCATTTACATATAATACCAACTCGTGTATTTAATACCTACTTATATATTGTTTTGGAATGGCATAATGTTTATTTACATATTATGTAATATAATGTTTAGTTTGGCACATAGCCACAGCCATTTTTATTAGCTCGTCTGTCTGTCTGTTTCTTTACCGCGCTCTTCGTTATTCTTATTTTGAGTCGGTGACGTGTTAGTTTTACTTCAAAGTTGATTTTGGTTTGCCGAAGCTGAATTTTACTATAATGCCATTATCAAAGCCAGGACCGAGTTCTACACGCCCTTTCAGAAATAAACATGAATATATATTTTCAAGTTAGTCTAATGTGAAATATATTGAAGTAAATTTCCACAAAGGTTTTTCAGTGCGTTAATAAAAACTTATTGGGGCTACAGGTTATTATAAGAAAAGAAGAAAGCGTGTGTTATATAAAATTAAGCCAATTAATATATATATATATATATATATATATATATATATATATATATATATATATATATATGCATTTATTTGTCGCGCAATTGTGCTTGGTGCCGATATGCGCGGGTAAATTTATTTCAACAAAGAAAAGCGCGTGCTTTATACAAATGTTATTACTCAATAAGATTTTAGTGCAGCTTCAGTAAAATTGTAAAAACTACAGTTACTGCTATAAGTAATATATGTATTTCCGACGGAGGTAGTTATTTTTTGTATTTAGAAATGCTTTTCTCGCGTCTGCGCTGAGCTTCACATAAGGTCTGAGGAAACTTATTCCTGGCCATTGATACTCCAGACAGTGTTTTAGCTAGATATTATCTAATTTTTACTAATGATATGCAGATTTATACTTAATTTTATCTATAAATCTATTAATATTATTTATGTGCTTTAAATATTATTCGTACTTGCCTCTTTTTTTAAATGTGTTTTGATATATATCCACGGCCATTTTGTTCGTCTGTCTGTTGTTCTTAGGTGCTCAATTCCGAACAGTTCTCATTTTAATGTCGGTAACGTCTTAGGTTTGCAGCAAATTTGGATTTCGCGTAACTGAGTTGTATTTAACAAAAATGGCAGAATCAATGCCGAAACAAAATTACACGCGTTGTCCGAATGCTAAATGTATAGAAATATACACAAGTAAGTCTAATGTGAAATAAGTGTGTTAGAAAACCAAATTATATTTCATTAATAATAGTTCAAATGGTAATAGTAATAGCCATTGTAATAGTCCTATATCACAATTACTGTTAATGATTGTTCTAATTGTATTGAACATATTTATTTGTCAGCTTGGTATCAATTATGTAATATTGCCTTAGCTCATAAGTCATACTCTTTTACTAATTTTATAGTAGTTTAATGAAATGAAATTTTATTTCTAGAACGTGAATTATTACAAATGGTTGATTCGATATTTGGAAGTGATTTTTTGCAGCATTTTACCAGAGCATTGCCAGCACATAGTTCACAACAGGAATTGTAAATATATTATATTTACACTGTATTTATAGTCTAAAGTCTAACTGTAAACATGCTAACTACATATTTTGCTCAAATTTTCAAAACATTTAATATCAATTCTAGTGTTTTCACTGATTTAAATGTACAAAATGTATATGAATGAAAGAGAGAATACTGATAATCATTGAATGTTATACCATCTACAACTGTTTTAGTTTTCAAATCTAAATTCAGAGATAGATAAAAGATCTCACTATCTTTCTTTCAATCTTTTGCCCACCTGTGGGTGAAAATCAAGACAAAGTAACTTTCAGATAATAAAGCACCAAGCTGGGATTTATGGGAGCCATCCAGAAATGGTGAGATTTCTTTATCTCTGCATATTTGAAATTTAATTAATAGAGAAGATCGCTTAGACTCGAGACCAGCACTTGAAAATGTTTTATTTATTTTTGTATATCTTTGTTTGATTCTGTGACATTCAAACACTAACATTTCTAACAACAAATAAAGTATCTGTTTGTACTGTTTATTTTAATTTATGATGAAATAATATTCATCCTAATGTCGATGTTATATTAATATGTTTGTAGTGTACAGGTAGTTAAAGTCATATTTAACTATAATTTAACAAAGGGTGGAATTACGGGTGTTCATCTCAGTGATAACATCCCTGGCCGCAAGGGACCTCTGGAGGTAGGTATCTATTGTATTTTTATGACATATTTTTTAAAATACATTTTATATTTGAATGGCCAAGATAAAAATGAATTTTCATTTGTGCATTGTTATCATAATATTGAAATCTTTATTTAATATCACATCTAGTTAAATTTTATTTCATATTAAATTGTGTTATATGAAGGAATTCTAATAGGTTCGTTAATAAATTTCCTCACTGAGGTCCACAAAGTTTATTGAATTGACAAACGCATTCAGAATTGCTTTGTTTATCAAATCCCCTGATTGGGTGAATAGTGATAATTTATGGTGTCTTTGAATAAATCCTACAATATTACAATGCGAAATTTTCCTTATCATTTTAGGTCTATTTTGACAGAAACTCAGCTTCCAGCCCACTTGAATTCTCTAATGATTTGTTGACAATAGTATCACATAGCAATTTCACATCAGTGAAAGCTAATACATCTGTTTTTAGTGGTATGTATGCTTTTCTAACAATTTTATGTTGTACTGATAATTTCTCAAAATTAACTCATACAGCTCATTTTACACAAGAATGAATTGAAGTTGTCATTAGTTAATTTATAATCCTTTAAAGGAACTATAAATATAGAAAATTGTCTTCTTGTGTATAACTGTTTGTTAGTTTGCTGACCTCAAAATTGTTGGTCTTCATATTTTAGAATTTTTAATATAATTGGATATCCTCTTTTTTGTATTTTAGTTTAAAATCACTTTGAATTCAATGTTTAAACATAATTGTTCCATTGGTACATTTCAACTGTTCTTTAATGTATGTATTCAAATGTCATATTGACTTTCAATTACTATCAAGAATTTGTTTTATTGCTTTAAGTAAATAAAAGTAAAAGTTTAAAAATTAAGTCATAAGAAAGGTAACCTAGTTGTCCAAACATTGTTATAGGTTTTTCCACATCCTGAAGTTATGATTGTGAAATAAGGATTTAGTTAATATTATGGCCTAAATGTGATGTTAGCTGTATATGGCTGGCATAAGATTTTGTAAAATTTGTTTATTAATTCTCAATGTCTGCTTTTCATCTTGGAATAAATTAACCAAGTGTCCTGTGATATATAGAACTGTATGTGACATATGATATACATAGATATACTCACATATTTGGGGTTTAGGCATTTTTTTTACATATAGGAAAATGGCACTATGAGGTACATCTTGGCACCAGTGGTGTTATGCATATTGGCTGGGCGAGTAATAAGGACACTTTTACAGATAATAATGGAGTTGGTATGTTAACATATTATTATTTTATGAAAGTCATTTACATATTCCATATTTCTTCTGGTATTCCCAATTATGTGAAATTGTTTTTCATTTTTGTTTGATAA
Source organism: Lethocerus indicus (assembly GCA_019843655.1). Classification (NCBI taxonomy): domain Eukaryota; kingdom Metazoa; phylum Arthropoda; class Insecta; order Hemiptera; family Belostomatidae; genus Lethocerus; species Lethocerus indicus. The sequence goes on from JACDQD010000001.1 coordinate 45,376,922, forward strand.
AATCATAGAAACATCACTATTAACTTTGAAGTTTGGTCATTATATTAGGTTACATACTTTTCTGGTAGATAAAATTGTTAAATTTATAGCATTTTGCTTGTTCCATTGTATATAAAAGTGTGAAAATACATAAATGGAACCATATGAATTATTTGGCTAACAAAAAAGTCAAAATAAAATACATGATTGTAATCATAAATTAAAGAATTAAATTATATATGTATCATTTTTGCTAAAAAATGTTTACCCTTAGTTTTGGTAAATAATAGGTGACTCCAGCTATTCATATGGTTTCGATGGAAGGAAAAAGAGGAAATGGAATTTAAAAGGCAATACGTATGGAGATACATGGTATGCTGATGACATTATTGGAACTACAATAGACCTGGATACTGGAAGTATTCATTTCTATCGGTAATTAATTTTATATATTGTGTATGCAAAAATACCAGCTATTTAAAATAGGTAGTTATACTGTTCTGTTATAATGAATAATCTGGTTAAGGTGTAATCAACTGGAATAATTTAGTTCTTTAATCTTTAATATATATTTAACTATTGAGGTTTAAAAATTAACTAGAATTTAAATAAGTTTCAAAACTAATTTTAACTTCCTTTGAAGTATTCCTGTCAAATCTGCACAATTATGCTCATCAACCAATTCTGGTTCTTAAATAATGGGAAGTGTTAAATACGTTTTTAAAAATATAACGTATTAATTGGTACTCTGTAAAATATTTTAATTCAAAAAGGAAAGGTTTAATTATAATATGTAATATATTGAATATTTAATCTTCAATTGGTCTTAGAAATGGAAAAGATTTGGGAGAGGCTTTTAACAACATCTCAAGGGGGAAAGAATTTGCATACGTTCCTGCAGTGAGTTTAACCTTTGGAGAAAGTTTGAAGGTTAACTTTGGATCATATCCAATAGTTTTTCCTGTTGAGGGTTTTCGCCCATTGCAGAAAAGCCCTGACACTTCATTGAAGAAAGCTTATGTATTGACAAGTTATATTAAAATGTTGTTAGATGAATGGGAGAAGGATAAAGTAAGTAGCTTTATTCTTTACTTACTTATTAGTGGTTTATTTAAGAATAATTCTGATTTTGATATTCTTTGTAAGAATTTAATTCTTGTTTTTCTTATATGTAAGAAAGTACCGTCTAATTCTTACATGAATTATTTTGTGTAGTTCTGTCGTTAGATTTTGCTCCATGTTTAAACTGTTTTGTTTCAATTTATGATCATAAATAATTGTAATATTTTTACATATAAACTTAGATATATTTTATAAAAAATAGTATGGTCTTTAAATTGTACCTGTGGAAGTACTTTTCCCAGTTTGTAATAGTAGATGATCTTGATGTAAAGAAGCAATGAAATAATTGTTAAATGATATAAAAGAATATATTTGATTATAACTACAATAGTTCCTGCACATGTTTGAGTATATAGTATGTTAAATAGTAGTAGTTCATTTCTTATAATGGAACATTACCTACTGATTCTATACTATCTTTATATTATATTATTGTTTTACTTTTGGGTATTTGGTTTATAGAAATTTCAAGTTAACTTGGTTAATAATGAGTTAAATGTGTTTCTTTTATTTATTATTGGTTATATATTATTTTATGACTGATATTGATTTTTTAATAGACATTTGAAGAAAGAAACTGCTCAAGAGTATATGATGATGTTTTGAAGTCAATAACTGAAATCATATTGACTGAGGCCCTGATGGTTTTTAGTAACAGATATGTCGTTAGTTTTAAGTTTTGTAAACTTCTTGAAGAAATTTGTACTCCTCCCATTGTTATGGATATCAGCAGCAAATTAGCTTCAGTTAAAAAGATGAATAAGTTGTTTGACTTAATATGGGCATCATGTGAGGTAACATTAAAACAATTATTTTTTTCTAGTGAATATGCTTTGACATAGATTGTGTGTTGAATGATATTCAATAAATATATTTAATACATTTTTTCCAGATAAGTGATATTAATTGTTTGTTGAGGCTCACTTTGGACTCATTATTAAGTAAATACAGAACAATTTCCCCTAAATATAACTACAGCAAGCAAAAAAAGATTTTGTGGGTGTTATTGCATATATGCACTCATCCACTGACAAGAAAATATCTGATTTCAAATTTTTTGTTTGAAGACTTTAGGTAAAATATATTTACATATTTCTTCTTAAATAAGATCTTTATGCTTTAAACTAAGTGCAAGACTAGTAGTGACGCAGTTGGTAATTTACATTAGTGTTAGTTTTGAAAGATTAATCTATACATTTATAGGCTTCTAAACTTTATGCATACAAGGGCATTAGATGATGCAGGTCTTGAATCAATTATTAAGGTGCCATGGTGGGAGGAAGATGAGCATACAGTCCTTTCAGAGGAACAAAAATTTCAATATAATAGAAGTATTGCTGTACTTGTTGATATAGTCAAAGGTAAAACCTATGTCAACAGTTTGGAAAGTTAATTCATTTTTGTATTAGATGGAAGTAAATACTGGTTTCTGTCTCTCGTATAGTATTGAGAACTACAAAAACAATGTATTATGTATAACCCTAAAATTTTATTTTTTGACCAGTCATCACAAATAACTTTTTAACAGGTTTGGAAGATTTACACACAGAAATATTAAACAAATTATTAAATGCAGATGATGCAGTTACATTAATAAGAACTTCAAGGGGCATTTTTATTACTAAATTGAGACACTTCTTGAGTTTGTCTTTTCTTAACAAGGTAAATATTTTTGGTACATATTTAACAATATATTGCTCTTACAATTCTTTATTAAAAACAGAAAATAATCAAACTGAACTTTATAGAATGCTCTGGAGTTATTATTTGAAATGTATTCATATTAAATTTAATTGAAGTCACTGGTCAGCCACCAGGAATTGAACCCAGAACCTCCAGGTTTCCTTATGAGTGAACATTCATAGATTGCCTTATGATCTCAGATAACCAGCTGAGGTTATCAACCCAAATCCATGTAGAAGTTTATTGTAAATACATTAAATTTGTGTCCAGTATCAGTTAATATTGTTACTGTATTGTTGTTATTAATATTGGTTAACAGTTTTCACAGATTAGAAAACAGCAAGAGAAACATGATTTATCTTCAAGACAAATTATCGATGTTGACAATTAGTTTTAAAACTTTTTTGTTGTAAGTTGCAAACTCTCTTTTACTTTTTTCAGGAATCACCATTCCTAGTACCCTACACCATACATTTCAGTTTCTTTAGCAAACTCTGTTCGGTTGTTTACAAATTATGGTGCAAAAAACATTTCTCCATTACGAATATTCCAACGGAGGCTTATTATGATGGCTCAGTAAATTTTTATGATGTTAATAGGCTAGGAGGGATGATCACATTTCTAAATAGGGACTACAGTATTGACCTCATTGAGGATCTTGGTGAAGGACATATATTTATGTCACCATTTGACTACCTGCTAGGTAAACCAATGCTTATAATTCAATGAATGATGTGATATATTATTTGTATTATAATAATTATGTAGTGGTAGCAATTAAAATTTTTGTTGTTTTTAATGAATAGAACATGTTACTCCAGTTTTATTTAATTTAAGATACTGGCATCTTGTGAATATCTCCTTGGTAATAAAAAATAGAAGTTCCAAGCCATACATTATTCATTTTAACTTTTATATTATAATACATTTAACAATTTTGTTGTCCAATTGTTATTATATTGTCGATTTGTTTATAACAGTGACATTATAAAATATTTTTTGTCATTAAATTATTATAATAGTTTGTGCAAGTGTTACTTGTCTGTTTTAATTGTAGATGATACATCAACTTTGGGACAGTTGATACTAGATCAGTGTCTAACTCAATTTAAGAACCTTGAGATGTTAAGCCTAATTCATCTGTTAGACGACCTCATAGTAGTCTATCATTTCGCTGCTCATAAACAATTATTGAGGGTAAGTTTAGAAAATATACCAAGTAAGTATTATTGTAATATCAAGCAATTATGTTTAAACTATATTCATTATTTTCTTTTTTTTTAGTCCAATGAATTGACTAACTCAATTTCTGAGGTTCGTTCCTCATTGAATAGATTGATGAAGAAAAAGAATCCATCTAAACAAACATTACATGCTAGGGTAAGTGCATAATCAAATAGTGAAATCATATTACATTGTAATTTTGAGAACTTGAAAATAAATAGATGAGGAATGTAATGAATATTTTAATTTTTGGTTCATGCACATGTTGATTCAAAGTGTAATATTTTAAGAAATTCAAATTACAGTTTTACGAAGGTCATTAAAGTATAATAGAATTTTAATTCAATTAAGGGACCATGAAATATTTAAAAATGCATTTTTGAAGTTTAACAAAAAAATATTGGTACATAAACTAAACATTTTAACAACAACATATTTAATGGAACAATCTGACCATAGTTTATGTTAGTCTTGTTAATATTTTTTATTTTTTTTGTTTTTTTATTTCATTTGATATATTTTTAGGAGTTTTTTGTTTTTTAGGAGGTTCTTCTACAGAAATTGATGACTCAATCTCGCCAATTAGCATGGATTAAGGCTACAATACATAGGGAAAATTTAGAACACTACTTGATGTGGTTACTGAAATTGATTTTTGAAACTTTAAAGATTGCATCTACTAAGGAACAGTATTTCTCTTTTATACCCCAGTATTATGTTGAAGTCATGAATGAAATTATTACTGGACTGAAAAATCATATTCATCCTATAGCTCCACTTGAAAACTTCAATGGTTAGTAGTAGATTTATTTTCATATAATGGTTTCCATTAATTTTCTCCTGCATTGTTTATAATTGAAAACATGATATATAATATTCCTATTAATTGTGTTATAAATTTTGTTTAAAGGGGCCTCATTGGGTCAGGGTGTTAAGCATGTGCCTGGGAACCCAGTAGTCAGTAGTTAGAATCCACTGAAGCATGCCATGGATTTTAGTTCATAAGTTAGTCATAAATATGGAGGGATAGTGTTCGGATAAATAAGGACTCGGACACATAAGTGTGTACTGAAAACAGACTAGAAACAGACCATAGTAATTGTGTTGTATAAGAAACAGGGAACACAGAATATAAATTCAAATTATTTGTTGAATAATAATTTTGTATTTATTTCAGATTTTAGTAACCTTCTTGTGGCCGTTGCTGATCTACTTTGCATGATGTATAAGGACAGACGTTTAATTCATCCATATTCAAAAACACTTGTTGTTCAAATGTTAGCTAGTTTTGCTAGCTCCAGACTAACTATGACAGCTTTAGAAAATGTGGCACCTTCAAGGTATTGTTTAAGTTGTTTGTTTCTTTGGTTTGTTATAATTTATTGGTTACCTATCAGATTTTTAATTGTTCTAATAGTAGTATTGACAGTGAAAACTCTTATTTATTATTTAGTGTTTATGAAAATGTATATCTGTTCAAAATAAACACTTTAATAATAAGTGCACTTTAAATGTACAAATAAGTGTGCAAGTATATTTGTGCGTAATCATATTAAACTATATTTTTTAGTGCATATCATCTGCTTAAAAATCTCTTAAAACCCTATGATGATAAATTATGGGCCCAAACCAATTGGGTCCTTGGAAGATTTTGGCAAGGTCAAGGCTTTGCATTTAGGTACTGTCAGTCCCCTCACTTGACCTATCGCATTGAACAAGGACTAGTTATTCCTGAACCCAGAAGCACAATGAGTTTTGTTACACATTTGTTCAGTAAGTTTATTAAAACATACTAGACAAAAATCATTTCATTGAAGTAAACTCAAATGTGTTTTAGTTCAATGTTTTTGCTTTAAATTCATGGAAAAATTAATTTGAATTGTTTACAAGTAAACAAAGAAGATAAAAAATTTGTATTTATTGTTATTAATAAAAACAATAAAAAAACTCATCTTTGTTGTATATTAATTTCAGTTTATTTTACACTGATGATACTGTCTAAACCTAATGTTTCTATTTCTCCTGTATTATTAATTCTTTGCATGTGAAATAATCAGTGCCCTATATTTTCATATTAAATTATATGGTATGGTTAGGTCAAACAGTTATTTTCTTAAAACCGTATCTTATTTTGAATGAATTTCTTTTGAAAAGAAACAGAAATATTGTTGTTGTTGCTATTGTTGTTGTTGTTGTTGTTGTTATTTATATTTTTTGTTTCTCTTATGAAACATAAGATATTGTATTTTTTATTACAGCCCCTACACCATCATCTTCTTTTCAATCAATAATTGGAGACATACTTGATAAAGATGATAGAGCTGCTACATTGTTCGTAAACACATTATTAAACCACTTAAACTGGACATTTTCTGAATTCATGGCATTTATCCAAGAGGTGAGAAATATTTCATATCTGTTGATTAATGAATTGATTCAACTTGAGGAATTACATAAATGATAGATCTTGGAGAATTATTTTATTTTATTCCCTTATGTTTCTGTCTAGGTTCATATTTTTAAGAAAAAAGTAAATAAAATGAGGAAATATTTTCTTTACTTTTTTGACCGAAATTACAGTGTTGAAATTAATATTACTTCATCCAATATTAATATTAATGAATTATAATTTAATCACTCTAATGAATTCAATAAAAATATATAATACCTAAGAAACAGCTTATAATTGATTAATTACAATTATAATTAATTTTTTTGCATACATCTCCATCTAAAAAACTTAAAATTATTAAAAATTCATTGATTAAGAATGAAACCAGTTTTAATGTCATAACATTCATTGTATTATATTAATTATCTTTTGCTCTTTTTTCATTTATTTTAGTTCAATGCAATGCTGGATGAGCCATACATTATACCCGACACCCACATATGTACTACTTGGTTTGACTTAACAATCTCATTGTTAAGAGTGATAGAAATGGTTGTTAATGTCACGAAATCACTATTTCTAGATATTAAGAGAAATGAAACAGGATCACTTATTGAACGATTGTGTCAGGTTAAATTTTTAAATTAATTTATAGTATATTAATAACAGAATATTATTAACCATTTATTGCTAGTATTGTTTAAAAATGTCTTTATGACTGTAGTCATTGTCCAACCAACCTATATTAGCAGGTTGAGGGTTAGGTTTTTGTGATAAGATTGTATGGAATATACAATATTGTGGGAACTTATCCCAGGAATAAAAATGCCTAAGACCATATTGCGTGGTACATAACTGGTACTGCATGGGTCGGAGTTGCATCTTGAATCATTTGACAAGCATTGATCATCGTGAATGATGATGTAAATTAAGTTAGCAGGCTAAAGGTAAAGGGTTAGGTTAAGCTAGGACAGATGAAGCTTAGTGCACTAGTCTAGTATGCCATAGATCATTAATGATTAGAACTTTTATAAATTACCTTTTTAAAATGCATTCTGAATCCTTCAGGGCATTATGCCTGAGTTCCTCCTACCATTACCCAAGTGTGTTGTTTTAACAATTCCAGTCAGATGAGGAGGGGGTCTAATCTTCATAGGGACACTCAGTCCAAATGGCAGCATGTTACTATTCACCTATTCCAATTTACAGTAATTTTAGTTTCATTAGATATAAATACATATTTAAACAGTATACTGTATTTGTCACGATATGTATAGTATGTAATCATTATATATATAAATTATAAATATATTTGTAAATAATAGTTTACATATTCCTGCAACATGATAATATGAAGAAGAAAAAATCTTCACTAGTTCTTAGAGCATTAGTTTCATGTATTTTATTTGTATTACTGTCTTTTAGTCCTTGTGCCAGATACTTAACTTTGTGTGTAAACCTGATGGAACATTTGAACGGATATTAGATATGAAAGTACCAGATATGTATCCTGTTGACCATTTTCCAATATTGGCAGCTGTAATGGGAATCTTGGTTAGCTTAACAATTGAAGACTGCAAGAGTTAGTAATATGTCACATAAATCACCTATAAATTAAAATTATGTAATACAATTTTTTGAATTACTGATTATCATTTTATTTTATTAGTCATACTTGTAATATTATTAGATTATTATGTGGTATGAGTTATTCTAATTAGGTCTACATGTTAATAATGAAATATTTTAATTGTAGAACCAATATCTGAAACAGACATTCCACGACCATTTCGTGTTCTTCTGTTGCAACCAAATTTCAACTTCGAAACACTACAGTATCTTATACAAGAGCAAAAACGGAGTCAGAAAAGGACATTTTCATTTCTGTTATGTAAGTTTTTGTTTCTGATACCAATACAATTTTTATATATTTATAATAAAAATAATTAAATTTAATTAAAATAATATTTACAATTATAAATAAAAATGTATTCTTAAAAATTGTTTTTGGTCATTTCAGATTCAAATGATGATGCACTTAGTAGGACAGAACTTCAGCAAATATTAAAATTTATAAAGCATACCAAGGCATATTTGGGAAAGAAGATTTCTTTAATGCAGAATGTAGAAGATGATGACAACGTTTGTACTATATGCTATGCTTCTCTCTGGAATGTTGTTTTTAGCCCTTGCCAACACCATTGTTGCAGGTAAATTTATTTTTCTTTATGTTTTAAATGTATATATAATGATACATTACATTTAATACAAATCAAATAGAATTATCACTTTATCTACTTCAATCTTGTAACTGTAACTATGGAAAAAAGCAGAGTATATAAAAATTCAAAACTATGTTTTCCAAGGATTTACCGTAGGTAGTCCTTGACAAGTCTGTCCTTAGTTTCATTCGTGGTCAAATTTATTTGTATTATACTTAGCCAGATATGTGTACATAATATAGCGATGGATGGTTTGCGTTTTGCGCGATGGAGTATTGTGTTAATATTGTGTATACTCAAATTAATTAAGTTTCTCTTGACCTGTGCATAGTAATACAATAATAGCAAATAATCGTAAACAACCTGCATAATTAAGCTGTCTCTCTTTAACACATTAAGATGCAAGAGTGCATTTGTCGCAGATAAATGAAGGAAGCGCTATCGCGCTTCATGGCCCAATCCGACAAGGATTTTTAAAAACCCCTGGCACTAAAACTGTTAAGAGCTACTAGACTAATACTACAGCAGGTGTTTTTAAACAGATGAAAATGAAGTGGTACAGAGTACACAGTACTATCCTAAAAATTTGAAAATCAGTCAAAACTATTCTGGAATTATAAATTTCTATGATCCCCACAACTCATATCTGTTTTCTTAATTATCCTGTTATTAGTCAATTTATGAATTAAAATTTGTACATATTATAATAATTCTTTCGTTATTTGTGTCAGAGGTTGTATTGCTCAGCACCTAATGAACTCAAAGTTTTGTTTCTTTTGCAAAACAACAATTGAGAAAGCTGTGACATTGTCTGGAGAAGTAATATATGATGAAATAATAGACCCAGATGAAGCAGAAGAGGAAACAGACTCTGAATAAAACAAGTAGAAAATATATATTATACATTTATTATATTTTGCTGTCAAGGTTGATATTTGTATTTGAAATCGTGTTAAATTTTGAATGTTTTGTAGAAATAATAATACTAGATTTTAGGATTTTACGAGTTATTGTTGCAGTGTTAAATGTTGTTATTTTACATGTTAAATATACAGATTAAGGTGTGTATAAAATTAATGTTAGCAAAATATTTTTAGCATGATTATAGGTCGTACCAGAAGAACAAGTGAAGCTAATTTGTTATATATTTAAATGTATATTTTAACTACTGACCCCTTCAGTAATAATTGGTTATCCAAGGTTTGTTTAATGCCATAGGCATTTCAAGTACTCTAGTAGGAAATTTATCTGAAATCCTTTATTCCTTCATAAACTCATTTTATATGGATATATTTTGTTCATACTAGTTCATTAATACTTTTTTAAATGTTCCTATGTACATAATTTAATTTATTCTAACATCCAAGTACTTGGATAATAAAATATATTTATTTAATGATTATACAAATTTTCAAAATGTACAGGGTCCTTGATTATTGTTCTCTAACAATTTAATATTTCTTCTATTGATTATATTTATTTTATCTGCTTCCATGATAAGTAATTTTATAGTCATTAAATTGAGTTATATACATTATTTTTATTTAGCATGTGTTTATGGGCCAATTGTGTGCATATATATATATATATATATATATATATATATATATATATATATATATATATGTCTTAAATGTGTATTAGTATTATTCACATTGACTAGACAAAATGGTTGTTTTCAATAGTCATTTGTTTCATTGCGTTATAATGAATGTTTTATGTTCAGTTCCTATAATGTTAATATAAACTTTTTATATTTTATTTATATTTATTTTTATTTTATATATTATATTTTATTTTATCTGTTAATATCCTTTGTAAATATAAATAATTTATTGTTCCTAAATATTGAAAAATATTTTTTTACAATAGGATCCAGTATTTATTTATAGATTATAGATTCTTTAATTTTAACAAATGTATTTTGATCTTTTTATCAAAAGTACAAATTGGCTGTGTTAATTTATTTGTATTACCAAAAATTTATAAATGTTACTGTGATGTATTTTATGTGATTGTGATGTTTTATATTTTATAATAAAGATTTAAAAATTGTGATTTCTTAATACAACTATCATCCCAGGTCCTTAAATTCTGTTACAATTTATTAATTTTCATATTCTAATTTGCAAACCCTCTAAGGATGAGGTATGGTGCTTATGAAAAGGTAATGTACTGATTAAACGGAAGGCATAATTTGTGCTGGTCAAACAAATAAAGAGAAACAAGTATTGATTAGGTGGGAATTTATGTAAAATAAAGTGATGGAATAAATACATAATAATTTATTGGAATCAAAGAACTAACCAAATAATTACACAGTTACATTTTGTTAACAAAGTTAGAATGGCCACAATGAATAGAAAACATGATTCTATGTAAATGAATGAAGATTTCCCGGAAAAGTGCTAGGTGAATTGTAACTTGAAATTGATACTTGAAACTTAGGACTTGAAATATGTCTTATTCTTCCTTATTTCAGAGGCTCTCCAGTTGATTCTATCGTGAAACCCCATTGTCATCACCAACATTTTGACTTCTTCAAGCTATATCCAGTAGCCTTTTACCAAGTAATGTTAAGCTGAAGTCATAATAATTTGTGATATAATTTATTTTTTGAATTTACATTTTGAAATAAGGTCGACAGTTTCAATACACTAAAACATTACTGCCAGATGCAACAACTATATCTGAAATGAAGAGTGCATACAAATATAAAAATTAATAAATCAACCGATAATGTTTATTTTAAAGTATATACGAATCTGCATGAGTCAGTAAACTTATCAATGATGTCACAGAAAAAGGTTTGAAATTTGGTGAAATTCGGTACAGCACGCGCCATCTAGCGGCCGCGGGTTGAACTAACAGGGGGATGTATCAGGAGCAAGTTGTCGACCTCCTGCGGCCTCGTGTTCTCCTGATACAAAAATTTGCTTTAAGGTACAGCCCGCGCCATCTGGCGGTGAAGCGTCGAACCTCGGTGTCAGAATTTCGAGACGCCCGCGCCACCTAGCGGCCGCCGGCCGAACTACCAGCGCAATGTATCAGGAGCCAGTGGTCGACCTCCTGCGGCCTCATGTTCTCCTGATACAAAAAACGGTTTTTCGCCCAACGTCGTCAGATACCGTTCCAGTTCCGAGTTAGTTCAGCCCGCGGCCGCTAGATGGCGTCGGCTGTACCGAGTCACCGTTCCGGATTTTAAGTTTCACCGCTAGATGGCGTGGGCTGTACCGAAAGTCACCGTTCCAGATTTCAAGTTTCACCGCTAGATGGCGCGGGCTGTACCTTAAAGAAAAAATTCAAAACTATGTTTTCCAAGGATTTACCGTAGGTAGTATTTTATGTGATTGTGATGTTTTATATTTTATAATAAAGATTTAAAAATTGTGATTTCTTAATACAACTATCATCCCAGGTCCTTAAATTCTGTTACAATTTATTAATTTTCATATTCTCATTTGCAAACCCTCTAAGGATGAGGTATGGTGCTTATGAAAAGGTAATATACTGATTAAACGGAAGGCATAATTTGTGCTGGTCAAACAAATAAAGAGAAACAAGTATTGATTAGGTGGGAATTTATGTAAAATAAAGTGATGGAATAAATACATAATAATTTATTGGAATCAAAGAACTAACCAAATAATTACACAGTTACATTTTGCTAACAAAGTTAGAATGGCCACAATGAATAGAAAACATGATTTTATGTAAATGAATGAAGATTTCCAGGAAAAGTGCTAGGTGAATTGTAACTTGTTGAAATTGATAGAGGGAGGAGTTGAATGTACCATTATATTAAAATTCAGTTATGTGAAAACAGCCATATAACCATTTCAAATAAACTCAAACTCATTGACTCTCATTTGGTCAAATGTGATAAAATATATCCAACTTAGGTTGCTGATGACTTGAATATGTTTCTCACCTATGTTAGTATTCCTGCACCTAAAATGATAATTTTACAAAACAGTTAAATTAATAATTTATTTGTTGTTAATCAATAGATTAACTAATAAAGCAGATGTTTAGGTTTGCACAAACAAACACTAAATATTATTCTCTACATCCCATTTAATTTGTGTATTGTAGGAAAGAACACAAGCAGCAGGTAGTGATATAGAATAATAAATATTCCATATTTTGTTATTCTAGCAATATTAAAATCACTATACAGCCATTAAGGCTAATAATGAGTAATACTGACTTGATGGCATATTGATGGTTGCTGAAAGGAGGACAACTGCAGAACACACAATAACTTGCAATTGAGCAGATACGGGCATATGACATTTAATTAAAGTTTCTATGTTGCATGGAAAGCCAGCGACAAGCATCGGCACCTTTAAAAGATAAGATGGAAACTGACAGCAGTCTTAAAAATGTAATTATCAAAGTTATACCAATGGTCACTGGTGGTGACCTTTGAAAAAATAGACTAACAAAAATGGAAAAATTAAAGTGAAACATTCTCTGAACCATGTGTATGAAGAAAGCCATAATCAATACTACTCCATGAAGAAATGTTCTTTACATAAATAATTTGTAATTGTGATTATTTGTAGTGACTAACTCTAATTTCATTCGAGTTTCAATTCAGACCAAACTGTGGTCCTGAGTAACTTATTTCTGTAAGGTTTATTAGCCCAACAATAGTTTCATTGTTTTTACCCCTGTCCATGACATCTATAAAGATGCCCCATACATTTTGGAATGAAATATTAATAACAGTAAATAAGGAATACTGGTACTGTTATAAAGAGTTATGAAAGTAGACTGAATTAATTAAACGTGATAAATATTCCATATTGATAGATATGAAGGTAAGAAAAATCCTAAATTGATACTCTTTACAATTAAATATAAAATAATTGCAATTTATACTATTTCTCGAAATTACAAGGTAGTAAAAATGGAGGATTAGTGTTAAAATAACCATTATACTCACAGATATGAAAGGCTCTTGCAATGAGTAAATTTTGGGATCATAAACAAAAGTAACTCCCAATCCTTTGGGAATCACGTTAGAAGACATATTTTCCAACATTATTTGAACTTTCATCCTTGGTCCAAGCCCAATAACCTGGAAAATTACATTAGTGGCACACCAGCTGAAATGTATAACTGTTTTAACCAAAGAATCTAAATGTATATTTGAATTCCCTTGACTACAGGGAATAGCTTTCCCAAGATGAAAGACATAAAATATGAATTAAAACTTTGAATCTACACAGGACTTAGATAAACCAAGGCTTGGGTTTAATTAATTTTCATAATAATTTAAAGAGACACATTGTGGGCTAGATAACAGGATTGTCTGTGCAACCAAATTTCCAGGAAGTTGTGAAAAAAATAAAATTTAAAGCTGTCTCTGACTTTAAAATACTTAGCTTACTTGTACAGTAAGTTTTAATGATTCCTTTTGAGCCACTGTAGCATTACGTAGGGCAGTAATGTATGCTTCACTTGCAACAACACCCAATCCAAGCCATGATCGTTGAAACCAAGCATGCATCTCTATAAGGAAATAATTATATACCATATTAATGCCACACTTTATTAATTCAATGATAACATTGTTCATTTATGGCATAATAAAACATACAGAAATACTGAAATAACCTTTGCATTGTTGCCGCTCTCTGAGAGTCTGTTCCACAATAAGCTTACTTTTTTTTGGAATAAGAAGTTTAATGTCATGATGATTTCCATTTAATGAGCAGGAGTGTTCATTAATGAACTGTGCAGTCCGCTTCAAGAGTTTGACACCAATGGCACCACCTAAATTAAACATATTATTCATGAGCATATATTATATATATATATATATATATATATATATATATATATATATATATATATATATATATATATATATATGGATAGATAGATAAAAAATGAATAAATACTTATGGTTACATAAAAAATGAGTAATTTCAACCATCTAATGGAGATCAAACAATTTATAATGTTACAATACATGAAATTCAAAAGTGTTCATAGATGCAGCAAACATTTTTAAGCATTTATAATATCTAAATATTTTATAAGACAGCCTCAATTATAATTGAAACATTTATAGTTTAAAAATACTTGTTATTAACAGTTAGAACACAACAAACATAAATTATTAGTTTACTGTTCCATGATACTACATGTTTGCAGTCATGAATACTGAAGAATTTATAACAAATAATGCTCCCTGCACACCATTTGTCATAAGCAAAAGAGACCACAATAGAAGCATCTCGAACAATTAGACTTTCAGATTATTTTTTATGGAAACTATTTTTGAATTAGAAGAAAGAAAAATATTTTAGAAAAATCTGATTAGCACCAACACACATAGCATTAGCAAAACAGGAGGATGAAAACATTCAAATGAAAGTTAAAATGAGAAAAAATAATTACTAGAAGATATGGAGACAAGGGCATGCTCCTCTCGACCATATCTACCGAAAACCATTGAGGATATAGGGTCTGATGTAATGAAAACATGACTTAATTGGTTTCCATTGTAAAAATGAACAGCCCCATTACTCAAAGCCACAGCTACAAGGTTTAAAGCTAGTCCAGCAAGAGGCATTGAAGTCATGCAAATGACATTTCCAGGTAGTGGAACAGACCACTGTTTACGACCCTGCAGGCAAATTATTATATTTCATGCAAATTTTATAATAACTAAAGGTCAATAATTAGTATAGCTAATTACTTAGCATTGATTTAAAAATGATATAATTTCTGTAAATACCTTCAGGCTGTAGCTTTGTAACATAGAGTCCATGTTAGCTGTTATAATGTTTTGAGAAATAAGAAGAAGAGCTACAGGTAATGACGACAGCTGACAAACAAACCTTATATTTCCATTACGCAAACAATGAATAGTTCCATTTCTACATGCAAATACTATGCGATAGTCAATTGAATATGTCCCACTCCCATGCAAAATACAAGGAATATTTGGTAGCTGAAATAATGCAACAAAAATGAAACATAAAATATGAACATTGCCATTTTTGTTTTTAACTAAATCTGAACTAAGATAAATTAGATTTTCCCATAATTAAATGTATTAAAGCCACTACTCAATTCAAACAAAGTAGAGTTAGATTAACTTATGAATAAAAAGTATGAATATTTATTAGGAATTTATTACAGAAAATGTGCTGCTTAAGGTAAATGTTTCAGGATCCATAATATACATCTCAGCACTCTCAGTTCCCAATAGCAAACATGATACATCCTTTTCATCAGGTATATTTTTATTTATTGTTGTTATGCAAGTAATAACCATCTAAAATAGTCAAAACAAGAGTGGATTATTAAAGCAGTTATTCATAATAATTATGGTGTAGAAGAGTTGACCATAATATTCTGATTATGAAAGTATTAACTGTTCCTGCTTGGCTTGACTGGTTTGAAAAATAAGTGAGGGTGAAGGTTTCCGCGACCAGAACTTGAATTGCTCCATTGAATTGGGCCCACTCTGGTGGTTTCCAAAAACAGGAAAAATCCTGGAACAGCGGGGGTCAACCCCGGCTAACCGATATTTTTCCCACATCAAGACGCGATCTCACTAGAAGCCAGTCAATGATACTAGTGACAATTCGGGTTTGAAAAATAGTTTACAAAACCCATTTTGAAATGTGTTTACGGAGGAAGACTACTCAGAATAAAACATCTAGATCAACATAACACCTGGTAGAAACCCAGGTATTTGATTACATGGCTTTCCTGCTCAGTCCACTGCTTAGGGGACCCAATTTCTTGCTACTATAAAAATCCACCACATTCAAAAGGTTAAGGGATGAAAAATGTTAGCAGATGCTACATCTGGTAATAGCACATCTCATTTCGTTTGAAATGAGGGCGGATAATTGCCATAGGGTGACTTCCAGGTCACTTTCACTGAGGAGAAAATATAACTTCAAGAAATTTTTCCCTTCATGGGCTTTCCAATCGATATACGAGCACTGTTAATATTCTTGGTTCATTGTCATTATGTACTTGATTAATAAAAATGTGAATACAACTATAATTAAATATAGCCACTACTACTTAATACATGCGTATAAGAATTAATGAAATTGATTTGATTCAACAAATTGTTGAGTGATAAAAGTAGCAGTAAAGCAAAAGGCCTACCTGTTTCTTTAAGGAAACAACACCAATTTTACTTAAGAACTCCTCTCTTAATTGTGGTTCTAACGAAAGAAGATACTGAGATGGTGGACTAAGATTTGAAAACCCCACTTCAATGCTAAGTTCTTGTAATAACTGTACCAGCTGGTTATTGTTCGACCTCTGTTGCCACAGATCTGATTCTAGACTGCTACAATCTTGTGTAGGTAAAGAAAATTTGAAATAAGGTCGACAGTTTCTATACACTAAAACATTACTGCCAGATGCAACAACTATATCTGAAATTAAGAGTGCATACAAATATAAAAATTAATAAATCAACCAATAATGTTCAGAAATTTAGCTCAACCATCCTTATAGTCATATTGTGAAATTATCAATTTCAAATACTAACAAAAGAAAAACATTTAGCTATGAAATGACATAATAACACATTATTTAGGTGGACAACAATAAATTAGATGCAAACTTCACCTGGAATATGTGGTTCACTCTTATCTGTGTATAATGTAGCTACTGCAACAGGTGAAGAAAGTAGTGGTATTTCTGTTGACATAGAAGTACCTTTATACACCTGAAAACAGAGAAAATTGTCTGTCAGACAACCTAATGGATATGACCTAAATCCCATTTGAGTGGAGTTATAAATACAATATTAAAGATCACCATTTATCTCAGATCTAGAAACTAGTACCAATGGAGAAATTTCAATTGAATGTACTTCATTCAAAACCTATTTTAAGATATTTATGTAACCAACTTTCATATATTGGAATAGTATGTAGTACAAATAAGCTAATTTGGAAATGTTTAAAATGTTGGCTGGTAAGGACAAAAAATATATATTATCATTGGAACTTAGGAGGACACTATGAGTATTTAGGAAAAGACAGTAACCAAACTGTGCTTAATTAGAATAATTTAAAAGAGACAAAATGTTAATAACAGAAAATGTCTATGGTTGACAAACAATGTCTCATGTCATTCGGGAATGACAAACTGATTGAAAAATGTAAACTTAATGTAGTACCTTTAATTTAATGTGTGTCCCATTTCCAAAGTCTGCTAAAATTAGTTTATAATCACCATCAGTGTTTAGATCAGCTAGAGTAAGGCATGAACTAAAAGTCTGTAAGTCTGCCTTCGAATCAGAATAAGCATCAATCCAGGGTTGCTGCATCTCTATATTCCTGTTAAATTGTGAAGAGCTATTAAGGGAAAACTCATAACAAAATAAAGGAAAAACAATTGAGCAAAGTTAATGTTTTTATAAAATGGGTAAAATACATTCTCAGTTGATTAATCATTCTAAAATATACATATTGAATTAAATATTAGGTGAATATATATCCCCGATCGAAATGACCTAAGTCTACTCCAATTAAACAAGAGAACTGAAAAAAACTACTTACTGGTTTTGACAGTAAATAACGAGAAACCAGAATACAAAGGTTGCAACCTTCCATGACAGTCTTCCCACGACTAACATTTAAAAATTCGTAATAAATTTAAGTTTGGTGTTCTGTAGTCAATAAAATCATGCTGAAAGTTAAATTAATTTTTAGTTTTGTAAATCACAGCAACTGACAACAATTATTCCAATGTACAAACATTTCGAATCTTCCAAAATACAAATCTAAATTCCACCGCTCGGAGCGCTAACACCTACGTTAAAATCATTTATGACAGCCTATATTATCGATAACATAGGTAAATCTTTACCTGGAATGTATGTATGTTTACCTTTAAATCAATTTAATCTGCATTTGCTCGATTGCTTTTGTAATAGTACAGATTATAAAACCTAAGGAAAAATAGAGTTGATTACAACAGATGCATTTTTTATGGGCATATATGGTAACAAATAACAATGGTAACAAACTCTTTAACGATATACATTATCGATATATTTGGAAATCGAAGTCCTACTGTATTTTGTTATTGTATTAGGACAGTGCAATCACATCAGCACATTATTTATGTTACGAATAATTGTTTACCGAATTACCATGAGAGAAAGTTTCAATAAGAAAGGTCCACAAACATATATTCTACTTCTAGATTATGTATTTAAATTTGGTCTATGTTATTCCCTTAGCAAAGTCTGTGAACGTAATCATTTTAAAAATTGTTTTTTATTGATTTTAATTTTTATTGTTACCAATAACAATGAAGTATCGCTTGGTGGTATTTTTAAATTTATTTTTCGATCACCAACTACCATTACTATTTACTGCTAAGTCAGTATATAATATATATATATATATATATATATATATATATATATATATATATATATAAATTGCCGTATTCACTTCAGAACAAAATAAAGAGTACAAATTCCTGAGTGCTGCAAAAAATGTTTATTATGTTAAATAAAAATGTTAATAAAAAGTAATTATTTTTATTTAAAATTTGTTTATACTTAATATATACTTAATATTCAGGCATTTTTATAATGTAAGTTAATTCATCCGATATAAACATGAAAATAATGAGTATAAATTCCTAAGTTCTGTGAAAAAATGTTTATTTTAAAGTATATACGAATCTGCATGAGTCAGTAAACTTATCAATGATGTCACAGAAAAAGGTTTGAAATTTGGTGAAATTCGGTACAGCACGCGCCATCTAGCGGCCGCGGGTTGAACTAACAGGGGGATGTATCAGGAGCAAGTTGTCGACCTCCTGCGGCCTCGTGTTCTCCTGATACAAAAATTTGCTTTAAGGTACAGCCCGCGCCATCTGGCGGTGAAGCGTCGAACCTCGGTGTCAGAATTTCGAGACGCCCGCGCCACCTAGCGGCCGCCGGCCGAACTACCAGCGCAATGTATCAGGAGCCAGTGGTCGACCTCCTGCGGCCTCATGTTCTCCTGATACAAAAAACGGTTTTTCGCCCAACGTCGTCAGATACCGTTCCAGTTCCGAGTTAGTTCAGCCCGCGGCCGCTAGATGGCGTCGGCTGTACCGAATTTCACCAAATTTCAAACCTTTTTCTGTGATATCATTGATAATTTTACTGACTCCTAGTCCGTTACTCTAAGTTCCTCTTAGCAGATAAGGGTAAGTACCTGCTAAAGAGGTAAAAGTTCGTGAGGAAGCCTAAGTAAATTTTAGTTTAAGACATACGAATTCATAGCTATTATATTATAAGGGAAACGACGAAAATTAGATGTCTTTCTAGGACTCAAGAACCCTCAACCCACGAAAAACTGATGAAAGAATGCCGGTCGAGTTGTATATCTACTTTAAAATAATAACGGGAATGTTACTTTCCGCTTTTTCGACAAATCAATTATCTACATTATTCAATATCTGCACCCATTACGATAATATCTTTATCTACTAAATTGTCTGCCGATTGATCGAGAGGATAATGATAACATATTATTATCAGTATGAGTGGCACACCAAGACACTGCTCTACACGAAGTTCTTCACCTATGTGATTGGATTGGATGTTTTTTAAATATTTATTAGCAGTATGCTGAAAGTGCAACAGTACCAAAATGGTAAGGGAATGAAATTATTAATGAACATTAACTTTCCATTTTAAATTTAAGTAGTTATTTTAAAAAATAACATTTATGGAATATACCAAATAATCAGTTAAAATTTCAATTTTTCAAAGGCAGTTTGATTCTGCATGATAATAAAATCATTGTAATAGAAATAAAATGACACTCTTTGAATTTAAGTATTACTATAGTTCGGCATTATAATACTGTTATCTACAGTTCCTGAATATTTAAAATGGGAACATATTGAATTGAATTTAATGTGTTTCAATTTACATGTAGGGTAATAAAGTATCTAACATTGAAGACAAGCGTATAATACAAATTGGAAAACCAAATTTTGGATTTCCTGACAACAAAATTACTTCATCAAAGGTAAAAACACTTCTTATAACTCGTTCTTAATAAATACATTTCTCAGATGGTTCATTCATATTTGTTTTAGTTAAAAAGTTAGTAAAGAATTTGATATTTAAAGACATATAGTCAGAAACTATGGCAAAATGTTATGATTCATATAAATTTTTTTTTAAATTATTTTTAATACAAGATTATAATTATTTTGCATAGTTGTTTTGATATATATATATATATATATATATATATATATATATATATATATATAAGGATTATTTTGTTATTGTAATATTTCTGATTTCAGTATACATTATGGAATTTTCTACCAAAGAACTTATTCAAGCAATTTCGTCGATTAGCTAACTTCTACTTTTTAATAATGTCAATAATAACAGTACGTATGTCATTTTTTTGTAACACAAATTGTAATATTCTTCCAATATTATTGATCTTTGTTTTGACAAATTAATATATAAAGATACCGTTAACTTAATACTTTATTATTGTTACAAATAATTACATTGATAAGATAACTTTATTTTTAATTATTTTATGAAAATTATAAATTTACTTCCATTTTAACTAGAAACATGTAGCTTAGATAAAAGTTCAATGTGTAGTGTACAAAACTGAGAGGTACAAAAATAAAGTATTTGGTGCAACTAAAGGAGAAAACAAAGCTGGTGATAGTAGTCTCATTTCATGTTTTGTATAAGAAAAATAATTTTATAATTTTTATTTTGATAGTTTTATACTTTTTCAGTGTGCAATTGACAGTCCTGTTAGTCCCTGGGCTAGTTTCAGTCCCTTAATAATCGTTGTTAGTGTATCAGCGATCAAACAAGCTTATGAAGATTGGCTCAGACATAAAACAGATATGATAACTAACACCAGGTTGGTTACAGTTTTACAAGATGGAATTGAAAAGGTAACTTATTTTGATCCTTATTCTTTATTTTATTGATGAAATTAAAATAACTTTATTTTAATCATATTTTATGCGTCTATTTAAAATCTCACATTACAATATTTTACATTACACATTACAATAGATTATTTTTTCATATATCATATGTCACATTACTCGAACAAGTGACAACTATTCTTTTTTAAATACATAAATAAAAATTGTCAGGATTGTCTGTGAGAATATAAAAACAACTAGAATTTCTTCCTTATGAACATTTTAGATAAAAGCAAGTAAGGACATAAGAGTTGGTGATATTATCAAAATTCCTAATGATTGTGATGTGCCTTGCGATTTGGTAATTTTAAATACATCTAAAAATGATTCCAAATGTTACGTTACAACTTCAAATCTGGATGGTGAAACCAACCTTAAGGTATGCTTAAATTTCATTAATCTGTGAAAATGTCTTTAATGTTTATTCATTTATAGTATTTTGTAAATTAAGTATTTTTAATATGTAAGCAAATTTCTGTATACATACAGATATTTGTTATAAGAATTCTTCCATTTATTTAAAAATGATCAACTATTTCTAGAGGCTTGAATGTCCACTGCATTCTTACATCACAAGGACTGGTATGGAACAGATAAATGGAAACATTAAATGTGAAATTCCAACTGCTGATCTATATTCATTCAATGGAGAATTGGATTTAGTAATAGATCATGAAGACATGTTAGTAAAAATGTTTCCAGAGAATATAGATTCAGATATAGAACCTGATATGGAGGATAGTTTTAATGTTGTGACTTTTAAAACTCCTCTCACTGCCAACAATTTATTATTAAGGGGTTCAAGGCTGAAGAACACAGATTTTGCCATAGGTAAATGAGCCACAGTTTAAACAAATGTTTGTATGAAATATGTAGTATGAAGTATAAATATAGCATGAAATGCGAACAAAGTACAATAATATTATCATTGTTAAACTTAATTATACATCATATGTAAATTTCTTTATTTTAAATAGGTTGTGCTGTATATACAGGACATGATACAA
Organism: Lethocerus indicus; assembly: GCA_019843655.1. Classification (NCBI taxonomy): domain Eukaryota; kingdom Metazoa; phylum Arthropoda; class Insecta; order Hemiptera; family Belostomatidae; genus Lethocerus; species Lethocerus indicus. Next base: position 45,399,535 of record JACDQD010000001.1, read on the forward strand.
AACTTGCATACAATTCAAGAAAAACAAGTCAGAAAGCTGCGAGATCTGAAAGGTATGATTAAAATGTTTGCATGGTGGTTATTATCTTCAATTGTAATTCTCATGGAGAAGTAAGAAAGAAAATAAATGGCAACATATTCTGTGTTTTTCCAGGGCAATCAATTACTACCTCCTTTTCTTCTTTTGTTTACTGGTCTTGGAAGTAATAATTAGTTTAATAATGGACTTTTATGAAGACCTGGGTAAGATGTATGAATACACTCACACCCAATGTGAAAATATAATTCTTAAAAAATACGGTTTTTAAATAACCCACCATGAGGTATATATATTAGCATTTGTAATAGTCCTGGAAAGTTTTGATAGTGGTAAAAGTAGCAGTTCTCCGAATTGGATTAGGGTGGCATGCTGCAAATGCTAAAAAGTTCATAAGTATAAGGATAAATAAACCGGGACTCACTCACTTGGGGAAATGATAATAGACATCAATATATTTTCAGGTGATAGTCGGCCTTATCTTGGATATTATGCAGGATTAAAACTGGAAAATGTATTAACTGAATTCTTTTCATACATTGTATTGTATTATTACATCATTCCAATATCTTTGTATGTCACAATAGGTAAGCTTGTTTATATATATATATATATATATATATATATATATATATATATATATATATATATACACAGTTTTATTTATATATAGTTGAAACCTAATCTTAGTACAGTTTTACTTCTTTTATAAATAAACTGTGCAATAATGTATTGAAAAAAGTTATAAAACAAGTACTTTCACAGAATTTCAGAGGTTCCTTGGTGCATGGTATTTTAATTGGGATATAGGGATGTCTTATAATGATCAGCAAGCATCAGCAAATACATCAGATATTAATGAGGACTTGGGACAGGCAAGAAAATATTTGGTTTATTTCTAATCCAACAGAGATTATTGCATTTTCTTATTAAGTTTTAAACAACCACATGAGGAATGAAACACCAATATAAAAATGGTTGTTAGAAATCGAATGTGTTTCAGATTGAATATCTTTTCACTGACAAAACGGGGACCCTGACTAAAAATGAAATGGTGTTTCAACAGTTCTCAGTGAATGGTGTGTGTTACTCAGAATCAAATGGCATGATAAATGAAGTGAAAAAAGATGAATTATTACCATTGACCACATGGCCAGTAAGCATTCCAATGTTTGGATAATAGGTTTAGAGTTTAGTAAATGTAATTATGTATAAAAGGAAATGGCCACAATCTACACCAGATAAAGAAGTGGTATTTATGATAATAATGAATATAATAATGCTTGTTTCTAAACACTAGATAATGTTTATAAGGTTCATTTTTACAAGTAATTTATTTATGTATTCAAGTAGTATCCCATCTTAAAAAAATTACTTGACATATTTGTTAATTAATTGCCATCTGTCAGTACTTCTCCACATAGATACTGCCAGCATTTAAACCAAATTTAAATGTTCTCAGTTTGCACATCAAGCTGTTTCTTTTTCATCTGTATGAATAAGTAGTATAATTATTTCTGAAGCCAAATTATACTGATACTCAAACAGTTTCATTATATAATGAACCATGTGGTTTTAATTCATTAGTGAAATATACACTCAAGTATAAGGTAATTGTTTTTACCTGAACCCATGTCACATATTATTAGTCTTGAATATTTATAATTAAGATGATTATTATTATACTATTCTGTGTATAGTGTTTATGGTACAAATTGTCTTCTGCTTATAGAAAGAAGTGGAAATGTTATTACTTGGAATGTCCATTTGTCATACAGTACAGTGTTGTAGTGATGTTAAAACTAATATAAATAATCTTAATATGGGTTACTTACCCAAATATGAGGCTACTAGTGCTGATGAGAAGGCTCTTGTTGAAGCAAGTGCCAGGTAATTATTTACCAACATCTATAAATAACTATTTTTTTTTAATTAATTTGAAATATTTTTCATATTATCTATGTAAAAATCAAGGTGTGGAGTTGTCTATCTTGGTGAAGAATCTGGAATAATTACTGTACAAGTTAAAAATAAATTATTGACATTCAAGAAATTTAAACAATCTGAATTCACATCAGGTGTGTTTATTATGTACTTCAACTGTTTACTAGATTCAATAAATTTCAAAATTGGCACTCAATGTTTCATTGAACAATTTAAAAATATGTAGATAGGAAGAGAATGTCAGTCTTGGTGGTGCAAGAGGATGGAACTGCCTTACAATTTTGTAAAGGAGCTGAAAGTGCCGTTATTACATTAGTATCATGTGGAATGATTGATGAAGAACTTCAAAATGCAAAAATGTTTTCCCTTGTAAGTGCATACATATAATTATCTAATTATTTTGAATTATTAATAATTTTTTCTATTCAAATTTGATGTTATTATATGTCCACACCACCAACAAATATTATGGCATTATAAACATCAAAATATAAACAAATATTTAATTTATCTTGAATATCATTTTAATTGAAAGAAACTATGTATTAATTAATACAAATGTGCAATTTTATTAAAGTAATGATTTATTTAAAATCCAGTTAATATAACATTTATTATGAGAAAGCTTGATGATATAAAGTAGCAGGTGTTTTGAATACACATAGGTAGGAATGTTACATTCTATTACATATTTTATTTTTAAAAGTTATGGGTAAACCACATTATTTTTTATATATATGATTGATATAAAAATATGATAAATCATGATGTGGAGAAGAAAATGCTTAATTACAGAAAGGGTTGCGGACATTAGTATTTGCTTGGCGAATTGTGGAAGATGAGAGTCTGACAAATATTAAATCAATATCAGAACTAAGTGAGACAGGACTTACTTTACTTGGGGTTACTGCTGTGGAAGACGAACTTCAGCTAGATGTTCAAAAGACACTATATAAAATAAAAAAAGCAGGAATTAAGGTGATTTTTTCCTTGAAATGGGCTTTCCATGTACATTCTACTGTTTTTAATTATGCAATAGAACAAGGGAAAGGTATTTCAATTGATAATTCCTATCCATCCAATCTATTCATCAATTAAAATTAATAATTGGTTTCAATAAATGGTTAAATTTTAGATATGGATTCTTACTGGAGACAGAGTTGAGACAGCTATCACAATTGCTATGGCATGTGGACATATGAAATCAGACATATTGCAGTTAAAGTTAGTTGAACATTCTGAGGTCTCAACATGTTTAGAAAATCTGAAACACTTGAAGTTAGTACCATTCAGTAATTTTTTGTCACAATAATTCTACTAACACATTACACATTAATTGAATTTTATTGTTACCAAAGTCCAGAAAGCATTTTTTTTCTGGAATCTCTTGAAGATTAATTATTTTGAATTTGTGTTATGGATACCAAATATCATTTCATCATTTTTAAGAAACCTTTGTAAAATTTAAGCTAATTTATTCTTTAGGAGCCAAATTAAGGAAGATTTCAGTCTGATAGTAGATGGACGTTCCTTTAAAATAGCAGTAGATGATCCAGAATGTGCTGCAATATTTCTTGAGGTTGCATTGAAATCAAATTCAGTTTTATGTTGCCGTTTAGCTCCAAAACAGAAGTCACAGGTATATTTTTATAAAAACCATTTTTTATATACCACTTCATTATTAGTGTACTGTTTTACAGGTCAATTGAAATGAAATATGCTTACTTTTTCTAATAAAATTTTATACTTGCAATTAAACAATTTATAATATTTGTGTTACTACAAAATATTAATCATAATAAACACAAATTATAAAATAAGTAACTGCATTTTCAACAAAATACTATATAATCGTTTATTTTTAATTCTTCAGATACCAGGAAATATTAATTTGTTGTAGATTTCGTGTGTTTCTGTCTCCTCTCGCAAGTTTGGTTTTTTGCTAGACCGGTTTCGGCTGCTCGCCATCTTCAGTAGCGGTGTTAGTCACTTAGGCACTTTGGATGTTTTCTGGGCATCTTCACTGCACTGTCACCGTCACTTGTACTGTGGTGGTTGTCTGTTTGTCATGTGTATATATGCGTGTCTTGTTATTGTGTTCTTGAGGGATTTTGTTTCTAAAGTGCCAAAAGTGACTAACACCGCTACTGAAGATGGCGAGCAGCCGACACCGGTCTAGCAAAAAACCAGCAAGAGGAGACAGGAACGCATGAAATCTATAGTATTCCAACCTCTCGCAGATCAAAAAACAGGTATTTTAAACTATTAATTTTTTCTTTCTTACAGATTGTGCATTTAGTGAAGGAAACAATATACCAACCAATAACTGCTGCAATTGGTGATGGTGCTAACGATGTATCCATGATACTTGAAGCACACATAGGCATTGGTTAGTCCTTTTAGTTTATTGTGTATAAAATTATAATTCTAAAAAAAAATAAATTATGCTGAGGGTATTAATAATTTCAATCCATGTGTGAATTCAATGCCAATTAAGCAAAACTTTTCATTTCAAATTTGATATTAATATTTATTAAAGTATGCGTTTGCAAACAGTTTTGTATTAAAATGCATCGAAATATTACCACAGGTCTCCTAGGAAAAGAGGGACGACAAGCAGCTAACAATGCTGATTTTGTATTACCAGTATTCTGTGCTTTGCAACGAGCACTCTTTGTCCATGGCCACTGGTATTACCATCGAATATGTAATTTGATACAATATTTTTTTTATAAAAATATCGTCTTTGTTACTCCTCAGGTATGTTTCCAGAATTAAAACACTCAAATAATTTAGAAATCCATTTTACATAATAAAATAGTTCAGTTTCTAAAACAAATGAATCATGTGAAAAGTGAAGTGAATCAAGAAAAAAACATTTGTTGAGTAATGCAAAAGATATTATAATTAACGTATGCAAATATTATTATTAGAATTTGTTCCAAACTCTAATAATCTTAGACTCAAATATCTATAATATTTTAAGAGAGGCAAATATTTATTTTTTGACTTGAGGTGGACATAATACCATTTAGAAGAACACTTGCCCTCATGGAATATTTCAGTAGGCTTACATTATTTTCTATTGATAACAATGGTAGTTTTTAAAAGTAATTTTTTACAGGTTTTTAAAGGAATTTTTATTATTGAAAGTTGTAATACCTCTCATCACACCAAGCTCTAATTCAAATGATCTATTTTCAATGTTTTGAAACACTAATGCAAGTAACTTTTTCCACAGGTATTTTTTGCACTTCATAATGGAGTGTCCCCTCAGCCATTATTCAGTAGCATATTTTTCTTTCTGTACAATACGGCTTTTACATCACTTCCAATTCTATTTTATTCATTACTTGAGCAAGATCACTCATCTGAGATATTAATGAATGACGTGAACCTCTACACTAGATTAAAAAACAATTCTTTACTATCGTGGAAAACATTTTTTGGTTGGCTTATATGCGGTAAATATTTTACATATTTATTTCTAATATTTCTAATTTTTAGGAACTGAATTAGAATTATGGTATTGTGTAGGATAATTGAGCATATAAATAATATGTTGATAACTGAGGATTTATTTATATAAATTATTTCTATTATTTATTTAAAATATAATTTTATTTATAGGTATATGGCACTCAATAGTAGTGTACTTTTTACCATGGTTTTTAATGATGGATAATCCAGTAATTCTTTTGTCTGGTCAACCGATTGATCTTACAGGATTTGGAACAATTGTAATCCACTGCAGTGTCGTAGTAGTTAATTTTAAGGTAGTTATTTGAATAAAATAAATAGATATAAAAAATGAGAATGATTTTATTTGTGCTTGTAAGGAAATGTATTGCTGTCATTCTTTTACACTGAAAATTAACATTAAAGTTAACTAACACAAACTTAACAACAAGAATAAGCAATTATTTTCTCCAATGTTGATAGAAATGCTCTATTTAAAGATACTATTCATTGCATCAACGATTCAATCAAATCATTAATGACAAATTTTACACATAACTTTTTGTTTTTAGCTGTTATTACACAGTCATTATTGGACACTTCCTTTTTTAATCAGCATTGGGCTCTCCATTGTGGGATTCCTGACATTTACCATATTATACAGCATCGTAAACATGTGAGTAAAAGTGTTATGAAATCATGCATGTAAACAGGATGTTAATAGGAGTATTAATTATATTATTACCATATGTTTCTCAATCTTCTGTCTCCTCTTGCTCGTTTGTTCTGTTACTCGATCAATTTCGGCTAGCGGTTTGTTAGTAGGGTGGTGAGTCAGTGTGGATTATTGGTTGCTTGTGTGGCATCCTGTCTCTCTGTCAATTCACTTCTACTGTTTTTTTCTAGTTATGATTGGCATTTGGGAATGTCATAGTTGTTCTCCATTCAGTAGGGATCTGGTAGTAAGCAGCCTTGCCTTTTTTTTTTATTGAGTGCTTCCACTTATTAAGTTGCGTTTAATGGGGGGAATATAGAATCACTTTGTGAGTTTGTTTTTATTTATTATTTTGTTGTGTTTATTCTTGAATATCTCTGTATTCTCAACTATGTCAATTTTCTTTGTGTTATATACCTGGGCCAAACCAGCAAGAGGAGACAGAAGATCCAGAAAAGGAAACTATGTATTCCAAACCCTTGCAGAACACAAAGTACTCCAAACTAATTACATTATTATATGGATGCTATTACTTGATGCAATTATCATCTAAACATTTTAACATTGCATTATTATTGTAAATTATGGAATAATACCAGGAAACTAAAGTAGCTTTAATTATCTCAAATATTGAAACCCATATGGAAGATTACTAGTTTTTTAATATTTCACTATGTGAAAATAATTAAAAAATTCGGATAAAAAGTAATTTGTCTTTGTTTTAGACCTCTAGATCCTCTGTACGGAGTTTACACAAAAATAATGGCGTCACCATCATTTTGGTTAGTATTCATCCTTGTGACCATAACTAGCCTACTTCCTGATTGCCTGGCAACAGTGTTATTCAAAACAGTATGTTATTTATGATACTTAATGTAACAAATTTAAAACATCTCATTTGTAATATTTTATTATTTTAACACATTATTATTATTATTATTATTGATTATTATTATTAGAGAGTGAATTACATGAAATTATAAGGTCACATAAAATTCTTCAGATGTTTCTGTTACATTTTACATATATACATCACAATCAAGTATCATTTAAACTTAGATCATGTTGGAAAAGAAATTATTTTAATTTATTTTGAATTAAATTATATTAACCAATTCAATCATGTATAAATATGATAAGCCAATCAAAAACAAGCATTTAAATTAATTGATTACAATAATTTATTTTTACAGGTATTTAGACAGTCTGGTGTGTACCACATTGCAGGAACAAAACCTCATAACAAAGTACAAGGAGTTAAAATCATATAGAAACACTACAGTGTTCATTATTGTAATGCACTGTTGTGTCTTTATGATAAGCACAAGACTGTGATAAGATGTATTTAAATAAAAAAATCATTCAAATTTTGGAATACGCAAATCCATTTGTCATATTTTTTATTTTATTAAGAAAAGAATTTGTAATTTACCGAATGTTGGATTAAACACCAAAAATATATCTGGTATACCTCTAATTAGATGTTTAAAAAAATCACATGTTTTTTCAACTTTCCTTCATACACCAAGTATGTCATACCGGAAAAATCCAGGGAGATTTCAAGTGTTATTGAAAACTCTTGATATTCTGTACGGAGATTACGAAAAAGTAGTGGTATCTTCTTTAGTTTCGTTTTTGTATCAATCCTCGTGACCATAACCACTAATTTAATTAAATCATATTAACGTATTCAATCATACTTATCAATTATTTATTTTTACAGGTATTTAAACACTCTGAAGTATACCTCTGTATGTCAGGAACAAGTCATTACAAAGAACAAAGATTTTAAGTCATTCAGAAACACTACAGTATTCATTATTGTAATACACTGTCTGTTCTTTCATAAGTACAAGACTGTGATCAGATATATTTAGATAAAAATCACTCACATTTTGGATAATGTAACTTAAATCAATATTTTATTTATTTATTTGATTAGGAAATTAATTTTTAATGCCGTAGATTTCTCGTGTTTCTGTCTCCTCTCTCTAGTTTGGTCTTTTTCTTGACTGGTCACTGTCACTTGTACTAGTACAAGTCAAACCTATCTGGTATTGCTTATTTACGATCATGAATGATTTCCTGTTGATCCAAAATTTATTTTAAAAAGTTTGTTTTTAGTAATCTAGTTATCGGTGCAAGTGCACCCAACGAACTTAAGTTAACCATAGATTTCGTGTTTTTGTCTCCTCTTGCTGATGTGGTCTTTTCCTAGACCGGTTTCGGCTGTTCGCCATCTTCAGTAGCGGTGTTAGTCACTTTGGCACTTTGGATGTTTTTTGGGCATCCTCACTTCACTGTCCCTTGTACTGTGGTTGTCTACTTGTCGCGTGTATATGTATGTGTCATGTTATTGTGTTTTGGGGCGTGTGGTTTTTCTTCTTTATGTTGAGGGGGGGAGTGTGGGATTTTTGTTAATGGGCTTAAGTCCATGTCGGATTGTCGGTCAAAATGGGGAGGTCCTTTAGTAGCATTAGCGGGGCAAATATGGCGTGGCTTTGGGGATTTACATTTTTATTAGTAATGTTCTTTTGTTTGTGTTTGAAAATCTCCATACTCTCTATTACATACATCTCTTTGCCTTTCTTGCCTGGGTGTATTAATTTTAGGGAGTTGTTGATATTCATTGTCTCGTGTCCGGAGTGTATAATGTGGTTGGCAAAGTTGAATTCCGTTTTATATTTTATAGCTCTTATGTATTCTTTGTACCTGTCCTCTTCCACCCGGTTTGGCCGATGAATATAGAGGATATATATAAATAGGATATATATAAAGTGCATTTCCGCACCACCCATAGGGGGCCGTAGTTTATCGGTGCAAGTGCACCCAAATAATTTTAGTTAAGTACATTTCCGCACCACACTCAGGAGGGTGCTAGGTTATCGGTGCAGGTGCACCTAAATAACTTTAGTTAAGTACATGTCCGCACCACCCTCAGGGGGGCTAGTTTATGGGTACAAGTGCACCCAACGAACTTTAGTAAAGTGCATGTCCGCACAACCCTCTGGGGGCGCTAGTTTATCAGTGCAAGTGTACCTAACGAACTTTAGTTAAGTGCATGTCCGCACAACCCTATGGGGGCGCTAGTTTATCGGTGCAAGTTGACCCAAATAACTTTAGTTAAGTACATTTCCGCACCACACTCAGGAGGGCGCTAGTTTATTGGTGCAGAAAATTATGTCAAGGTTTGATTTCGGTTTTCTAATTTTCAAAACATTTTCGTATATTTTCACTTTCAAGTTTTAAATATGTGCACTCCATGTTTTCAACACTGTTCATTGGTATTAACTCTCCAGGGTTAGACTTTAGATCCACAATATACTTTGATTCTATACTCGTAGGCAATATATCTTCACTAACATTTCTTACAATGTCAATCCCAATGCAAGCAGCATGACGTCCGTACCGGGCGAATGTACATTTCAATCCAAATCTATCGGCCAAAGTTTTGAACAAAAGCGCCCGCTCGAATTCGTATCCAAATTTCAGGCGCCCTATCGGAATAATGGAAGTCATCAGGTCTCGCTGAAAAAAACTCACAATTTTGATTAGCACATTTGAGTGTAACATTCATAAATTTTTGGACCACATTATGAATTTTTGACCACGAATTAAGTTTACAATCGCCACAATTAGTAGAAAAGAGGATATGATGAGAGGAAGATAGAAACTCGTTGTAGGGCCGGATCGTAAGGTAAGGCAATATATTCTATTTATTTTATAAGAACCCAACTTTTATTATTTAGCATTCTGACATAAAATATACTGACTACTTGCAAACGTATTAGGCGATTTGTAATTATTAATTTATTACAACAGAAAGTAAAATAATGAAGAAGCAAGTAATATAGATATACCCTTAGCTCTTTTATGTGGTGATTAAAACAGAAGTGAAAATCTTCCAGTGTTGGTAGGCTATCAGGCCCTTGGAGGGTCTTGCAGGCGAGCGTAGCGATTAATTTTATCAATAACCTCACGAATTCTTCCAGCAGGTTGCCTGTGGCTCCTTTTTCTAGAATTCTCGAATGGAAAAGGGAAAAGTAGTCCTTCGGATAAACATCTTCATCTGTATACCTGATTCCAGCCACCCTGCAAAATAAGTTACACAGTGAAACTCACTTCAAAGACCGCCAAGCGACCGCATCGGGATACAATCAAAATATGCTTGACTATAAAATTAAGCGATAATTTAAAAACTCGTGGCACAATCTAATTTGACTTACCATCTATTACCAAAGCAATGCTCCAGGATGCTGGTAATGCACCTCACATTTTCGATTAGTCCGGCATCTTCCAAAATGTCGCCATATTTCGGTATGGGCAGATACAACCCGGGAGAAGGGACGTCGTAGCAAACGATCCATTCTCCTATATCAAAGGGGCTTTCCCCTCTCGACTCCGGAGAATCGCTCTCTCCCCAATCCGACGACCGCAGCCAAACGTCAAGCGTTTCTTCGCCGACGCCCCATTTTAAAATGAAGCTATCGATGCAGGCCGAAAACCTAAGGAGTATATCGTTAGCGGTAGAAAAGCAAGCGAAGTCTCCGGACACCTCATCCTCGACAGGTTGTTCATCCGCGTCGGTAGTCTGTAGCCATTCCCCTTCTTCTACCGCTACCGTCAATTCTCCGGCTTTCCTATCTCTTTCTCCACCTTCAAATTCTTCGATGCTTATGTTTCCCGTTCCCCTGTTAATTTCTTCCTGACAATTCTCCGCGTTTATTTCTGAAATACACACACGGTGCTTGAGTACTGTATACCCTTGTAGTCTGAGTGTTGGCGTGGTACGATCTTAACTGTGCTCGTCATTTTTTCCTAAAAAGTTGTGGTTTCTGTTCTGATTGAATGCCCTGTGTTGTATGAGATGAAATGTAAAAGAGTTATATTTACGTGGTGCAGTGGTGTACGCCACGTCTACATCAGGGCAGGGTCCAGGGCACGGTTTGACATAATAGTGCCGAAAGTTCACCGAGTACACAATTTGATTGGGGCAGTACAATTTCTCGAAACAGTCGTCCAAGTCTATATATTTTTGACCTTTCGGATAGGGGACACGCGTCGTGTAAAATCCCGTGTTGATTTTATCTTGTTCCCCTAGGAAACCTCTGTAACCGAATTTGAGGTTCGCGTTCAAGTCGAGGATTGTGTTAATGGTGGCCGTCACGAAAGGGTTGCGGTCGAAACACTGGAAATTCTCGAGCCACCTGAAATATCGATTGGCAGAACTTTACTTTGGGTCTTTGGTGCCTGTTTTCTTCCGGTATATGATAGAACCTATGGTCTATAGACTGACGTTATTTCTTTTTCTTTGTGAGCCGATCACTGAAATAATCAAAATAATTACCAGTCAATGATCCCCATTTGCATGTATCTGCGGGCACACTCCTTATCCGAGTTGATGGCGAGTCGCATGATACATAAGAATTCATTACGAAAGAAAGATGTTATCCTCGACTCCTTCACCCAGTCGAACAGGTTCGCGACGGGCGACTGCAGACCAAGGAACCAGTTCAGGTTTTCCGGTCTCTCGAAGAGCCGAATTAGAGAGGAAACCGAGACCTTCAGTATAGCCTCGCGTGTGTAAACCACTTCCTGCCGAAGTAAAAACGATAGACTCATTAGGGATTTATGATTTCCGACCTCGAATATAATGGCCTTAAACCTAGTGACTTCCAACTCGGGCATGAGTGCATATCGTTTAGTTTTTACCGTATATATTGGCCCAGAAGAAGGGAATAGACCAGCTGCTCCTACCCAAAAGAAAGATTTCCACTTCTTCGCTATTAATTTTCATAATTATCACTGTGAGTAGTATACCTCCAAGGTGTCAGCCAAGAATTCTATAACCAGCCTCGACGGAAACTCTTCATGCGACATCACCCGTTCATCCAGTATCACAACACCGAGGAATCGTATAATGATAGATTTCCTCCAGAAACTGGCACCTTCCCCGTAAATTGTTTTTATGAAAGCTTCCTAAAATATCAGCGATGTTGCAATGAAACGGATAACTGGAAGAAAACGTTTTCGACAATACCGAAGGAAAAGAAAGGGTTTGCTTCCAATTACCAATTTTGAACAGAACATCAACCGTAAAGATCCGAACATCTCCAACATTCGTAGAAGCGTAACCAGGCCTCGCAATCTGGTCTCCCAACACTTGCCCTCGTCCTTTAGCATTTCGCACATTTGTTCTAGCACATTCCAAGGTGTTATCGAGAGTATCTCTTTTGTGGACTCGCACCTCATTAGTTTGTTGAGAATACTGATGGCCTCAAGGTTGAAGCTCTGGTCGTCCGATTTGAATAAGGAGAACATTGTATCGAAAAGTTTCATCTGGACTTGCTCCTATTGATGCCAACGACTATTAGACAATCAAAATAAACAACTTTTCTATGTGGCCTTTAGATTGAAGGACGAACGTGTTATTTCAATCATCTATCAATGTATCTAGGGATTAAAATCTGTAGCAATTTACTTATTACTTTACATACTTCCTCGCTAGTCATACACATGGTCCGTCCCTTTCCTACAGTAATGAATGTCGTTTTGAAGCCAGTTTAGGACACCCCTTTTCCTCGTCGTTACTGTGAAACCCGACGTTTTCGAAGAAGTAGCTAAAAGTATCAGGAGTCCAATACGGGGGCATTAAAAAAAGGAAGCATATAATTTACCTTCCCGTGAAGGATTGTAAGATCTGGATTATGATGAAGCATTTTCGTTAATATCCTCGCCAATAAAATCAAGTGTGTTGGGTGTTGAACATGAGGAATGATGGTTAAAAGGCGGTCCTTGTTCGTAAATATCTCTTCACATCCTTCCGAAAAATCATCAGTAAATTCATCCAATATTATTAGTCCCGTTTTATATACATCTTGCTCCTGCTGGTTCTGCAATTTTTTTATGAAAAATCATTTAAAGTTATTTTTTGCTGTTTAACAAAAAATAAAAACAAAAGAGACAGAATTTAGTTTTGTTTTTTCCAATTCGAAAGACAGATTTATGTACAAGTCAGAGATTAAAACATGGTGACAGTGAATCCAGAATTGCGATCAGTAATTAACAAAATAGGAACACGTCTCACATTCATAAATCGCAAGAAGGCAATGACACCACCCTTACGTAGAAATAGGTCTTTTTTGTATTCTTCCTTGCCCTGTAAACACTTGTTGAGAAGTTCAATAATAAAATATGACCCTTTGGAAATTGCCTCGTTTCTGGACTGTAGGCATTCGAGGAAATGAGAAAATATCGCTCTGAGTTGGTCCTTTACGTTCCGACACACGTTATCGTACTTTATTGATTTCATGAATAACTGAAACACATTGATACTACCAATTAATACGTCTCTGAATGAATGAGAAAACAACTAGATTCGAAGGTATGATCATGGTTCCCCCATTGCCCACACCATAGGTAACCGACACTCACTTGTTCACTGATAATTTACTGAGGGAGCGCTCTGAAATCATTCTCTTTGAAGACTTCATACTCGGTAGCTTGGTGGAACTAAGTAGCATGACTATATACTAAATGTACAGAACCTATTGCTCCTAAGAAATATTTCAATTTATGTATTACCAGTGTCGCGTGTTTTTGGAGCAGGGGCGACCCCCTTTTCATGTAATACATCAATTTGTCCGCCTTGCAAACCTCGCTGAAGCGCCTCTCATTCGGGCCGTATTTGATCAGGTACAGCAATATCACAGAATATGTTTCCAACATGTATTCGTCCTCCTCCTTAAAATGTGAAACGATGTAATTAATTAAAACGTACGATCTTATCTACATGTGGAATAGATGATATACCCATTAGACTAACAATCACACTCCACCAAACATTCCAGAGTTCAACATACATTTTACTGTAAAGATTCGAAATCGCGACATAATCACAAAATGTAATTTGTTTTCTTCCAGAAAAATCGTTTCTCTTTATACCCTAGGTGTATGAAAGAATACGTGACACCGTTCTTAATTGATTTAGACACCGTATAAGAATTTCAATGGGTTCGACGTCCGGAGAGACCCAAGTCGTTAAGATGTCAATTTCCATCTCACACTGCATGTTTACAAAATTTGATGATCCCGTGTAAATACTACAATTATCATTCAAAGGTTCACAGCGGGTGGTGTTCCGAAGAACGCCGTTAAGTTCTATTTCACTAGTAGAATTTGATATTTAAGAAACTAACCCGGAAGAATAATTCCGATATGCCGGTGACGTAGTCCTTTTCACTAATAGTGGTTAATTCAATTTGTTCGGGGAAATCCAGCATATCTTTTAGCAAAAAGACACTCATCATTGACGCGGCTTCTCTGGAATTGATAACCAATGAGGCCAGGTAATGGTAATAACATTCATCATTCAATATAACCTCGATATCCTCCTCCTCCTCTTCTCCAAACATGTTCCCTCCCCATTCTTCATTCTTTTCCTCTTTGTCCTCCACCATGTCATTCTCCTTCTCCTCCTTCTCTTCACCTTCCTCTAATCGCCCATCCTGTTTCTTAACATATTTTCCCTCCTTTTCATGGCCTGCTTTAGTGTCTGTCTCTTCCTCCTCCGCCTCATGCTCGTCCTCTTCCGTTATATTCAATTGGCAGAGAGAACACGGATATGGACGGTGGATATGGACATCATCCTCAACCTCGTCCTCGACCTCGGCCTCGTCCACGACCTCGTCCACGACCTCGTCCACGACCTCGTCCACGACCTCGTCCACTACCTCGTCCTTCCAACGATTCAACCTAATTCCTATCCGGAATCTCCCTTCGTACCAATCGTCAAATTCAACTTGATGCCAATCTTCCAGCATAACCTTTTTCCAGTTCATCACTCTCTCATTTTCCTTTCTCTTCTCGTATTCAACTTCAATCCCCTCCTCTTCCTCCTCAGGCTCCTCACCCTCAGTCTGCTCGACCACCTTGGGCTTGACCACCATCTGGACAACAGTTTCGACTCCGAGTTCATTCTTTTTCTGCATTATTTCCAGATCCTCGATACCGAATTTCGTCATCCAGATACGTATTAAACAATCATTATCACTATTTACAACGACCTTCCAATAATCTAACATAAACATCATCCAATTCCTTGGCTCCTTGCTAATCCTCGACTTTTCGCATTCCACCGCCATAGCAAAGTTTTTCTTTATCTCGTCCTCCTTTTTCTTTCCCACTTTTTCCACATTCACATATTCGCCCTGCTCCTCTTCACATGCATCCTCCTTTTCCTGCTCGCATTCTTCATCTTCATTCTCTATTGCATTTTTGACCACCGTTCTTTCTTTCGAGGTCTTCAATCAAACATTCGAGCATAGCAACATTTTTCTTTATCTCCTCCTCTCTCTCCTCCTCTTCAACTTCACCTACCTTTACCCGCTCCTCCTCTTCTTCCTCATCATCCTCCTTTTCTCCTTCCCTTTTGAGCTCTTCAATCAAATAATCTGACATAGTCGTCCTATACTTCTTCGACAGACTTCTAATCTTAAATATTTCGTATTCCAACTGCATATCAAGGTTTTTCTGTATTTCACGCCACTGCTGTTTCATGTTGTCCCCCACTTGATCCACATCCACATATCCGTCCTTCTCTTCTTCCTGTGCCTCTTCTTCTTGCCCTTCTTCCCCTTCCCCTTCGCCCTCTTCCTCCTCCACCTCTTCTTTTTCCACTGCCTCCTCTTCCTCTTCTCCTTCCCCTTTTTCCTCCTCTTCTTGTTTCTCTACCTCTTTATTCACGCCTTCCTCGTCCTCATCTTCCCTAGATTCTTCCAATTCCTCACGTTTCCAATTCACTCCCTCTCTGCTTAGTCCTTCCTCTACCTCCCCCACCGTTCCATCTTCACCTTTATATTCCTCTTTCTCATCTTCTTCGTTAAATATCTTATTCAAGCATTTTATAACCTAGAAATGATTAATTATGCATTATTTTTTGTGCACCGTCGAAAATATTTGATTCGAATACTATATACGAAAACGGTCTAAATACCTCCGTAACACAATCAATTTATAATAATAAAGAATAGTAACAAAATTAGATCGAAAATTTACTAGCCCACCTCAACTAATAATGTTCCATTTTCATATAGGAGGCATCTTTGTCGCAGATGGCCTTATTTGATATAAGGTTAAAATATTTTCAGCTCTCCAAAACATATTCTAACACATGATTTTAAAATAACAGATATAATTGAAAAATCCGCTAAATTGTCTTGATAGAAAAATAAGTACGTCACTGCTGTCCAATATTGAAATATTACATGTCCTTTTTTCTGGAATTGCGTGAAACGATACGCCCCATCCAGAAATAGACATGTAGAATATAGAAAGGTCAAGACTTAATAGTTTAAACGAACGCCCTTTACAAAATGGTAACAAGTAAATTTTATATTTGTGGGACATTTAATGTTTGAAAATCAAGGCACTATGAATTTTGGAGTCAATATTGCCAATCCTAATGAAAACCAATTAATGACCTTGGAGCGGTCGAATTCTTTGAATTTCAACTCGTCCACTTATAACAACCGTAGTTTACCTGGTAGTTGCTAAATTCCTCTTGGCAATGGAACAGACTGTTAAAAGTCCTCAGCTTTTCGAAATCGAAGACGTTGTTATGTCGTAAGTTCGTTCTATCAAAGTAGGATAGGTGGTTCGGAAGTGCACATCTTGCTAAGGTAATGTGTACTTTTATAACGCCATTATTTGTTCTCCTATTATACCTACATCGATGTGAGCATTTGAAGGAAAATAATGACGTCAAATCCATTCCGAAAACAAATTATGAATGTTACCATGGAGTTATGCACTTTAAATAGCTTTTGAGCCCCACTGAAGTTGCTAAGCGCTTACTCATTCACTGTGTTCTATTTTTCACTTTTGAATAAGACTTTTATTGAAAACTGTTTCTTAACATACTACTTTAATGTAAAAAAAATGTTAAAGATATCAAAGAAAATTTACATACCAAAATTCTTACCCTGCCCATTAATTAAGACAATGAAATACATCGGATTTGTGATTTTTTTATACTACTAACATTTGATTTAATGTTTCAATTAAACAACATAAGATTAATACAGTTTGCCAATCATATTCAATAATCTCATTTGGTAAAAATATTTATTTTTTGTACTTATATTGAAAAATACTACATTGAAAAAATAATATACAACCTATTGTGTGTATGTCAGAAGGAGATCCATTGTTACATTTTCATATATCAATCTCCCATGATGTGCATGTCTCCAAATACATTCAACTTCTGAAACTGATGAACTGAAACTGGTCTGATCAACTCATGCCACAATATAAGAAGTTAAGCCTTTATAGGTTGGTACTCTCTAGGCAGTACAGAATACTCTTTATTTTTAAATAAAATGTATAAAGAATTATACACATGGTACCACCAGATGTATCGTATATTTATAAAATTGTGTATAAACACCCACATTGTTACAAGTTTAACAAAATTCAAATGTCCAACATATGTCATGGCATATAATAATCAAGTATGAAATGTATAGAATATTACCTCATAAATATTTTGTGTAATAAATCTTTCGATAAATATGAATTTTGTTGTGATTTCATTCAAATTACAATTGATGCTATGCCAGGATTAATTTTGATACATTTTGTAAATTTAAGAGGCACAAAGATATCACAGAAGCGGGTATCAACAGCAAACTTCACTGTGCTCTTATCAGAAATGACATCAAAGTAAATTGAATTAATCATCACTGAACTAAATAATATTTCAAAAATAATTAAGTAATCAGAGAAGAATTATCAGAGTGCAATTAAACATTAATCTCTTTATTTGTTTCTATTTATGAGTCCTGTCAAATACCTAACCCTTTTGCTACTAATACTATATAAATACTAAGCACTGCACTAGCTAATTCTATCCACAGCACCTGCACTGTATCTATTCATTCTAAACTTCTGAGTACACTGTAACCCCGAATAGTGCATCATGGGAAAACCAATAGTTCCTAAATTGGTCACTAAAGAAAATTACACAGGTACCACCTGGATAAAACTGCAGTCTATTACTATATTATTGGAATGAGATTTATTTTATCATATATAAAAACAAAATTAATGTGAATATTACACATTGCAAAATTACAAATTGAAACCTAGCTCCACTATTGTTATTAATATAAACCATTCTCCACCATTTAACACTACAAGCAGACATATTGTAATCATACAAAAATAAAATATTGTGCGAAAGGTCTGTACTCAAATAACACAATATGGGTACTACAAAATGCAGAAAATATTTTGGTGTTAATGTAGAAAAATAACTTCCACTATTCGGATATATGTGTTGATATACTTGTATCCGGGCAGTACAAAATTTATTATATGCTTGACACCTTAATGAACATACACAATTTATCTAATTATCATATAATGAAATTGCTAAAAGGCAACAGTATTTGAAGAATTATTTATCATTTAAAAAATCCATTACACAAAAATGACAAAATTCTTCAATTAACTATAATGCAAACCTGAGAACTTCTCTAGACATGACTACGACAGTCAGTAGTGATAGATTATGTCAATTTCCAATATTAAAAAAATATAATTCAACATTTAGTTTCATTTATTTACTTTGAAACATTTATATTTAACTCCTAAAATAATGTTCGATGGCTCAATCAATCCAGATACATTTTGCAGCTATAGTATAGGCAGTGAAAAAATTAGTTTCTCATCACATTCATCATACTCAACTTCCTGAATTATTCACCTTCATAATTAATAGATGGAGTTTGCACAGACTTAATCTTTAAATACCACAATATTATCAAATTGAACAGATTAGCTAGTGCACAAGCTAATCTAGTGGTGTATGTATGTATATATATATATATATATATATATATATATATATATATATATATATATATAAACTGAAAAGTTACACATAAATTATATTTATCTGCCTATCAGAATTATAATAATAGGCATAGTGCAACAAAACAAAGAATAAGAGCAAAACACGTAAAAAATCATGGTCATTTGTTCAGTTTGAAGGAGCAGAATTCACAAAGACACCACTACATTATGTTTACATAGTATGATTCATATGTAAAATGCTGATCAGTCAAATATTTGTTCTCAATAAATAAACAATAGAATACATTTTATCACCATACAAAATTATAACTCAATAAATTCTAGAATTTCAAAATAGACTAAAACAAATTCAACAAAATAATAAACTAAAATAACTAACAATGCCTCAACAATACTTATATGTTGTCAAAATTAACATAACTTTGGAATTAATTTCTGGAATGACTTCAAATAAAATGATGGAATGAACAAGATAAAATAAACATCCTAAAAAAGAAATATTAAAAACAAAATTACTAAAAGCTTTGGAAAACCAACTAACTTTTAAGCTTATTCAAATGACACGTCATGGCCAAATTTTGTTAAAAAGTTCCATAAATGAGTCATATATCATGAAAGTGATAGCAACATCTAAACAAACTCGGCTAAGTCTAGGCAGTGTTCCTTTATAGAATCTGAAACAGGAAAATATACATTGAATTTTCCAATTCTAATAATAGTTAAATTAGAATAAGTATTAAGTTTTAACGTGTATTATTTGGAAGAGTGTGAATTTATCATTTACAGAAAAGACATTACATTTCATCAATTCACAAAAGGAGAAATAAAGTCAGATACATACGCAGAAAAACCTTCATATTTCCAAATCTGCACAAAACAATCAACTGTTCCTTTATATTTTGATGCTTCAAGACCTTGCATCCTTGTCTTTACAACGTCTATAGGGGTATTACCAAATACGGAGGCAGCTCCAGCAACAGCACCAAATGCTCCAATAATCTAAAAATGATAACAGAAAATATTTAATTTTAATTAAATCTTAGCTCATAACGATAATTTCTTAAAATTTATTAAGGTTTCATTAGCATTAATTTATATTTCAAATATATAGGGAAATGGGGCAGTGCTGACAGTTTTTGTTTAAAAAAGACAAACAAGGGCCAGTGCAAACATTTTAAAAAATGTAAAATTAATAGAAGATATTCCAAATAGAAACAAAATTGCACCAGTGTTGAAATTTCATTCGGGCATATAACAAATATACCAGAAACACATACTCAAATAAAATTATTGCTAATATTAACTTTTAATAATGACAGATTATGGTTTTAGACCAATAGGGACTATACATACAATTTAACTTAGTTTAGGTAATTATTAATTTTGGTTACAAGAAGAATTGATGACCTAAGGCTATATAAATCAAATATGCAATTTATATAAACAGTATTAAAAAAATGAAAAGATATAATTTTGATGCCAATAAACTGCCTGCAATAAATTTATGTGAGGCAAGTACTTGTATATTATCTACTTAGTAGACTTTATATTACAAACAATTAATGACCAATTTCTTGTTAAAATATTACAATTTTGTTTATAAAATCAAACTGAATTTTATATAATGAATAAGTATAAGAATTAATTAACAATAACATAGATAAAAATTAAACAGAATAAAATAAATTAATATAAATATTATATCAGTTGTTTCCTTGTTTGGTTAAACCATATATGTCCCATATTTTGGCCACATTGCACTACTATTTTTGTTGAAAGAGCTTAGTCCACATGATGCGGAGTATTGAAAATATAAAACCTGAACATATTTAGTTTCTTTATAGAAATGATATTGTAATGATGTGAAAAAATTACATATTTCGGCACAGGCTGTTTTGGGTCACCACCTCTGTATGCATCCTTCAATGTTTCCATTACAAAGAACCGTATCGCTTGGTTACTTCCTTGTTTCATTATTGTAGGGACAACACCTTGATATACTCCACGAACACCTGCACTTGATAAAATGCACAGTAAGTGTTTATTTATATAACTTAAAGGAAATTTATACACATAAATATGTATTCCATTTCTTTCTAAGGCATAAATTAACTCAAGAAATTAAGGCAAAGAAGATAAATGGGTAATTGACCTTGCTCTCTAATTATGTGTGTTACACCATGTAAAAACCCTTTATATTTAGGATGAGCTGAACGTCTGTCGTTGATGAACTTCACTTTTACAGTTTCCATTGGAGTGACTGCGAATATAGCTTCAAAAATTCCAGCACCCAAACCACACAATACTCTACCTTGGGGACTCAAATTACCTTTCTCGTCAACTGCATATGCCTTAAATGTTTCAAAAGAGCCAAACCTGTAAAATTATGACTACCTATTAAAAATTTGACTACAAAATCATTAAAGTACTGTCATGACTGAGTCATTAAAATAGTGAATATACATTTAATTCCAGCTAGCTGTGCATACTATAGAACATAGAATCATTAAAATGATCTTTAGTAACAACTGACTTTATTTAAAACACCCAGATAAATTAACTATTCATTGATTAAATAATTCAATTTGATAAGCTCAATAAATTATATACACCATAAAAATGAGAATAAAACTCTTTTAAGTTATTATTATGTTTACATAAAATGTTAAACTATTTTGATAGAATGACTGAAAATAATAGGCCGGTTCTAAAAAGGAAGTCCATATATCATAAGAAACAAATTAAATAATGTACCTGACAGCAGATTTTGGAATGGATCCATAAAGCAGGACACTCAGCCCTCGATATAAGCCAAATATGCCATGACTTCTCACAGTCTTTTTAACACAGTCTAGTATACCATTGTACTGTTTCACACCACCTTTTGAACTTTTTTCGTCTAGTTGCAATTGAGTTTTTACATATTCCGTAGGATACGTAATACAGATTTCAATACCTCCAGTTATTCCACCTGATTACAAAACATTACAATTAAAATTAGCTCATACGAATAAATAATGTTAAATTACAATTTACAAATGCATAAAACATGTACTTTCACTAAGGTAAAAATTTCATGAGTGTAAAGTTAGTTGTCAATCTGCTAACTAAATAAGAAATGTTATGAAACTACGACAACTAACAGGAAACAGGCAACTTGTAAATTATTATATGTTTAGCACCTCTTTGTTCCAATTATACATTCTAATTTATATCACTGCATGACTTCAAATACATAATTTGTTTATACGGTATCAATTTATAAGGCTAAAATATTAGAGTAGGTATCTAAATGTTCTTAAACAATGCTAAACACAATATGCTAATCATATGAATAATGAATTCTTTTGTAGAAAGTTTCAGTAACATGACCTTGTATAATCTGAAATGTAACTAGAGATAACTTTTCATCAACCTTGCTCACAATTACTAAACACAGTGCCACTTGCTGTTGTTTTTTGCTGTTTATCACAATGTAAAAGTTGTTTACATATATGCATATAGTAGAAGAAAATATGTACAATACAAAGTGGAGTGGCTAATTTCCTCCAGCCATTAAACGAGGAAAAGTATTTAATTTTTCAAGCTACCTTTAGTAAAACCAGAATTTATAATTTCTATTTAATTTCAATATTGTCGACAAAATTATGGTTTGTATCTGTGAATAAAATACCATAATGAAATAAAGTTACATATATTAAAATAACAGGATTTATTAAACAGTAGGTGCTAAAAAGGTTGTGAAAGTTTCTAGCAAACAAAAAATAAAGGTCAGTTACAAAGACAGGTTTTTTGAAGGCAAGGTAAACATGTAGAGGGCTATATGCTAGCCTTCAATGTCACAATAATTAAATTTGGTGACAATTAAATTGCCAAGGGAATTGTTATAATTGAAATAATTATCGTAGGTCACTATATATTCAGAAAATACCTCAGAACTGGAAACAAATCTGAATTAATTAATTATTTATTTTCTCCAATATCAAAAATAAAACATTCAATACAGCAAATAACAAAATTCATTAGTACCTGCAACGATCCCTTTTAAACCCAATCCACCTGCAGCAGCGGCGGCCGCGGTATTTGTCATCCATGGACGATTAAAAGGCGTTTTTAAATCAGATAACCTAGAATTCATGTCTAATACTCCTGATGTGCCCTACAATGGTGAAATATGTATATTTGTGTCGTTAACATATATGGTCAATGAACTGGTGTACGTCGTACGGAAGTTAATTTAAAAAACATCGGAATCCTTCGTAGGTGGAATGTACAAAAGAACGTAATAAGGCAATATGAGAAGTGCGAACGATGACTGACAACTAAGAGCACATGTACATTGTCACTATGACATTGAAGGCTTGCCACAACAGCGAGCAATAAATTCTCTCGTAACTGTCATCATAATCTCTTTGAAACGATTTTAACAATTTCATTTGTCATTGAAATTCATTCGTTAAAATTGTAATTGCCAGTCAGTGGATCTCTAATTCCACATCCATCGCAGTCTACCATCATATGCCCTGTATTTAAAAATGAACGACTCTATATTCCCGAATCTATAATAAGGATGTATGAATTTATGTTTAGACAAATAAATATATAAATGAACTCACTATTGAATCACTGTTAAGTCAGTTCAAAATTCACATCATAGTCTGCTTTCGTGTAAAGCAGATTTATGGGTTATATAATTAGTATCAAATTTCTCACGTTTGATTATGAAAACTTAGTATAAAATGCATGAGTTCAAATACATTAAACAACAGGCCATTTAAATATTTCAAATGTTCAAAAAACAAAATTGGTTTAAATAACTGTTTTGTGGTTTGCAAGGTAAGTACATGTCCGCACCACCCTCAGGGGGCGTTAATTTATCGGTCCAAGTGCACCCAACGAACTTTAGTTAAATACATTTCACAGTTAAGCACATTTTTTTTATAACATACCTTTTTATTTTTATCATACAATAAGTTAAGTTTTTATTTGTCAATGAAAGTTTAGCTTACTCTTTAAATAAAAATGATTAGATATACAACTAGCGCCCCCCTGAGTGTGGTGCGGACATGCACTTAACTAAAGTTCGTTAGGTACACTTGCACCGATAAACTAGCGCCCCCTGAGTGTGGTGCGGACATGCACTTAACTAAAGTTCGTTAGGTACACTTGCACCGATAAACTAGCGCCCCCAGAGGGTTGTGCGGACATGCACTTAACTAAAGTTCGTTAGGTACACTTGCACCGATAAACTAGCGCCCCCAGAGGGTGGTGCGGACATGCACTTAACTAAAGTTCGTTGGGTACACTTGCACCGGTAAACTAGCGCCCCCCTCAGGGTGGTGCGGAAATGTACTTAACTAAAGTTCGTTGGGTACACGTGCACCGATGAACTAGCGCCCCTTGAGGGTGGTGCGGAAATGTACTTAACTAAAGTTCGTTGGGTACACGTGCACCGGTAAACTAGCGCCCTCCTGAGTGTGGTGCGGAAATGTACTTAACTAAAGTTATTTCGGTCAACTTGCACAAATAAACTAGCGCCCCCAGAGGGTTGTGCGGACATGCACTTAACTACATTCGTTGGGTGCACTTGCAGCGATTAACTAGAGTACTAAAAATAAACTTTTTTCAATAAATTTTGGATCAACAGGAAGACGTTATGATTGTATATACACAATACCAAATAGGTTTGTATACATACTTTGTATTAGTACAATTGACAATGACAATGCAGTGAGGATGCCCAAGAAATATTCAAAGTGCCAAATTTACTAACACTGCTACTGATGATGGTGAGCAGCCAAAACCAGTCTAGGAAAAGACCACACCAGCAAGAGGAGACAGAAACACAAAATCTACAGTAAACCAAATTGACTTTCCCATCAAGGTTGGAAATTAAACATGTCCAATATCTTTTATTTATTGTGTATTGTATGTGGCAATTGGATGCTGTCCAGTTATGTGCTGGAATTAAAATATCTTTTAATTTACTTAATCTCCTGGGTAAGTAATACTAGCAAATCATCCACAATAATCAAAATTCTCTGCTGAGTTTTTCTGAGCACAACAATAAACTGCTCACATCTGCCCAATTGTAATCTCTCTTGAAAGTATACAGTATATACCATATAGGGAAGTATTTAGGTGCCTTCTCTATTCTTTCTTCTTCGTTTTTATGTAGGAACATGAGAAAAAAGTTCATTGCTCTCCTAGACATTAATTGGGGGTTCTTGAAAATATAACCCCTGCTTCATATCCATTCTGAGCAATATGAGAAATCAAACGTATATATATATATATATATATATATATATATATATATATATATATATATATACATGCATATGTGCTTGTATGCGTGTCTATAATGGGGAACTATAAATCAGAACAAGAAATTCAGAACAAAATTCTCTGACTTTATTAATTATGAAGAAAAAAAGAACAACAGTATGAGAACACATTGTAAGTCATTCTTCAACTCATTTAAATATAGAATAAAATTTAATTTTACATATAATTTCCATTAGTTGAAAAATAATCTGATAATTCATAGCATATTACGATGAAGCTGGATATGAAAGCAGGGATATCATTTATAAAGCAATTTCCTTTGCCTTTTACTTCTTTGTAAAGAGGTACTAAATCAAAAAATATATGTGTTTATGTAAATGTATACATATATACATATACATATATATATATATATATATATATATACACATACACAATTTTGTTATGTGCTGTATATATATATAGCAGCATTCCTAATGTTTAATACAATTTGATTCTAACAATTCGATTAATAGTAACACCACTGTTATAAGCTATATTCAAACATACACTCCAGTTCCACAGCATATATAATATATAATTCAATCTTCTCAATTTTTACTTATTATTGACATTCTTCAAATTATTATAACTAGTATGAAGATGGTTTACGTAGATTTTTAGTACAGATTAGGAACAGGTATACTTAAAATAGGAAGAAAAACTTGCAGACTGTTTCTCTACACTTGTTAGCTTTGAGCCACAATGAAACTTGATTCAACAAAATGTTGTTAACAATAAAAATATTATTTTATAATAATGTATGATATACTCATGAAGTATACATACAACAATATGAATTTTCTTAAATATATCATATAAATATTTATATATTATAATTTTTAATTATTAATCTATTTCATGTGCCTTTTCCTCTTTTACTCTAGGTGTATAATGCAATTAGTGTAAAAAATTAGAAATGGAATGCATTCTTAAGAACTAAAAGTATAACTTAACAAACAAATAAAATACTATAAAAATAGAATACAATAATATGATAGTGAATGGGTAAATATAAATTTTATGGGATGAAAATGTGTTAATTTTGTGACAGACAACTGAAAATACATAATCATTAAGACAGTTTTACAGTAAATAACTGATTAAAGTCACATACCTATATCCAAATTTCTCAATGTTTAAGAAACACACTTAATAAAGGCAGCTTAGTGATTCATTCTTATTTAGCATGAGTAGGCAATAAAGAAAACACTAATCAACGGGACAATGGACTAAATATCTTAAGAGTATATGTAACGACAAACAAACATATGTAACAATAAATCACATAATGTCTATATAACCTATTTGTTTTTTTCCAAATTCACCAATAAATATACAAAGGTAAATTTCATGTTTTAAATAACACGGATTGGAGGGAAATGAGGCTAAACCGTTCAGATAACAAAGTCTACATACTCTCACAAAGTTACTGTACTAATCTCACATTGCTAACATGTCAGCAACAATTTTTTAATTATCAAATCTTGCCTACATGCCATAACCTTGATAAGGCATACCAGGAGGTGCATATGTGTTAGGATATGCAGGAGAATAACTTGATCCCATCATTCCTGGACCAGCTGTTAACATCAGCTGTGGTTCAGCTATAACATAATTCAAGGCAAAGATTAAGATATAGACAAAGGCATCACAACTCATAAAAAAAAATAATTTAATATGAATAACTCAATTAAGCAAACTTACGCATTATCATTGGTTTATGATCTTGTTCAGCCCGTTCTTCAAGCCTCCGGGATTCAGCCTCTTCCAGTTTATCAACCTTTAAAATTTGAGTATAATAAGTCTAAGTATCAGTTATCAAAATATATACAATATAAAATGAAATGTATTAAATTAATGAACTAGAGTAAAATAATAGGATTAAATATTATTCAAAATCCTAACATCGAGCTACAATAATTGATATTAATAAAATAGAATTGTACTAGAATTTAAATTAATAACATGTTTCAAAATACAACAGTGGAACATTTCATAATCTTTTACAATTTTTGGCACTCTCCAGTAATGACAAGTGACAATTATTAACATTCACCTTTGAAATATATTCTCTTGTCACTTGCACGATGTAAGGCATTGCAAAATCCATTATATTATGCCTCCAAGCAAGCTCAATAATGACATCTGGATGCAGAAGGTCATAACACTGGAAAAGGCATGCAGCAAAGCAATCATAGTTCCCATTCTCTAAGAACCAAGCTAGAAGTTCTTCAGCTACTTCTGAATTCTTTGATTCAGCTGCATACTCCATTGCATCCTATAATGAAGGACAAAATTATACTACAGACTGTCACTGTAATTTTGTTTAAATGAGCAAAAGAGTTTGAACAATTTAAACTATCATGAAATAAATTAAATTTAATGTTATTGGTGTTTACAGCTTTTTAGCTAAATGTTGATTAATTGTATACTATTGGAACGTGTAATAAAATTATTTACCTTAAACAACCTGTCCTTCTTACAAAGCTGTACACTTTGCTTCCACCTATTATTCCCTTTGTATAAATAGGCGGCTATTCTTCTGAATTCAATTAATTCATGTTTTTCAAGTTTCTGAGCTAACACTATATTATCAAAGTTGTCGAATGCATCTATTGAAGTTCTTACTCCCTGCAAAAAAGGAGTATTTCTTAATTTAAAATAGGTAGGCATGAAAAAATAAATGGATATATATATATATATATATATATATATATATATATATATATACATTAAAAATTAAACCAAGTAAGTCTATTGTTTACTAAACCTGAAAATCTTCCTCTTCAATTAACAGATTATTAAGGGCTTCATTTATAGCCTTATTATTAAGAGACTGCACAGATCGGAGATATGGCTTCACTAACTGCAGATGATTGACCTAAAACACAACAATATATTCCCATTCAATAATACATTTTTCAATCTCAGGTGAATATATTTATGCCATTGAAGTGAAACACTGTTCATTTGCGAAATGTATGTAATGAAATATAGTTCATAAAAAAACAAGATCAAATTTCCCAGTATACATTCAAAATGGAAGAAATCACATTCTGGTGGATACTCGGACCTTAAATTCACTTTTGTTCATATTAACTAGGTTTTATTGATTTACTAGATATAGTCTTAAGTCATTAAAAATTGTGTCACTGGCAGCAAATTTCTGTGAAATGTCATTCTGTAGAGGAATTTACTTCAATAAAATTTATTTACCTTGGTAAAGAAATTAACAGCACGTGTATGATCCATTCTGGGAGCCAATACTAGGAGAACATCATTAAGAAGAAGTGGTTTATAATCCAAATAGAACTGAATAGCTTTGTAGTACAACTCAATATTGGCAACCTAAAAAACCAAAAATATATTATTTATATAAGATATAATAAACTAAATAAAAGACCAAGGATACAACTCATTATTATGATTACTTTTGTAATTATATCTTTGAAGTGCCCTTCCCTCCAAGCCTCAGTAGGATGTGTCATCATAGCAAAAACAGCATTGTCATATTCTTCATATTTGTCATAAAGGAACACCAATTCGGCCCATAAATGTGCCTGTTCTGCTGCCCTTAGTACCTAAATATAAACAACTTAGATTAATAAACAAATATTATTTTGTTAGTCTCTCAACAATAAATAAATGAGCCCCATTTATTATTATGTAACAATAAAAATATAAGAAGGCCTACATTCCTTCTATTTTATATATTTATTTACATTCCCAGCAGCAGTCATTCCAAATTAAAGACATAATACTTTGATAAATATAAGTACACATTATCTTTATAGATGCCTACTCTAATGATAGTATTAGTTCAAAAGCTAGAACACAAATTAGTTTATTCAGAATAGCTCGTTAATGATGAAGTACAAAATTAGACAAATTATATCAACAAATGAAGCATACTTCCTTAGTCAAAAAAATAAATAATACTTCAAATATGAAGTAAAAAATTTATAAACATATAACTAACATATAAACAAATTTAAATCTAAGTTAGGTAATATGCTTAAATGTCTACAATAATACTCCATAAAGAGGTTAAGAAAAGAAAAGAAAAATGGTATTACTTTTGGTATATTCACACGAGACCAGAAGAGTTCTAAATGTTCACGCATCTTAGCAGGTTTGTATTTTGAATATAAAATGGCGAGTTCAGTGAACATCCCCATATGAGCTCTTTCTAAGCCTAAAGCAGCTTCTAATAGATTTATTAGTTCTTCAAAATAACCGCGATCCTGTAATAAGAGTAAATATTTTACTACAAAATATTATATATATTACTATGTAGCAATTTACCGTACACATTAATACAAAATAATGAATGCTATGTTAAAATAACATAAAATTATTAATATCTATACATATCTTTTATTAATATATGTGGTTATATACTCAATATTTTCTTTTATTTAATGGTATAACTTTTTACATGTTATACATCCCAAATAACCACAAGGGTAAACTAGGAAGGATAAAAAAACCAAATAGATAACCTGATAGTAATTAATAAGATCTTCCAACTCATCAGCATGCACAACAATATGGAGGCCACACATTTGAGCTAGACGAAATTCTTCACTATCAACACAAGCAAAACACACTTCCTTCCATGTGCGAGTACTATAATGAAAACAGTTTACAAATTAATATGTATATAAATATATTTTATATAAATTAAAATTTCAATCTGAATATAATAATAAGAACTAATATAAAAAATACTGACCTGTTTGCTTTTCTTGCACTATCTACAGCACCTTGAAATTCTTTCAAATGAACCAATGTAATTGCGAGTCTAGCAAAATTGGACACATTGTTATAGAGAAGCTTAGCTGGTTCATACATTTTATCATCAAAACACCTGTCACCAATCTAAAAGAAAAATAAATTTAAATCAAAGTTGTTTAATAATATTATAAATGAAATT
This sequence comes from Lethocerus indicus, assembly GCA_019843655.1. Lineage (NCBI taxonomy): Eukaryota > Metazoa > Arthropoda > Insecta > Hemiptera > Belostomatidae > Lethocerus > Lethocerus indicus. The sequence continues at coordinate 45,429,834 of JACDQD010000001.1, forward strand.
TTTATAAAGGCTCAAGCATTTTAAACTTACTTTCTGAATATCTGCATGATTTGGACCGGATATGAATTCCTCCAAGTCAGCCAGTCTATTGGTTCGTGCATAAGCATAAATGAGTTCACTCTCAATATATGACTCTCTTGCCTTCTTCCTAGCCATTTGTAAATATCGAACAAGATCTTCCCAACTCTCTTAAATAGACCATAAATCAAACACATCAAAGCCATATAGACATACATACATACATACATACATATTTGCAAACAGTAGTACAAACACATATACAGAATTCATGACAATGAATTTACCTGTTTTATGAGCTGTTTCAACAACATCAATATAAGCAGAAGGGTCATCAGCTTTAATGAATGAATCAATAGCTTCCTTCACTAATCCGTGCTGCAACTGAGCTTTTGCCAATTGACTCCAAACTGCGGGCTCATTGCACCGTTCTGCAAACTCATAAGCTCTGTCTAAATTGTTTACATTTTCGATTAAGACCTGAAAAATATATTGAAAACTACATATTAGATTTTATAAACATATAAATTATAATAATATAAATAAATATGGAATTGAAAGAAAATGTTTCTTAATATTTAACACAATTACATACCTGAATAGCAGATGTGTTAACATCAAACTTTTTAAATATAGCGAATGCTTCTTCATACAGCTGATTGTTAATGGCAATATTTGCTATATCAGGAGCATCATAATTATCCAGTCTATTTATATATTCCATGACTCTTGTCCTGTCTGCTTTGATTGCTGTTAAGATTAACAAATTCTGTAGATTTCTGAAACAAAATGTTATTATTATTAATTAAATTTAATCATTTTAATTTTGACTGCTCTTTACAAATAATACTTGTTTCCTATCTATACCTGTGATCACTGAAGACAGAATTATCCAATACAATCTTTTCTAGCAGTTCAATTAATTCATTTGGTAGATCAGCAGTCATGAATGCTTTAACAGTAACAGAAATATCTTCCGGGTCTTGTGTTTCTGAAAGAGCAGTTTGCACAACCTGTACAAATTGCAAAATCAAAGTTAGTAATATACTACAATGAACTGATATAAAATGGCAAAATAATTAATTATAAAAATCAAAAACAAAAAAGGTATACCTGATCAATAAGAGGTCGTTTGTATGTATTGCTTTCCTGCAGTACATCAGCCCATAACTCTGGATCTCGCCTTCTCACTAGATATCTAAACAGGAGTAAAAGCAATGATGAAATTCTTGAATGAATCCTAACTACATCCTAAATACATTAGTAAATATAACTGTAGTATAATGATATAAATATTTAATAGGACAAACCTTGCTTCAGATTTGAACAATGAATTTTCATTACAGACATTTATAAGCTCTCTGTCGCATTGTCCCCTCTCATATGCCACACATGCTAAATGTGGATCTCGCTTCTCACAGTACTTTCCAACAACTCTACTATCATAAAACTGATTTTCCCTAAAAAAAAGTGTTAGGTATTGTACAAAACTTTAATGCATTAAATGGTTATTGTCAAGAACAAAAAATTAATAAAGATCATCACTAACTTTAAAAAGCGTTCTGGGTTGTTGTTGCTATCTATATATATTTTTGCAAGTGCATTATGAGTTGCAGGTTCGACACATCCTTCATGTACTCGTGTTTCCAACCAAGGTAATAAAAGTTTTAATCTATTTCTCTTTTCTACTTCAGCCACTAACTCTTCGGTTGAAAATTGACCCCTTACAACCATCATTAAATTTTTAATTATATCTTCAGAACAGTCAACATCAAGAAGTCCACCAATCACAACAGGTAGACGGGAAGGATTTACCTTAACACAAAATAAAATACAATTATTCCTGAGCTATATACATAAATAATATGGAAACATTTATTTCCAAAAGAATTGACTGCATTCCAAAAAAAATAATATTTTCAATGATGTTTTCTCAGTATGTAATTTTGGATTAAATAAGGCATTAATTGTTGAACTTTTTAAGATCTATAGATAGATTCTAATGGAATTAACTAATTATTTGCTGTAAAATTTGTAATCTAAATAAATTAAGGATTGCTGAAATAAATTTAATGAAGTTATTTGTATTGAATATTTTCATGTTTTTATTTCAAATGCACAATAAGAAACATGAGTCTATTATGCATGATATGCTTAAGACAGCACAAAACAGCCTCGGTACAGATTTGTTATATATGTAGTGCGAATCAAATCTGCAACATTAATGATCGCACTAGCCTGATATATGGTTACATGTAGCCCAGCCCAAAGAACCACCTCATTCCTACATTTGAATTAACATATCAAAACAATAATGGAGGCAATATTTACCTTTTGTACATATATTTCAATGTACTTTTGTAAATTATTCCGATATAAATAAAGAACAAGATCATGAACAAAGTCAAATCTGTCACAGACTATGATAAGTGGGAGCTGATCAGTAAGTTTCGCTTCCTTAAGAAAATTTTTCACCCTTTCTGGATTGTAACAGTTCGATTCACGGCAAATCCTTTCTACTTCTTTTATCTGCCCAGTCTTGCATGCTGCCTAAAACGATTGCCATAATAATTTTAATACTATTAACAACAGAACAAATAGTTAAATAAATATATATTATACAAACCTGAATATACTTGAAATGGACTTCCTGATCTTGACTGAAATTAACTATTGATCCAAGGAAGTAAAATAAACCTTCATAACTTTTAAAAGATTCAAATAAATCTATTAGTGCTTTGGTAGTCAACTGCTCATGGTATTTTGTTGCAATCTAAAAACAAACAGTTTATAAATGAATTGGTCATATTAAATTACTAAATAAAGAATTATTATTTTTATTATAAGAAAGATAACATAATATAACACTATAATATGTTTAATGAATACTAAAAATGATACTTCTGGGAACATTTTAATCTTATGATGCCAAAAAATAGTTACAAAAATTATAAATAAATTTGGTTTACGATAAATGACTTTACTTACAAAATAGTAAATAAAATTAGAAAATGTAATATAGAGATGAATACCTGAACACAGATTTGAAGATTCTGTCTAATATTTGCAGTAAGCATTGCTTTTAAGCATTCCAATGAATCTTCTACAGACAATGTTCCAAAATAGCCAACTAACCATTCAGGGTTAAGTAGATGTGTATGTACAACAGCACGTTTAATATCATAAAGATCTAAAAATGAAAACAACATAATTAACAGAATGAGAGATACTGATACCATTAACTCAAAATAATTAATGAAAACTGATCACAGTAAATAACTGAACTTTCATTTAAAATACAGAACAGAAAATTACCTGTGTAATGATCCAATGCCCTTTGCAGAAGAACGGCCTTTTCACATAACTGCGCTATGTGTGCTCTATCATAATGTGTGAACATTTGATTACCCAAAATAGCATCTGCCACCTGAAATATGTTTTTAACTGAATGTAGTTACAATTTATATTAATTAAATGAAAATGAATTTTTAATATAAAAATATGAATTGGCTGCTAGGTTTCTTTTTAAGCATAGAAAAGAAGAGTATAAACCTGTGGAGCTGAAATTAAGTTCATTTCCAGAAGTCGTGTTTGTAGGGGCCCTTCGGATGGTCTGTTATTCTTAAGAGCATCCAACAGGAATGCAGTACATTGTTGAACCATGTTTTGTTCCATTAAAATATCAACAATCTAAAAATAATATTACAAATAGAAAACTATTATATTAATATATAAGGTTTACTATATTATTTTTCTATGATGGTTCAAATGTTATAATCATTCTGATATTTTTTTTAAATAAGAACATATGCTCCTGTTATTAATCAAGAAATTTATTGCACCTGATTAATGTCAGCAAGAGGCTCTTCATCTTGCACAAGCATCTGAGCAAAGGATACACCTTGGTCAGGATTGATCCTCATGACATTTCGTAGAAGAAATATGTAGTCTGGAGTGTAGCCCACTTTTTTTGCATACAAAACTATTTTGTGAAATTGTCCAGTTTCAGCAAAACATTGAATAACCTGATAACAAGATAGTTGTAATTAATAGCTAATTTAATATAGTAAGATTAATACTGCCATCAGGTATTAATACTATTCATTGGAACAGTAATAGTTCCAAGATGTTTGCCTAGTATTAAAAAAGAATGTATATTTCATTGTTAGAATAAATAACATTAATTTAAATAACTAGACCCGTTCCAAATTATAACTTCCAAAATTATATGTTCACTACTAAAATGCAATAATGTTCTATACCTTATATATATATATATATATATATATATATATACACATACATAAAGGTTAAGTTGTCAGAAGCAGTTTTATGTATAAAGAAAGATAACCTTATTCGGGACATTTGCCCTAAGATACACAGAAAGAGCAAGTGTAGGATCAGCTTGCTTAACCAAATCACCAAGTTCTTCTGAACATTCTAACTTATCTTCTTTCAACCATTTTTCTAATAGCTGTTTTCTTCCCTGGGCTAATACAGGTCTGCATAACTCCAATGATTCATACTTATTTAGTTGGCCCTGAAAAATGGCACCATAATTTTAGCATTATTCCCAGTTCCTTAAGAATAAATGAACCAAGATCATTGCTTTCAATAATAAATCAGTGTAAGTTTAAATAAACCATTTTTATTGATTAAATTTAATCAATATCTATAGTACCTGATCCAATAAAATTCCGAAATATTGCAAAAGGGGAGATGTTTGCCCTTGAGGTGTTGGTACTTGCTGGAATTGTTGAATTGTTTGTGGTGTTCTCAATATTCCTTTTGGTGCATTTGCAGCAACCTACGAGATTATTATTTACTATCAATAATAATTAGCAGTTAGCAATAAATAACAGATAAGACATACAGTTATAAGACCAAAAAAATAAGTGCAAAATGTTTGACACATACAGAAATTAAAACATACAAGATAATTAATACAAGATTCTTATTAACTGAGGGGGACCTACATGAAATCCAGAAAAATCAAAAATTAAAATACAAAGTTACTTTAATGAGTAAAAATATTTTTAAAAGTTTTTTAAAAGGGTTTAAAAAGAAACATTTTAAACTGTTGAAATGACTTGTTTTTGCATGAAATTATATATTTTCCAGGTGGGAAAAATGAAGTCAAATTCATAATATTAAACTAATTACAAATGTAATTAATATCACAATGAGTTTCTATTTTGTACAGACCTCCTGACATTAATAGTTACTCTTATTAAAAGGACAATATATTCTTGATAACTTTATAAATACAATGTAAATAAATGAATAATCAAAGAAGAAAAATACCTTAGCGGCTTCAGCATATTGGCCATTTTGGAAAAGCATATTAAATTTTCGGACAAATAAATCTTCAGCTCCAGAAAGATTATTACGTACTGCAATACGTAATGCCAAATCCGGATTTTGTAATACACTGTTGATATACGGTATTATGTTATCTTCTTCTACACTTACAGATAGCACCTGTAAAAAGTGTAATTTTCCAATTTACATTTGAATTGAAGTATTTCAGAAGTTATCATTTGATTTATAAAGTAAAATAAGAACAAATGTGTTAATCAATATAAAACAACAAAATAATGTAATTAGTGAAACTTTGTTTCTAGTGATGTTATGAGGTACAATTAAAAAAATAATTAATTCTTCAATTATGAATATAATTTTCTTACCTGTCCTTTCCTGTTTACTCCTATTATACCACCAGTAGCTTCATGAGGTGCAGTAACGAAAATTGTATCTCCACTAATGCGGTTCATGTAAATGCATGTTGCAGTTTCCAAATCATATAAATGAATATAGCCATATTTCGTAATCAAGTAAATAACATCATACTTAACACTGACCTGATAATGGAATATGTAACGTGATATTACTTACAGCCAAATAAAGATTAAATAGTTAATATTGCATACAAAAAATTATATCCAAACAAATGGCTTACAATATGAAATTCACAAAAAGATGTTTACCTGCATTGCAACAGGGAAGTCATTTTGGGCTTCAGCTGGGAAAAATACATCTACAGCTTTCTTAGAAAATGGCTGATTACCAGTTGGTGGTTGTCCAACTTCAATAATATGAAGCTAAAATAAAAGGTGTTAATGAATTTATGCTAATACCCTTCCTAATTGTGTGAAATCATCCCTGAGAACTAAGGATTAGAAGTTCTCCAATGGGTTTCAGTGAGTTCCCTTCCTTATACTAGGTGCAATAAAATTAAAGGAATATATTATTCCAGTCTAACTAAAACCCACAGATGGATTTCACACTTTTAATTAAACTGTTACCTTTCCTCCCTGAACTGTGCGAACAGCAAAGCAGAACAAGGTAGAAACTTCAGAATTTCCTTCCATTTTGAACTGAGCAAAAGAAGCTGCATGCCCTTCAATGGGTTGTGAACATTTTCTTTCAACTGAATACAACTGCATTGCACCAACAACACGATTTTGCTGGAATAGATATAGTTATGCCACTTTAAGTTAATAAAATAAATAAGTCTAATACTAGAATGCCAAAATAGTAATAAAAACTATTACATATCAAAAATCTAAAACTAGCTACCTGTGCTGAAATTCCAATCAATAACAACCAATTCTGTTTGGGGTCAGTTCTGTAGTTAATGATTTGACAACCATTAAGACTGGTATGACGATCGAACATCTTTATTGGCTGCGAATCCCCTGAAATTTAGAACTACATTTATTTGGCTGAAGAATAATACAAAAACAAAACAAAACCTCATTGAGAATTTTATTTAATTTTTCTAGACATAGAAACAATATGTAGCAATAAAATGACAAACCTTCCATGCTCCAGTGGTACACTGAAGTATCAGTCACCAGAGCCAATGTATTTGGCGAAATCCATTTCCAAAAAACAACATCGTCCGTCATTGTGTGGGCTTTCATTTTGCTTTTCATTTCAATGTTGAATATTTGTAATGTTTTTTGAGCTGTAAAACAAAAATAATAAAGAAATGAAACTGAAAAATACCCATGTTAGATTTCATTTGTAACAAAATATTAATTTTATTTTTGTACGTACTAGCTGCGGCACCATCATTCCCTGCCTTTCCTTTAAGAGCTATCACTTTACTGGCGGGATTCATGATTGCTGAATCTGCAGATATAGGTTTTCGAATTGGGTTAGCTGTGTCATTGAGGTCAATAATTACAACCTGTGATAAATCTCCAACTTTTTCTCTGACACAGATGAACTTGTCAGATTCCATTGTAAGTGAATTGAAACTGACACTAGCCTGACTGATTCCAACATTTGTGAGCTAAAACCAAGAAATATAAATGTTAAAACAGATGGTATTAACCAACCCTTTTTGAGAAGGTCCTGAAAGGTTGCCAAGCACCCAGAGTCCACAGAAGATTAATTTAATGTATGCACATCTGGATTAACCACTATATATGTTGATTATAGCTTGCAAATAAAGCATAAAGAGGTGCAGGTGTTAGAGGGTATTGATCAATTTTGAATTTCCATCAAAGAAGAATAATCTTGCAATAACTAGTACAGAATTGAGTATTATGAAGCAATTTTCACATCATACTATCTTCTCTGTGAATTATCTGACTTTACCAACATTAAATGTGAAAATAGATTAAATGTTGGATGCATGAAAGAGGAGAAACTGTTTTATCAAATATAAAGTCTAACAGTGAAAAGATTGCCAAGGAACATTAAGCACATGTTTCACTAGACTTCTGTATTATTTTCTTCTTTTTTAAATTCTATAAATTAATTTTTTTTACAATTAAAAGAGCCCTAGAATTATAATTATTCTTCAAATGCGTCTTGTAATAAAGAAAGTTTGAGAAACATTGACTTGAACATAATCAGGCTTTAGGTATTTTACAATTTAAAAAAATTAAAAATGATATATTATTCCTTATTAAAAATTCAATTTTCAAATGTCACAACATTTAAAAACAATATACCAATAATTTCCCAATAATGTTAAATAACACATTTTATTAGTTGGTGTTATGTCAAAGGGGCTATCCAGAATACATTTGGAAGGAAAACTTAATAATTTGTTACAGTTTCATTGATGATATTATGAATGTTAGGATATAATTCCACATATGGAAATAAATAAGTTTGTGATTAAATTCCAAATAAATATTCCAGGTCAATATGGAAATTGGGAACCTTATGCATCTGTAACAATTATACTAGCATAAAAGAAACAAATATTGTATAATATAACAAGTAAAATAAATACATTTCTCCTTGAAACGTATGTGTGTGTTGGCAAACTCCACTGGAAGTGGGTGTGATGCATTGATAAGAGGAACAGAGCCATCTGCACAACATAATAGATTGGCCATTGCAGACTCATCTTCCTATTATCATATGAATTGAAACTAGCAATATACCCAACACAAGACACATTCATGTCTTTAAATAAAAATTATGTTCAATGAACACAATAAAACCTGTTGAACCTATTTTTGCATTGAAATTTTGTTCTCTGCACTTGGCTTCAAATAATCAATGCCTTGTTTGGCTGTGACACAAATAAAATATGTCAGTCAACTAGATAAAATCCTAAAGAAAAACAAGAAAAACACATTTTAATATTGAATACCATACATGATTCTACTCAATAAAATGTGTACAACAATAGATCTATTTTGAATTTATATCATTACAGCAGTTTTAAATATTGAAATATTTCATTATTAGATTATTTGTACCACACCAAATTAATGCTTTAAGCGTTAAAACTAAAGAAATTTGGCTCAACATAAGTTACTAAATCTCATGCAATCACTACTTGTGGTGTAAAAATAAATATTGCATTAAAGATCAAAATATATAATTATTTGCAGTTATCAAGTGCTTAATGGCTGAAATATTGCTGTCGAACTAAAAGAAAAGGTTGCATGTTACATTTAAAAGGAAGAAAATAAAAATGGTTGAGAAACAATGAGGGAAAGCCTCCTATATAGCAGATGATTCATCACTCTTAAAAGGAAAGTCGAATGATTCAACTGTTGTACTTAAATATTACTTTTCAATATCCATTTAACACTAACTTAATTGACTATTATTATGCTAGTAAAATTGTAAAATATACTCATCTAATCAAGTCTACTACTTATCAAAAATGTTTGCAGATATCATAGACAACAAATAAATAGAATACCATGAAATAAGTGAAATATGAGCATAAAAACAAATATGGTATGGATCCTATAAATAAAAGTTTTTACTTTTTCTGACAGGACTGAACATTCATTAACAGGTTCAGATATGTCACTTGTCAAAATACGTTTCACATTGATCTGACCTTCAACATTGTTAAAAATAATAGGATTGTCAATAATTATTGTACCGAAAGCCACTTTGAAAAACCGAATCAACCGGCCGATTTGAGAAAACAAATTGATCAGGACCGAAACGATACGGTTCCGAACGTAGTGCCAATTATGAAATTGGGAATAAAATTAGGCAGAATATGGGGATTGGAAGAAAATACAGATAAAAATTGCAATCACAACGAGCAGGGAAAATGACGAAAAGACCGTATATAAGCGGTATCAATATCCTGTGTTCGAAATGGGCGTAATGCCTCGAGGAAATACAAATTACCTGCAAATGCTCTTGAAACCGTATAGGTAATATCTGCGTCATGACGAATGCCTTAGTTGAAATGATATTACAAACACGTAGTAGCTATCTAAATACACATAGAGGCACAGAACAGTACCCGACTGTAGAAAGGCAAAGGTAAAGTACTACACTAGTCGCCTGTCACCAGCCATTATCTACCCGAATCCTTAACATGGCTTCTGTTCTACATCCCGGTTAAGGGGTATCCCTCCGCCGAGTCACCTGGGGATTAAAACTCGAATTTTTACAGCCCCGTTAGGTAAATTAAACTCTTATTTTTCAAAATTGTGGGCTCAATTTACCGTCGGTGACCGTTATTCCAGCTTATATTGAAAATAAACGAAGGCCTATTTTATGTCTCGGAGGTGGACGGTCGCACACCGGTTCCATGCCACATGGGCAAACTCCGCTGCGCACCACTTATTATTTTATTGATATTTGACCGGGTCTCACCGTCCTCGCCTAAACCTATTAGCCAATTTTTATTAAATTAAATTCGGGCGTTATTCGTAACCGGAAAAATGTTTTAATTAATCGAGTACGAATTCGATGCATTTAATTTTTAAAAATGACTTTATACTCCCAATATAAGGATATAAGTTTGCAATCTTTGGGCACGATTTTATTCTGACCTGATTATTTGAGGCAACCTGGTAATGCTATAATTAGGTGAAACTAAGCGTTTGGCGGAGTTATATTTGAGCGCTAAACTGCAATGAACATCTTGGTCATGAACAATAATCATTCCCAAACAACGGGGAAATATATTTTAAACAAAAAAAGGTGTCTTAAATATTTTCAGGTAGCAGCCCTAGACCGAAAAAAATTAATTTTAAATTTGTGCACACGGTGATAGAGCTATGATTTGATGATTTTTTTAAACCCATACCACGAGTAATGTGATTTTTTTCGGTTTTAAGCAACCCCTTTAATTCATGTTAAGCAACATTTAGAGGTAATTCGTCCGCATTCCACAAGTTAGCCTTCTTCTTGGTATTGTTGTGTTATAAGTTATTGTTATGTATAAATTAATTTGACAGGAAATGTACCCCGGAATTTCTTAGTAAAGATTTGGAGTTTATTTTATTTTTCTTCGTTTATTAATGTAAAAAAATACTTACAAATTCGTCACTTTGTTGTTCAATTATTCAATAAAAGGCGCACAGAATAAGAAGCAAGTTTGGAGCAAAACATAAGATTTATATCACATATATCAAACCCTCAGAACAAACTTCGATATCATTTTAGACCTATGTATTTCGTATTACGAATATTCGTATAACGCCGTTATAACAATGAAAGTGTATGCATTTCTGTCACATAAATATACGCGAGAAAAAAATGGGAAAATAATTAGTTGGGAGCATTAGTTCGAATTCGAGATTGTAAAGGCAGGGGCTGTGTGATTCTGAAGCGTACACGTTTCAAATTTACAGGAGTGTTGTCCCGTTCCTCAAAAATGGTTTTGACCGCTGAAGAGATAAGGCAAAAACTAATGAACGAGCTAACTCCCTTGCTTGTTGTAAGTTTATAAATATTATCAAAATCTGTAGCCGCCCAGAATAATTTATCGGTCACTGCTAACCTAACATCGAATAGGGCGGCCCGCAATCGGTGTTATTTCCCCGGAAAATGCTGGAACTCGTAATTTTACTCGGCATTCTGTTGCGCTGGCAAGTCTCTCTGTACGGTTATTCGGGCGAGGGAATGCCGCCCATGTACGGTGATTACGAAGCCCAGAGACATTGGATGGAAATAACCGTCAATTTGCCGGCAAAACATTGGTACTGGAACGGGACAGATAACGACCTGAATTACTGGGGCCTCGACTACCCTCCTCTGACTGCTTACCACAGTTTGGTGTGTGGTCTGATAGCGTCTTTTATCAATACCGACTATGTTGAATTACATTTGTCGAGAGGTCATGAGTCAGGATCGCACAAGTTATTCATGCGGGCTACAGTTTTGATATCAGATGTATTGACATTTATAGCCGGGGCATGGCTCTATTTTAGAATGATCAGCATCAGCAAGGATGGGTCAAACTCCAATGGGCGAAATATATGTGCTTTAATCATTTTGACTTATCCCGGTTTGATTCTAATCGATCATGGGCATTTCCAGTACAACTGTGTTTCATTAGGCTTCATAATTTTATCTGTTACTGCTTTAATGAAAGATTATAATATTGTATCCAGTATTCTTTTCTGTCTGTCATTAAGCTATAAACAAATGTCGCTCTACTATGCCCTACCGTATTTCTTTTATTTCCTGGGGAAATGTAAGAAAGAAATGAAAACTAGGTCTGTAATTTCTGGCTTAGCGATGTTCGCCAAAATATCTGCCAGTGTAATTATTACATTTCTTGTTGTTTGGATCCCTTTTGTGTGCGATTGTAATCAACTCTTACAAGTATTGCACAGAATATTTCCTGTGGCGCGAGGTGTTTTTGAAGATAAAGTTTCAAACGTATGGTGTATTTTAAATTTAATTTACAAATTCAAAACAAATGTACCAAATCAAATCATGGCACTGATATGCACGATAGTTACTTTTATGTCAATATTACCTACTTGCCTGAAAGTATTTTTCAAACCTTCCACAGAACTTTTTGTACTTTCCATGATCAATTCATCTTTAGCTTTCTTTCTCTTTTCATTTCAGGTGCATGAAAAAAGCATTTTATTAGTAGCACTTCCCGTAATGTTATATTTTAGGTATGATCCTTTCCACTGTCTTTGGTTTTTATTTCTTTCCACGTTCAGTATGTTGCCATTACTTTTAAAAGATGGCCTGTTGATTCCATTTTTAATACTTACATTTTTTTATTTGATACTTGTTATAAATTTTGTAACATTTAACAATGCTGATATTTCTGTTAATAAGTATTTGATACACAGTTCAGTGGCATCTAGCATAGGTTGTTGTATACTGACATTTTTAATTGTATTTTGTACACCGCCAACCAAATATCCAGATTTGTTTCCACTTATTATTTCATCCTATTCTGCTTTGCATTTTGTATATTTTTTTGTGTATTTCAATCATAAATTAATTACATTTAATGTTAGCAAAGTAAAGTCTTTATAATATAAAGTATTATGCATTATGTATTCTAATTTTTACTGTATATTAATAGTATAAATTACATAACGGATGTCCATAAAAAATAATGCATCAAGTAATATTTAGTACTGTATTTTAATACATTACCTACTTTTCTATGCATTTTATCTGAATGCATCCTATGAATTAAAATCTGCATTAGAACAGTTTACTATTTGCAATTGAATGAGTACTGTGTAATGAAAAAATTAAAACAAATTGAAGTGTAAAATTCTTTTTTTTCACTCAGCCCTATTTCTTTTTCTTGATGCACCCTATATTAGAATAAACTTGAATCATTAAAAATTACCCTACTAAGTAATGACATATTTTCTCACGAATAACAGGATAATTTAGGCTTAAGATGAATACATTTATTTATTTTTAAATCGAACTAAAAAAACCTGAATAATAATAAAATTAATTACAAAAAAAGAGTTTACTATATTGAAACATGGTGAGTAAGTAAGTTTTATGTCAAAAAATAAAATCTTTTATATAATACAAAATTATGTGGGCATCAGTGGCTTGAGCTAATAGTTCTGAACCATTGAAACTGCAAATAGTGGGTACAATTCTTGCTGCAGTTATACAAAATCTGTACCCTAATGTTTAAAGTTTAAGTTTAACTTTATGTATACAGTATGAATAATTCCTTAATATCTAGAATATTCAAATTAAAATGAATAAATATATAATGAAGACAACAATTATTTAGAGGAAAATTTCTCCAATGTAGACTTGTAATAGCAAGATAATGTATACATGTGTGTGTGTGTGTGAGACTTTATAGAAAAGGCAGTAATATTTTTTGTTTAATGGAAAAGTAAAATTCTCTTGATACAAGCTTTCTGAATGTTTAGTTTTTACATTTTTTGCTCTAAGCCCTCATGAAAGTATTGATTTCATTGACATCCATCATTTCATTTAGGCTGAGTAAATTTTAGTGTGGAAGGGTAGCAATGCGGAATTCTTCAATTACAGTTTTACTCAATAGACTTATATTTAAGTTTTTCCAGGTGCAGATATAACCCATGTAAAGAATCAAATATTTGTCCATAAAATGGATGCTATTTAACAATATGTAATTACTCCCGATGATTAAAACTACATGTTTAATTCATAATCTTTTCCTATGAATTTTTCCCTTTTTTTGTCTAGGATGTGAGGGATGAATCTGAGGGATGTGGATTAATATTTCGTGTCCTTATCGTATCAGATGAGTTCGTAGGAATCCGCCTCATTGATCGCCACAGGTTCAATTTTATTTTTAAAGATTAATTCATTCTTTCTAATTTTATGGCTGATGAAGAACAATTAATACAGGACTGTAATGTTTGATTTGTAATTAGCATATTTTTATTTATTAAAGCCTGCAAACAATCAAGAGATGTTATGTGTTAACAATAATATGGTGGCTAAAAAAATTGTCGTTTACATCTGGCATGGTACTTATATTTATGTAATTAATAATAATAATTGAATGTCTTATGCATATAAGACATTTTAGTGATGAAACATTGTTATGAAAGGAATAAAATTTTAGCAAAAAATTATCTTTTGATCTTACAGAATGGTGCATAGAGTTCTGGAACATGAAATGATGCAAATACATGCTCTTACCTTGATGACAAAGACAAAAGCTGAATATCAGAATGAAGATTAAGTGTTACCAAAGTATAACTTTAATGTTCAGTTCTACTTATTATTTAAAAAAAAAATTATATTCTTGTTTGTATTGTTATGATCTCCTATAGTGTTTTATAAATTGTGATATGTATAGTGATAATTAAAGACAGTTTTACTGTCAGTTTTTTTTTTGTAAACCTAGTCATTAAGTGAATTTTAATACTTTACATAAAATTTTATTTTTCAAGTGTAAAATTTTTTTTTTAATCCCAGCATCCTTTTATGAATTATAAAGCTGGTGTGAATAATTCATGGATGTAATGTTTTACTTTTAGCTTTAGCATGGTATAGGATTCTAAAGACATTCTGAGTCTCCTTCGATCTCAAATGGATTAGTTATCAACCTAATAATTGCATTAGATAAATATTATGTTGGAGTTAACTGTTACAATACACCTATTTTTTACAGTCAATAGTAATTTAACTCCAACTTGATTTATTTGGACAATATTCATATTAGACTGCCAAGAGTCAAGCTTAATAGCATAATAGATGATAAGTTAATAGTCATGTCCAAAACTAATTTTATCTCAGACTAAATTCTACCTAATTAGTGCAGAATTGTTTCTGCCTTAATATGCCACAATAATTACATTTTTACAACTCCTAGGGTGTTAACATGTATCATATTTTTATGTGTAAGGTAGAAAATGCACACTTTATTGCATTGTAGTTATCACCAATTCACGTAGGATTAATTTGTTGTAAATATTGCCTCTTTATTCCATAATACAGAACTAAATAAATCATTTAATTGACTGGGCAGCCACTATGGCGGCTAAAGGCATGAGTCTTTATCCTGGGCTATTTAACTTCAGGTTATTGTTGAGGTACTTTTTATATGTTGGTTAGTGGAACAATGCCAATAAATATATTCAAACTAAAACTTACACAATTGAATTTGCTTTTTGAGCGCAATGAATTGTGATATTAAATCCTAAGTTCCATTTTGGAGAAAAGTTATATGGTTCATTTATCGCTCTAGTAACTCAGGGAAAAACAATTACTAAAAAAGAAATACATTTATTTGAACAGGACAGTCAATTACCTGGAAACACTAAAATAATGTATAATTTCAAACCCTACTTCAACCATTATTAGTACAATTATCATCCATTCAAGTCGAACATGGTGCCTGTCACTGAGGTATGTTGAAACAAGTTCGATCAGTTCGACACAGTGGTTTAGTTTCTCGTTCATTACCTATAATTCAACAGTTTTTTTTAGAACATATTTAAATAAGATTTGAAATTAATCATTGGTATAAAAATTATATATCATTGTTAATAAAAATATCATAAAATGGAAACAGCAATGGTTAATTTTTAAATATAATATTAAAAATTGCAGTTCTAATTCTAACATGTCATAATATTGCTAATTTATCAGAATCTATACCCTAGTCCTCCTGGAAATGCTGAAGTAACTACAGGTCTTCTGATACAGTAATTCCAACTGATCTCGTTCCCAATAAAAATCGGGAGTATCCAACAAGTCTGTTGACAAATTTATCGAATGTCTAAGCGCAAATAGTTCTCCTGATTTCCTCAAAACTTGTTCTTGACTTATTCTTACTTTACGGCCATATTTTAAATCCTGAAACGGAATAAATTAAATTCATAATGCTAGTTCAGCAATATATAAAATTAATTATACAAGCTAACAATTTTTTACCTCTGTAACATACTCCACTCCTCTAATATAACGTTCCAACATAGCCTCTAACATTCCAAGTTTAACTGATAATGCAAGAGCATTCGAAAATGTATATCTGTCTAATGAAATCTGCTCTATATTGTTTTCATAACACGAAATGTACATTTGGCCATCCTGAATTTGACTTTTTTTACTAAAAAAAAATAGCTATTTTAAAAACTTCATTTCACCCCTATCAATAAAACACATAACACAATTAATAAAAAAAATTAATTAATTTGAACAGAACAATTAATTACCTCGCAACACAATATGTATAAGACATCACTTCCAATTCATCTTGAACAATAGCTTTATCATAGCTTTGGTCTTCATATGGTTTTAGAAATTTTAATATAGCATGCCTCTCAACTTCTGGAACATTCCACATGACTACTGAGCCTTCTCGAAAATAATATAAATGGCGATTTTCTTGACTGACTTTGTACTTTGCTACAGCATGAATAGCATTTCCCACACCTAAATATAAAATACAAACATAATCAAACTAAATTATGAGTTAAGAGTGAAAGTCATAATACTGCTGTATCTGTCAGTACGTATAACATCAGCTTTATACATAATCTGTCATTTATCTACATCATGTGTTCTCAAACAATCAAAAAGACCGATATATAATTTACCTGACTGTAATTCATCATTATTGGCCAATTCACAAGGTATATATAAATCCTGTTTGATGAGGGCATCTTTCAGTGCAACTAAATTGTATTCCTCGGCAGTTGCGTATGCCACAACATTCCAAAACTTTAGGAAACATAAAACACATCTATAAACTAATTAACAAAGAATATATTTTAATTTTAAGAAATGCAGTTATGCATCAAGATATTGGTAAAATGACAGTTACCGCACTTAGGGGAAGTGGGAAAGTCACTGAAGAGTAGGAATTCAAATATATTTAAAAAATAACTGTAGTATTAGATATATTTTATATGACCTAACAAAGCCGGGGTGCATAGATTGTAAATCAACCAAGACTTTATTTAATGATTCCTTTAAAACAGACAAGTTTTCTTCCAACAGAGGTGTGGAAATAATCCACCCTTCTGTCATTCATCTACCTGTGGGATGTATGTTTTTAAAAGGATATACGGGATATTATGGGCAAAGATAGGCCTGTAGTTGGATGTAAGGAACATTGAGGATATATATGTAAACTGTATTGAATAAGTGATATTTTAAGCTAATTTTGCTAATTTAATTTACATTATAAATGTTTCTGTAATAAGATTTTCATTGTGGTGTTTTTAACTTCATTCCTCTTCATATTAGCCTGGAAGGCAAAATATTATTGAATAGTGAAAGTTTTTATAATTTTATGAACCCAGTGTTAAAATCACACAGTGAAAGATCTAATAACATTTAAACAAAACAGTTTCACCAGTAAAAGCTGATAAGATAAAATGGTGAAAGTAAATAAATCTTACACCAGGTTTTTCTGGCCTCTCCTCCTCGATTTTTTTTCTTCGCTGATTCCTCATTTTGGATGAATCCGCAGTGCGGACACATTGTTCAGTTTTAACGATACTGTTCCGAATGGGGAACGTATTCAAGTGAAGCCTCGAGCAAACGGCACATATTAATTTAACATCGTTACGCTGTTTATTAGCTACACAGGATTTTAAAGAACCGTAAAATTTTCTATGAAAAACACGGCCAAACGAAAACATTTATCTAATTTCAACAGTTCGAAGGAATAATTCAACACACCCAGATAACGTTAACAACTTTTGAAAGTTGAAACCTACAGAACATGGCAGTGTTGCCATTATACGACAACTTAACGGCTATCAAAAATTACCTTTTATCGCACTTTATTATCGAGTCTTAGTTTATTCAATAATACATGAATTCAGGCTGTGTAAAGCTTATCATATTATACATTGAGTAATGATATGGGAAAACATGAGCTTCATTATCTCCATTTAACTATCATTAACGTTAAAACTGTTTAAGCAATTACCGGCATTTATGAATTGTACACAAAACAAGAAGAAAAAGAATAATTATTTTCTTTTTTAAAAAAAACTTGTTAATGATTTATTTTTAACGTATAGTACAATATTTGATATTCCATGTATATTTGAAGGCCATTTCTTTTTGAAACTCTTGTTTTCAAAGGGGAGCTTCAAAGTTAAATTTAAAATCTGAAAAAGATACTTCTACTGAAATTTCATACTGAACTAATATGCATGGAGTAAACTTTAACTCATTCTAGTTCCTATTTATTGAACTGTTGCTTTGACATATATTGAGTTTACATTGAATACAAACACTTTCATTTTTAAGTAAAACATTGTTGCATATTCAATTTAGATTTCAAATAAATATTTTCAAAATGCAAAGAACCAATATTTAATTTTGAGACACTTATAATACTTAGCAAATGTTATGCAATATTACAAATGTGTAAAAAAAGAATGATTTAAATACTAGCATGTTAAAGGAAGTATTTAAAGTGATAAATGGATGGAAACAATAGGCCCTTGAAATGTTTACAAGTGAAATGATTACTTCAATATATTTTACAGTAAATACTCAAGTAAACTTAAGATGGTAAATTATCTTCCAAACAAAATATGTAGGTCAAAAACCTATAATTTCCTAATCAATCATACATCAAAAATATATATATTTCTTTATTTCTTACTTATTAAGCGTTATAGGAATATTTCTCCTTGATTTTTAAGAATTAGTGTATTATTTTTAATAATGATTAAAAACTCCACAAAAAAATTTGACCACATAGTTATAAATAAAACTCATTAATCTTGTTTTCCTTACATTCCAATAGTGTTAACATAGGTCATTCATTCTTCTACATACTAACACTGCTTTCATTTTATTATTTATCTAAATATTCTATTCAAAATATAGTAAGCTATTAATTCAAGCATTCAAATAAAGTTTTTGTATGAATAAGTGAATAAATGACTTCCAGAAGTTTTTTCATTACAATATTTGTACTAATTATTAATACATTAATATTTATATATTAAATACATTTACTACAATAACCTAGAAAATATAACCATTTTATATCTAAATGTGGGAGTGAACTACATCTGTATACAACACCTGATACTATATTGGATTGATTTGATATAATAAATATAAAATAAATTCTCTTAAAGGAATAGAAACTGCATCGAATGGTATGAACTTCCATATATATATATAAAATATATAGACATTTATATAAAATAAATTTATTATAATAACCTAGATAAATACCATACTTGTATGTAAATATGGCAATAGACTACATCTGTATACAACATTAAAATTATAACATTGGCTTGATTGGACATATTAAATACAAAATAAAATCTCTTAAAAGAATAGAAAGACATAACATGAGCTACAGAGATGGATATGAACTTGTGTAAATGGAATGAAATGTAAAATGAAATATTCAGGACTTAAAAATCATATACCCTTTATGTTTTAGTTGTAAACAGCATCAAATTTAGGAAAGTTGGTAGGAATCTAACTGCTACAAAAACTCAATGACTACTTGAAAACATGAAGCATAACTTCTTATAATGTGTAGGACGTTATTTGAATCAGTGCTAAAAGAAAATTTAAAATAAACAGTATAAGAGACAATATAATTTTGTGTGATCCTTTAGATACTGATAAGTCTACTAACCCAGACATATATGAATAAGACAGACTAATATAATAATAGTACCACATCATTTATATTTAAGATTATGAAATAACCTTTGTCCCTATAGTTAGTACGAATATACAAATAACATATATATTATTCAGAGAAAAAAATGTAAAAAGGATAGAATGAAATGGTACAGTATTCTGAATGTCAAGTATGACAATATCTCAAAGGAATAAACAGGAAACAACCAGTTCTTTGGTGAATAAACAAACAATTTAAACAATTATAGAATGAAATAATTTATGAATTTCAGGTAAGACATTACATTAATGTGGCAATTTCTTTTTACGATTTTTCTT
Organism: Lethocerus indicus; assembly: GCA_019843655.1. Lineage (NCBI taxonomy): Eukaryota > Metazoa > Arthropoda > Insecta > Hemiptera > Belostomatidae > Lethocerus > Lethocerus indicus. Next base: position 45,449,991 of record JACDQD010000001.1, read on the forward strand.
TTTTTTATCATTTCGTTCTATATCTTCATTTGCCTTTTTTGTAATGCATAAAGGACAAAACCACTCACTTGATTCGGGAGGAACTTGAATACCCACACAAACCCTGCAACGCACAAAACCAAAGATGAAATATTGAATTTATATATAGACAAAATTTTTTGTTTATAATGTTATTGTTTAATTAACATTAAATGAAAACCTTTAATCGTACCAAGATAGTTTCAAACTCTCTGGATAAAGGGACAATTATAAAGAGATAATTTAGTGAGCTCCAGAAGTGAATATAGAAAGGAAAATCTGAATTTAATTAGATCAACAACAAGTAAATGTGTGTGTGTGGTTCTAGATCCACTAAATAATTAATTACCATTATTAGCCTGTAAAAAGAAAAATTTTTACATACCAGTGATACCATGCATCACAGCCATCGCATCCAACCATTGGGCTGCCATCATCCTGGCGACCACATCCAGGGCATATCCAAACTTCATTGCCATCATTATCCTGTAAATATTTTAATAGCTAAGGTATTTTAATATTTTCAATAGGTAGCATTGTAGCTTCTAATTACCTCTGATTGATAAAATAAACTATACTGTAAACATCATTAACATAAGGTACTAAAAGGTCAAGAACCAATTAATAAATGCAGATGTGCAAATTAAACGATTAAATGGTATATAATAATACCAGTCTCACAGCAATATGTAGTTCTGGTTTCTCAACGGCGGCTGGAATCGGTAATGGTTGGCTTACAGATGAATGTGTAGACCTACTGGATTCATCCAAAACATTATTTTCTGAAATTACAGATTAGTTCTAATCAATTCTTCTAATTTAATTTGTAATTAAACAGCACAGTTTTAATCAACACTTTTAAACTATATGTAAAAGAATATAAAAAGATAACTGAAAAGAAGTATAAAACATTTCCCAATTATGATGATTCTCTAAAATAAAAGAATAAAAATGTAATTCTAGTGGCATTTATTTATAATATATTTGTTAAATAATAAAACATTTTCTCATAGTTCAAATGTTCCCTCTGTAACAGCGCTTTAAAGTAGTGCACCAATAGCACTGATATTGGTTATTATTGATAAATATTTCATACATTGATTAAAGCCTTACTCAGAGATTTGTGTTTGGCTGGACGCACTAAAGGTGAAATACGAGCAAGCTCTGGAGATTGAGCTCGTTCAGACTTAGCAGAAATATTATCATCTTCCTTTTTCATTACAGGTTTAATTACACTGAAATATAATATCAAAGAATAAAACATCAAAACTTTTTCTGACAAATAAAAAACGGATGCAATGAAAAGAACCCAGTCTACAATGTCATACATTCATTCATAAAAACATGCAGATTATTAGTAATACTAATCACTACCTAAAAAACATTATCATAGTTTTCTAGGAATATTAAACAAAGTATGATTTATTTATAAATGAGATTTATGTAGTTTTACCTTTTCCTTCAAAATTCCATTAGCAGAAAAACAAAATAAATATGTTAACATGGCAAGCAATTACGTTCTAACAATTTTTATGAAATAATTTAAACAATAAATACAAAAGTTTCCTGGATTTATAAATGAAAAAATCAATTGTAAAAAAGAAAAATTTAATACAAAAACTGGTGATGGAAGAAAATAGACTCAGGACAAATAAATCAAATACATCTGAGTGAGTTATGCATTCTACATACCCACTTCATGTACTCATGTGTGCACTTCATATTAAGTCATGAAACCATAGCAAGGGGTCAAGGCCCCACAAGGGTTTTGGATATCCTCACACATGCAATTTTCTGTCTCCATCTGCTTATTTGGTTCTATGTTAGACTGATTATGGCATTTCGATAATAATATAATGGTACTTACACATGTTGGGTGCCAATGCAGCATCCTGTTAGCACTGTCATTGTGTTCTAACTGGTCCAGCTTAAGACTAAATAAGCACGTGGAGACAGAAAATTATATGGGGGATGAAAAACTGTAGTAATAGAACAGATATACAAAAACACACACATACAACACACCAACTTTATCACAATTGATAATATATATTTTTAATTTTTTTTCATTATCCATGTATTAATGAAAATTCACAATAATAACTATATTGTAACTTACATTTTACAATGTGTTGAATCAGGAGAACTTTCTTGAGGGGAAGCAGGGCCAAGTTTCAATGTTATCTTAGGAACAGCTGTATTAATTTCCACCTTATCATCATGCAACTAAAAACAAAATATTTCTATAACAAATAAATAGTTGTAATAATAGTATAATGTTGATACTTGATATTTCTGCAAGAAATAAACAGTTATTTATCATATTCATTTTGTAACAAAAATACAACAAATGAATTCTTAATTCTCAGAAATGTATACATTACAATTCTGAGAAAGTATTCATTGACAACATTTAACATATATTACAATCACAATTGTTTATTATTTTAGTCATGTTACAGATCAGATCATATAACATAAAAAATCTTTTTAGTTTAATACTAAATCCATATTTTAATATCTGGATTCCAGTTAATAACAATAATATTCACATAACATTGATTTTAATATGAAAATTATGGGAACTTTATCATTAATTCACATGATATTTGAACAATAATAAACAAACATTCTAAACTGTCAGTGTCGTTAGTAAATAACTAAAATCTATTTACCAACATTTACCTGTAATCATAAAATTCATAACTTGGAATGGTATTCTAAGTAATTGGAAGAAACAATATATATACAAGGAAACAATATATTTACATTGTAATGTCTGAAGATCTTATCCAGTTGGATGTAACACTTATCACTATATACCTTTCATGTAGTTCAGTTTCCTAAATATATATATATATATACACACACACACACACATACTTGTATGTATGTCAAATCAGGCTTGCAGTCATCTGTACCAAATCCCTTATTTGGTTCTAAACTATATTTACATTATCATATTTTGAATGTTGACTGACAATGAAACAACCAGTCAGAATTGTCATTATTATTATCTGTAGTTTTCATCAAGTGACAACAACATTTTTTTGACAGTGCTGACAAGATGCTTCATCACCTCACTACATTATTGAAGGAAACAGAAATATATTTAGATTTTCACTGACAATTTTGAAAAGCCAAAAATCGTCAAGCAAAAGACCAAACAGTTGAATGAAGACTGAGGATCGCTTGAATGTGATATTCTAAACCCTCTCAAATCCCAAATAAATACCTTAAATTAAGAATATATTATTCACTTTTTATCCTCACATTCTCTTGAGTATGAACACATTTTTTAAAAATTAATTCTAACAATTTATTTGGTTAGATAAAAATGTCTAAACTTTTTCATTTTTAATATATGATGATTATATGTTTCACAAGTAAATCACATGGTGCAGATATACAATGCTGTTACTTTAAGCATTGTTATATCATTAAAATATCCACCAAATTAATGTTCTGAAAAATCCCGAATAAAAGGTTATTCTATTACTGGAGTCAATATCAAGTAAATTTATAAGTATAAGTGGCCTAATATGAACTGTTTCCACTAAAATCCTATAGGGGTAAACAATCCCTGTCACTGCACTATATGATAAGCACAGTATGTCTGCTATTAAACTGATGATTTCCATCTGGTATGAGCAAGCATTTTTCACTGCTTTCATGCATGACAGTGCATTAACAGGTATATCACATGATGACATTCTGAACAAAAAGTAAATTATAACATTATATGGCATGTATGATAACTGTCCACTTTTTCAAGCAATAATTTTTTTGTATAACATAAGAGATCTATTAATAAACAGTTATCATTATATTACATTAGGAGAGCAGTGACAGGGTAATTTGTAATTAAGCATTTAGACAAAGAAGTCATGCCATATAATACCAACAATCTTAACAATGTTGTTCCTAACTATAGTACCACACAGGTAATTACAAGCAAGCCATGGAAATAAAGTAATTTCATCATTGCTACTATCTAACTTCCTGGAATGATTGCATATAGCTGTGAGGAAGACCTCGGGTAATACCTGAATACGGGGTACCTGAAATATTTTCAATCATGAGTTGACAGTATGACTGTCAAAATTCATATTACACTATATATATATATATATATATATATATATATATATATATATATATATATATATATATATATTATTACTATTAATCTCTTGACATAGAAAAAACGGAATTTGATGCATCTGAAAAATATTTTTTATATTATTGAAAAATAAAGCATAATAATTAATAATACAATATAATTAACATAATCGTTAATTAAGACTGATTCAAATAAGGGAGAGAAAAGTTATTAAATTAATGTCAAAACATAATTAAGAATGCGTACATATGATTAAATGAACATTTAAAAAATGTTGCATAAGCCAAATACCTGAAACACTACATGAAAGAAGTTTAAAAAAATGTTATTATGGGTTAATGCAACTAAAATAATACCTCTTTCTCCTTCTTCTTCTCTTTCTTCTCTTTTTTCAATTTAGCCTTTTCCTTGTCTCGTTCCTTCTTTTCTAATTTGATTTTCTTTTTCTCACTTTTGTCCTTTGACTTTGATTTCTCCTTTTTTTCTTTCTTTCTTTTCATTTTATCCTTCAGTTTCTTTTCCTTTTTGTGTTCCTTCTTCTATAAATAAATATTACTTAATAAGTATCAAAATATAAATTGTAGCAATAAAATGTATAAAATAGATAAATAAATACTAGATTAATAAATACAATGAATCATAAGTCACTTAACCGATGTATCGAATTTGTGTAAGAGTGGAGGGTGGACCTGTTTTAACTAATTTATGCAGCACTCTATATATCAATAAATAAAAATTCATTTATTTAATTATTGACAATGTCCTGTTATGAATACGCAGTTAATTAATGTGAATTAACTCCTTGACGCATTCCAACATCCATGGGCATGAATGAATTCTCAACCGCTTTCACAAACACAAGCTCTACCACCTCAGTCCCAAAAATATAAGTTTTAATAAAAGTACTTTATTCTTCATTTAACCCCGAAATAAATATTGTCACACCTTTTGTGACAAATAGGCAAACCTAGACAAAATACTAGAATAGTAATACATTTAAATTATTAAGAAAGAATAAATGCTATTAACTTAATTCATTCAATCTTATTATAATAAATAACAGTATAATACATTATTGTACCCTAAATGAATGCCAAATTGAAATATACCTAACAATGAAATCCTTGTAACTCTTTCCCCCCAATATATTATTTGTGCATTTGAAATGTTTAAACAATCAAATTAGTATTTTCCATTTAAGGAATCAATAATTTAATCTTTTTACACAACTTTTCCATATATACAACAATCTTTACTCTCACAGAACACGGAACCAAAACCTAGCAGCAAATGTTACCTACTAATACTAATTTATTCATCTTTTTAGACAATATAATTTAAAATAATAAAAATGTAATACATCTCACCTTCAAAACCAAAACCTCGGTAGGTCTGGGGGGCTGCTGAGCAGGAGGTGAATTATTATTCTGAAGGATAACTGCAGGAGCTGCAGGTATAGGTGAAGAAGAAGATGGAGATGTCTGAAAAGTAGGTTCTGGATGCAAAGCCGTTGTAGGAGTCAAAACAGGGGCATGCATCGGCATATTTTGAATTGCCGAATGTTTCCCCAAAGGTAACGACATGTGTGGAATTAATGGATGAGATATTGGTGGTGGTATTAAACCAGGGGCAGAGGGAAAATGGGTAAAGAAAGGAAATACAGGGGGAGGTGTATTTTCCTCTGGAGTCATATCAACCTCAGGTGTTTTGGGTTTACCAATCAATTCTATATCATTGACATACTTATTCAGTTTGGGGCTTTGATTATTATTCATATATTTTTCCTTAATATCACGCTTTTCTTTATGTTTATCTTTTTTCTTCTTTTTGTGTTCAGTTAATCTTGGCAGTTCTGGTGTTCTAGGAGTAGTTGGAGTTCCAGGTAGTGATTGGTCATCTGAATATATCAAAGGATCAAAATGTGTTGGAGATTCTGTTGCTTCAACATCTACAGGTTCTTCCTTAACTTCCGCTTCCTCTTTTATATCAGCAGTGTTACCTTTTTGAATTACAGCTTCTATAGTTTCATCTATTGGTGTCCAAGTTGGTTCATGATTTTCTTCAGGCTCTACTTTAACATCATTAACTTCTGCATTTCCATGATCCTCTTTAACTTTCGATATTTTCCTAAAAATGTTGAGCTTCTGTTTATTAGGCTCAGAAGACAGTTTACCATCTGTTGCATTATTTAAAGAATCACTTACAGGAGCTGAACTTTGTTCTTTGGGGACTGGAGGAGTGACAACAGTTTTATCAGCTTTGGGGGATTTGTTATGAAAATTTTTACTAGGTTTTGAAATATTTGTAATGGTAGTTACTGGGGAGGGAGGGATAGGATTTTTTAATTTTTGCATGTTTGTTCTTTGTAGTTTATTTCCTGGAAAAGGCATTTTCAATGCTCCTGATTTTAAGGCCTTCAGTTTTGATGTTTCTTTCATACTTGCCAACTTTTTAATTTTATTGTCATCTTCATTGTTTGTGTCATTTACTATTTCATCCTTTACCTTATTTTCTTTATCCAATTTTTTAATTGGATCAATAGAAGTTTTTATTTTCTTTTTCTTCTCAGTTTTAACTTCAATTGATGGGGCATTATTGATTGATTCCGGTGGTGTTATCATGGATTCGATCTGTGTAACAGGTGTTCGAGCTTCAGGGAGCTTTCCTTCTCTAGCTGGAGAAAGAAAACCTGAAGTAGTCATCATGACACTACTAATTTCTCTAAGAGGTCTTGCCTCCTCTTCTAAGAAATGCCTGTAATATTAATAATACCAAATCACTCAGACTACTTTTTCATTGCAAATTATTAATTGTTTTAGACATTAATCGGTAATTCTTAATTTTATACATATCATAAAAATAAGAAAAAATATACCTTGGTCTTCTAATGAGGTGAGAGCTATCTGATGAAATTGGATCTCCTGGGCGCTTAAAAACACTCTTAGGACTTGATAGAGGTGATGTATTTTCATGATTATTCATTGCATCCACACTAACCGGTGACTGTTTCAATGGGTAATCTTGCTCTTTTAAACATTTAGCAGTTAACAGAAATATTAACACAATAAAATTATTACAATTAATTAATACAATAAAATTAATAACTGACAGATGACGAATCTTAATAAATAAAAGCCATGGTACTTAAGTACTGAACATACAGTCACACCGTAAGCATTTGATATTTTAACCTGACACCAATTAGAAACATGACAATGCCAATTTCTGGCCAATTAACCAGTTGCAAACCTAATTTCGAAGGCCCTACATGTCTGCACATTATTACTCGTACGTTAAAAAAAAAACAGCATAATTTGTTTATGGCAAATTCAAAATGTTCATTATGCTTATACTAAATAATGTTGAGAATGTTTAATCAGTGAAAACCATTTTTATAAGAATAGAATAAGAATATAAAAACATGGAGGAGGGTTACTACATGTTTACAGTGTGGCCCATTTAGTATATAAATTCCACCAAATCTTTAATGAACAAATTCCATATACTTTTAACATTAATAAAAATTTACCTTCAAGGTGTGGATGCATTGGAGGTAAGTGTTCGTGAATGTGAACTGGCCGAGTAACAACTTCTCGGCTTCCAGGTTTTAGGTGATTTAAATGTGACACCTTGGCCACTGGATATTTTGGAATTTCAAGTACCGTATCCGATGTATCAACATATCTAATATATTCTTCCAGTTCAATTAAGCAGATACCCATGTCTTTAAATGCTAAACCCAAGTGATCTAAATTAGGTTCCGTTTGACCATCTGTTTAAACAAACAAAATGAAAATATTAAATGCCCAATTTTAAATATTTTAAATTACCAATTGTGAACATTATGCAATACATACTTGAATCATAATAATGATATGTTAAGGTCTACTTTACTTACATAGAATAGCATAATTATGGGTAGTTCGTGCTAGTCCTTTGATATAGTCTTGCAAAATATCCGTGATCAGTTCCAGGGAAGTAGTCTGGATTGAGTTCCAACCGATAGTGTGACATATTTGAGCAACGCAAAGTTTCACAATTTCTCTAGTAAAATGATCAACCATGGTTCAAGATAAATTCCAAACTGTAAGTAAATGAACTATTCCTAGTACATTTCTTTATAAACTAAGCGATTCAGAACTTCAAACGAAAATAACAACATAATTGAGCACTTTGTTTACAAGGAATTAATAACTTATCGATATTCACGTAGAACAATATTATGAATGCGTTAAAACTAAACCAGACAGATCTTAGGTTAATGGAATGACCAAACTTAAAACAAAAACTATTGTGAACTTGCAGAATATGTTAATACGTGGTAAGTCAACGGTAATTGCCCGATATACATAAATGCCATTTCCAGATAACATGCACCAACTCCATTTTTATAACACAACTGCTCCCTCCACAATATTAATGCCACTGTGGTTCGACCATATTCTTTAATTTTTTCGTTAATTTAAAAAGAAGCGAGGAGTTTTATAATTATTGTTGTATAAATGTTATTATTACAACAGGTTTTATAATTTTTGCACAAATTACTTGGTTTTTATATACACGTCCGCAAACACACTCGCTCGTACGCGGACATATTTACATATCCAAGTACCATTCGTTAGATAAACGATCAAACTTATTTAAAAATTCGAATTCTTATATCATTAATAAAATCATGTAACAAACATGTTTTCAAAAGAATATTTGTTGTGCTTTGGTGTGAAATGTCTCAAAAAGATCGTTATTTTTTTTAATGTTCTCATTTATAAAGCACAATCACATACTAGTATATTATGCATGCCTATTAAATTTGTTTTGTTTACCCTAAACTAAATTCACCTGATTGTTAATTTTTCTTTATTTTCAAGGTAAATAGAGGTATAAAATATACAGTTATATAACTTTACAATGAAACCACTTTGGTAACTTATGTACAATTATTTATTGTTTTATGACAAAACAATTAAGAAACTATACATTTTCAGAATATAACAAAACTGGAGGAAGTTAATATGAAATCCTGACTTTCAGAATCAAGGTTTATATGAGGTGTGTGTATATATATATATATATATATATATATATATATATATATATATATATATATATATGACAAACATTAATAATGCTCCAGTTCTTTTTTAATATAAAAGTATCACATTTTAATTTTGTTCTAACACTGAAAAATTTGTTTCCAACATATGCTGCAATTTATTAAGAATATGATCTAAATCGCTTTGCATTTGTTGAGTATGATTTGGTTCCTGTCTGGAATTTTTTAGCCATGTTGAAAATCCACTAGGGTTAGGTGACTGCCAAGATTCATCAGGCTGTACTAAAATAGAGCTTAACTCAAGATCTTTGCATGATCTGTTGTAATGTCTTAGTGGTGTACTCATATAACAGGTTCTACTTTTAGTGCGTGGTTCAACCTGAAAATATTTCAATTCGAGTTATCTCTTTATCAATCAACACAATTTTTACCATTTCTTACATAGGCAATATGGCCAGTCACTGGAGGCCCCAACACAAAATTGAATGACTCGTTTATTTAATAAATAAATGCATGGTAGCAACTGATTTTCTTTCTATAAACATTATCTTTCCATTTAATAAACCTAGCATAACTGATATCATGTTATTTATGCAAATGAAAAAAAACTGAAAAGACCTGGAGTGCTCGTAATCGTTCCAACTGTTCATTAAGGAAACAAGCATGTTGATTTATCAAACTACTTGGAGATTCTTTTCCAATTGCCTGCCTTAATAGCCTGAAAAGTACAGAAAAAATAAAAGAAACAGCCACATAATAATAATAATAATAATTTATATTAATTATAAATGATACTAGAAAGAGTTCTATACATTCAAGATACAAGAATTCATTTCTTCTCCCATAAAGCAGAACATAAAAGAGCATTACCTTGTTTCACTTTCAATTTGACAAATTATATCCTCTAACTGATGAACTGGATTCATTTGGAATTCACTATTCTGTTGTTTTAATTCTGTTTCTCTGTAAGTCATACTCAGTGTATGTTCTTCCAATTCTTTTAACCTATTAAAATAAAATCTATAATATAACATGTATATTGTTTGACCTATATTTAACCTTATTTGTCAGTAATTATGAACTAATCATTACATCAATATAAATAAAATATATATAAAGTTAATAATATCATACATCTTTGGCTGTGGTGTATTAGTTGGTGCAGGTAAATATTGTAATCTTGAAGGTCCACCGCATAATTTATTCAACAGTCCTTTTAGGAAAGCTATTGTTGTTTCATAAGATGTTATCTAAATAAGGTTAAGATATGTTTTATTAATCATAAACAATATAGAGTTAAATTCTATTGATAGAAATATAGTTTTCTTCATAACATTAATTTAGTAAAAGATAAACGATCCAACCAATAGGTTACCAACATTTTCAGATAATTAATTATGTCATAATATTGTTTGACATTATCAAGAATATATTCAATAATAGCCTTTTAAATTGTTAAGTATTTTCAGCGTATAATGTTGAATTTCATAATCAAATTTTATATTTAGTATTTTGTTATTTAAAAGAAATAATTGGGAACTGGAAAATTTCATTTGATGAAAAAATGTTTTCATTTATCATAAATGCCACAAAGCTATATACAGTCATACAGGGTGTACATTTATTTGTTCATCTATACCTGAGTACAATATTCTCGTATCTTATGACTTGTCTTATGACGTTTACTAGTACGTGCTGTAAAGAAGCACTGCTGACACATATCATAACATATACAGCAAAGACAGTGGTACCTTAGCCCAACTATTGGGGATGTGTGACATACAGCACAACGAACTCGATGAATCACTGAGGAAATAAAATAATGGTATAATAACCAATTTATAAAATATGCAAAATTATAGATACAATGAATACTACCTGCCTTGCAATAAATGTATAGAATAAATATAATATTTATCAGACAAAAAAATTAATCTGGATGTGTTTCAATCATATAAAAAAATTATTGCAAAACGGCTTAACAGCATATAAAATAAGTATACCCTTGTCCGCCGTACGTAATCTGTAGAATGTGGAGAGCCAAACAAGCAATTGTGGTTCGCGCAATATCCAAGACATGAAGTCCCCTTCAGTAATGCCCAAAGAACAATTCTAAAAAAAAATCATTAGTAACATCTGTAAATTAACAAAAAAAATTACTTTAAACAACCATAGCCTGTAATTTATATAGAAGTATTTTTTTTCATAATAGTTCACCAATGTACATCATCAAACGCATCCAAGTTAGTATGACTAAAAAATAAAGAACATGAAAAATACCTGAGCATAACACGAATCAAGAGTTGCCTGTATAAGACTGCTGGAGAATGTATTGGATTCAAATATTAATTCAGTTATTGAAAGTAAAGATTCTAATAAATGCTGCAAACGTCTCCTTGGTAGACACATATTGTGATCAGCTAATTCTGAGAACCAGTACTGGTACTTCATTTGTAATGGAGAGCCACAAAGTGTAACAAGTCCTACTTTAATGTTCAGCACACTAAGTGTTTCTGCTTCCCTTCTGAAAATGTATATATTGTAAGAAGAAGAAATGTGTAAATTATTTCGAGTTTGGATTATTATTGACAATGGTCAATTACACAATATTTCAAAATAAACACAATGAATAAAACAATTTGTTTTTCTATAGTACAGTAACAACCAATTAGTACAACGGGAATTCCTTACTTTCCATAAATGGTGCAAAGAAGTTTCAACATTAATAATGACAAAAAGTTCACATTGACCTTTTTGGAACCCTCTTTAGAAATCACAAAATATATATCATGAAGAATAGGTTCAACTTCATCCAAATGCAAATTCAAAGCATTGTCAGTGGTAAATATTTGATGTTGCTCCAATACTCCTTTGATTAATTTGAGCGGAACACTATCAACTGCAAACAGAAATAGATTATCTTACACAGTACACTCATAAATTACATATTATTATTTTCATTAGTGGCAATATAAAATACTACTTAATTCAAGTAGGGTTTTAGCCACCACAAGAACACTTACATCGTAGTGCTTTCTGTAAAACACACAACTTGGAAGCCGACCTATAAGCAGCATACTGAATATTATTGCATCCTTGTACTTGGTCCAACAAACGTTTGAACTCCATTTCGACATTATCTAGACAAAGAACGCACAAACAAATTACATACCCGGTCAAACACTTCTCCCATTGAAAAGAGGGTATCAGAACTGTTGAACGGTATTTCGTAAAAATGCCGTTAAAGATTCAAACAATAACCTCTTTCGTCAGCATCCATATTTGCTGTTGGACAATGTAATGAAAGGGGACAGAAACACAAAGGACAACAACACTCTTTACGATTAAACACCTAATGTGATTAATTTAAAAAATAAAAACACATAAGAAACAAAGAGAAAACTGACAAAAACACTAAACCTAAATTGACCGTTAGAACGGTTCATGGTTTTGCCGCTGGTAGGGGGCAGGTTGCGTTCCTTTACTGGAAACTCCAAAGATTATATTCATTTAAAAAGTTTGATACATTTATAAGCATGGAATAAAAACAATGCTACAAATTAGGGCGTATATAGAAAAATCCAATTAAATATTTAAATACACAACATTAAAAACACAAATAAAGGTAATTTTCATTCCGAAGATAACGAGAGCATATTTAAATTTGAAATATAAGAGGGTAAAACATATCCCCTCACATCAACATATCTAATCATCATAAAACATATCTAATATTTTATTTCTTAATGAATATTAAATCTTTTTTGTGAAAAACTCAACAATTTTTAAAGGCCAAGCTATTTATTTTACTAGTATAAGTATTGGGATTATATCCCTTGGGAGAGATATTATTTTAAGTAAACTATAAACATAAGAATGATAAGTCTGAAATAAAGCTATTTTCTTACTGTGATCCTTTTTAAATGCTCAGGAAATTTTGCTGTAAAAACTAAAATCACCCGATATGCTCCTTTTATTAGCTTTTTAAAATTTGTATAAGATATGCGATATTCGATTGTCTCAATATAATAATACAATACACAATTAATAACGATTTGTATAATTATTTCATCTTCACTATTATACACGAAATTCATGCCATTTATTTAATGCACAATCAACAAATAATTATACGTACAATTGCGTTTTATTAATTTTTTTAAAATTAATTCGCTACGAGAACTAACGGCACAGATGTTTCAAACCGCATTTCAATCAAGAGATCAAGTTTCTATTTGCGATATAAACAATGTATTTTATTCCGCTTTTGTAAATTATTTGTCGACAATCTTCGACTAAACTTTTTTCCATTAACAATTATTAATTCTGGCCCCGATATTCATGCGCGATAATTAATTTAATATTGACGGGATGTCATCGATTATGTAAAGACCGAAACAGTTTTTTGCACGAGAGGCGATTAATAATAATGTAGAGAATTATTACATTCAGGGGTGAAAGTAAGCCAGAACTCTCCGGAACGCCATTACAGTTAAGGATTTGGAAAAGTAACGCAGTTCCGGTTTGAAATCCTACTCAAAAGGGCAGTCGGCGTTCGCTAAAAGTTTTTCCGAAAACAAATTTTTCGTCTCTATTCCTAGATCAACTCATTTGAACAGGCGACCTTTCAGTCCGAAGAAGCGTTCAGAAATCTGTGGCGCGATGGAAATTCGGGTGACTAGCGATAAGGATTGCGAACGAGGATTTGGTCAAAACATCATCCGTAAATAACAATAATAACTCCGGATAAATTTGATTCAATTTGTGAAAACCAGGCTGGTTGGAGTGCGACAACAGTCGCAATGTCGCAGAAAAGAAAAAGATCATTACTACACCAATTATTGGAAATTATTTTTTTTTTAATTCACCAGCTTTCTCTATTCCAAAACCTCGCAGATAACATGACAGATGTTGCAAACTAAAAAATGTGGGATTTTTATATTTTTAATTATTAATAGAGCTTTATTTACAGTTACGATGCTTTTCTTTTTAAATCATTCAACCAATTTTATCTAACTTGTTCACCCCTCTCTACACCTTCCGACTTGGCTAAATTTCAGTACAATTGTACTATCGAAAGGACGATTCATGTTTCACTATATTTATTTGACGGTCGGTCGAACATAACGTCAACGGTTTAAGCCCCTCCCCTAATTTAAGTCCAGTCAACGTTGTTTTAGTGCCAACTGGACAGGAGGGAAGTAGACTCGGCGTGGGTCGTATATATCTGCACAGGCGTGATGCGTGGGGATCGATGAGGGCAGGCCCCAACGGACCTTATCCCCCTCGAGCACCCAGGGTGGTTTCCTCCATTTGTTCGCTCCTAGATGTCTCCTAGCCTTTCCTCAAAGAATTAATGTGACATCTAACCCCCCAACAACATTACATAGTTGGCCGTGCGTCCACAGGAGGGCGTGCCGATTACTCCGTCTCTGTCTTGGAACCCTCGTTTTATAATATGGCAGGGCAGCGTCGAACGGAGGAATGAGGGACAGTCAATATTAGCGATTTCCAAACCGGGTGGAGCAGGTAACTTTCAAGACTTGGAGACGCAAAAATTTTAATGATAGTTTGGCAGCACTGGTTTATATTTCATGTAAAGGGACGGGCATAGGGCGCTTAGCTCGGAAAAGGGGTAAATGACCCTCAACACTAATCATAAGCCCGCGATGAGGAAGTGCAAATTAGCTTGGAATTTAAGGTTAAAGGACCAGTCACCAGGCAGTGTTTGGTACAAAACTATCACAAACGCCACCAATGAGAATGAACTAAAAAAGAACTATACGAGAATTATATTTACGAGGGTAGTATCCAAGAGATATTTTGAAGTTGATGCCGGGCAGAAATAATACACAGGAGTCGGGGAAGGAAGCCTCCTTCCTACGAAAAATTGAAACTTGATAGTGTTCAAGTGTATGCACCACTCGGGGGATTTCCTTGCCATAGAGTCAACGAATGGATAATGGAATGAACGTGGAAGTGTCGCAAAAAAGTTATGTTATATGTAAAATACGTGACTAAGCATAAGTGCCCGTGTTTGGTGCATTCGCATGAAGAATTGTTCTCATACACAAGCTGTTAACCGGTAGACCAAGAGTGAACAAAGAAGTCTCACTAAACTTCTCGAGCCCGAGATGCTTACGCGAGGTCGAAACCGACTGCTTAAAAAACAATTATCGGGTCGTCCCTACTTTGCCTGCGTCCTATTTAGCGAAACACAGAAAGTGAAAAAAAAAAAAAAGACTTGAAATAAGACGGAACGACGACCGAATTACCTAGCGTGCAAAACGTAGAGACGAACTCCCAAAGGGGAGAACCCAAAACAAAGTTAAATTTTTTGAACTATATAGACCGCATTATTGTTGTAAAGACCCCTAGTAAACTGCGCATAGTACAGTGGACCCGAGTGGCTTTGTAATTGTAAAGTATGTTCTCAGGTTTTCATTGTAGCAACTTTCTTTTTGTAGTACTTAACTAAAGTTCGTTGGGTATACAGCACCGCGACGCTAGCGCCCCCCTTAGTGTGGTGCGGCATGTACTTAACTAAAGTTTGTTGGGTTTACCCGCACCGAAACGCTAGCGCTCCCGTGATGATGGTGCGGACATGTACATAACTAAAGTTTGTTGGGTGCACTTGCACAGATTAACTAGTGCCCCCTGAGTATGGTGCGGAAATGTACTTAACTAAAGTTCGTTAGGTGCACTTGCATCGATTAACTAGATTACTAAGAATAACCTTTCTTCAATAAATTTTGGATCAACAGGAAAACTTTTATGATCGTAAATACTCAATACCAGATAGGTTTTACTTGTACAGTGAGAGTGACAGCGCAGTGGGGATTCCCAAAAGACATCCAATGTGTCAAAGTGACTAACACCGCTACTGAAGATGGCGAGCAGCCGAAACCGGTCTAACAAAAGACGAAACCAGCGAGAGGAGAGAGAAACACACGAAATCTACGGTATTCCAACCCCTCGAAGACCAGAAAACAAGTATTCTAAAAAAGTTAAATTTGTTGAACTCTATAGACCGCATTATTGTTGTAAAGACCCCTAGTGAACTGAGCATAGTACAGTGGAACCGAGTGGCTTTATAATTGTAAAGTATAATATATTATCGTGGTTTGATTATAGTAACTTTCCCTATAATTATGCCACAACATTTTATATAAACCAAGTAAAAGTAAGGCCTAGTTAGCCTCGCTTTCATCAATCGACATCTGTATCTTGAAATTATGCCCTATGTACTCTTAAAGAAAATAAAGTATTCTGAAATCTTGTTTTGCCCATGATTGTGCAGGAGTAGAGACACTAGATCGAGTTTTCAGAGAGTATATTCCCCAACAAACTATAACAGGTCAGTGAGTGAAGTGAGAGAAGTGTGGTGATATTCCAAACTCTGGCTGATCAAAGTATAATAGACTGGTATTAGTGGAGCCACTAACTAATCACAAGGCAAGGGAACTGGTATATGGGAGAATATGAAACTCCTAACAAACTAGTTAACAAAAAATCGTGTAACAACGTTGTAAATTAAACTATCAAAGTGGTCCCATATTTAGACCGTTAAAACAAATTAGACAAAAAAGTATGACACCTGACTTGCCATTTAGTAAGCACCAATAGATAAGAGGTCCTTAATCTGTATGCTTGCCAATTTGAAAAGGAAACATATTGGAAACATCTAAACAATGATCAATTAAAAAAAATACGCCCAAAAATACCAGCACATTAACAGTGTGATAATAGCAGTGACGATTGATTTTTTTTTCTAGAGCTGCTTGTAAATAATTAAAAGTAAGGTTATTATGAAAGTTGACACATTGTTAAGGTCTCCTTCCATTGTCTAAGTTACAGAATTAGTGCAATAAGAATAATTAATCTACCGTCATTTATTCACTAGTTTGTTCTGTATATCTAAAGATAGAGAACAAAAATATTTAAAAAAGAAATATGAATCTAATACTATTACAGAACTCACATAATGTGGTTAATACCGGTTGCAACTTTAAACTGTTCTTTACAATGTTTTTCCTAATAAGTTAATTAGTACATTTGATATTAATTTTTTCGGCACATCCAGTCAGTTCTTCTATACTGTTGGTATAATGTTGATGGTAGCTAGATTTAGGTGCCCAGATTTACGCTGATTTATAAGTTGAAAGACAGTTGTCAGTAACTGTTAAAACTCACAATCCCTGCCCCACTCGGGTCAATAATCCCGCATTATCAGTAGACAAACAGGGCAATTATGTGGACACCAGGACACACAAATACACACCTACAAGTAATTATCCATATATATATATATATATATATATATATATATATATATATATATATATATAAAGAGCAGAGGGATCGAACCGCAGGTTAGTTAACTATGTTGCTCTTCTTCAGTTTCTTGCTCGTTTTCACGACTCTTCAGCCCGTCCATCCAACTTTGTTCGGTGAGAAACTTAGTTTTATATTAATAATAAAGGTTACCGCCGGCTCATATTTAATACAGGCAAAGGGGCCGACAGCAATTATGACCACATTGGTAACTAACCATTTCTCGGAGTTTAAACTTAGGCTTTTGTTTTTAATTCCCAAGTCCGGTCGGCGCAAGTGAAAGTTCTGCTCTCAATGACTGGTTTTTCTTAGGTACCTAATCTAATTGAATTCCTCTTCGTCATTCTCGACTTCAGTTTCTCCCCCGCGTCAGAGTGTAGTTTTCCTCGATACCGAGAAAACCGTCCTTGTCCCCTTCCCGCCATATAGAGCCGTTGGCTCGTGCAGTCGGACTAGGGTACCGAATGAACGATAAATATAAATTTGCCACTGACCGAATCCACATTTAAATCTGGAAGGCGTCTTTGTTTTGAAAACAGTGCCTTTAAAACTGGCCCGGCGAGAAGTAGCTGTACCGTTTAAGGATTTGACCTTGACCTTGGCCCTCGAATCCGGTCGTCCTTGAAAATACTAATTCTTCCCATTCACCCCACCGCCAAATGAAGCATTAGCCAGGATTTAAAATTTAAATTGACAAAATTTTATTTACGTACAATGATGTATATATAAATGAGACCTTCCCTCGTATAGGAGCTTTTGGCATTGGTCAACGACCTCCCACTCAGACCACACTACCAAAAACTTCTGAATCAGATTTTAAACTTTACAGAGTATATGAGATCGATATGTTTTCGCGGAGGTTATTCTTTGGCTAATTAGGTCGAATCCTAAATAAAAACGATGGAATCGTGATTACGAAACCCTCATTTAGTTTTAAAATAAACCTGTTTAGGTTTTTCGCCATCGTCAATAGGATTCCGTCAGTAATATACTTTATTGATCAATTTATTTATTTGCTCGATAGGTTGGCACGTGTGAAGGGAATTCCCCTGGGAAGGGAGTACCGTCTGAGGTCATACAGTTGAATACCATACATTGGAATGGATCCGTGGTAAAAAACCTTTCCGCTAGTACCCTCCCACCTTTTTCCATACGCATCTCTCTTTTAAGAAAACTTCTACGTAAGTAGAAAAAGAAGATCCTTCTTCCTTCTTATATGTATTTACTTACCCGGCAGCAACGTACGCAGGATACCTTCGCATCCAACGCGACTGATCAATCAGAAAATTACTTGAAGCGCTCAAATAATTCTTCGGGAAATCCAAACATCATTGCATCTAAATACCTCTTCATCAGTACCTATTGACGGCGGCAAGAATCGATGTAACGAATCGTTCTAGAAATAGAATTAATTTACACAATTTAATTTTAATTTCTTCTTCTACCGATCCCTCGGGCTCCTTTGACGCGACCAATTGCAGAAAACGGTAGACTTGAACAAACATTTCAGAACATAATTTAGGTGAGCTGAATTTTTCTGGGCCAAGTAGCGGGCGCGGGCATAATTCATCGGGACTGGCAACCTTTAGCTTCTGCCCCAGGATCGAGATAAGCCGTCGAAAAAAAATCTAATAAATTGGTGGAACACCGGTTTCTCGATTCACTTCGGGGAGTTCTGTCTCGAAACCGTCCGGAGAGCCCAAAGGGGTTATCCGATTGTATGACGTCAGGCACTACCGAGGGAATTTCTATCGCGTATTCCAATTGAGTCATCAACTCAATAAGTACAAATGAAAAGAGAAAAGGGAATGGCGTTCGCGAATAAGCGGATATTTTAATCCAGGATCAATTCCTATCCACGGTCCGGGTCCAGGGGTTATTTTCCCGCTCCTGGAAGACGCCGAGGATATGACGTCAGTCAGTACCGAGAGTCGAAGGCCGTCATCACGTGCTACATGGTTGCAACAAGGTCGGGTCAAACTTCGATTCTTTCACAGGGCTCAGGCGCAGCGCGGTTTTCCCGGAGGTAGAAAATATGTAGTGGGTGGGTAACGTCGAAGGGCCTTCTTCAAGACGGAATGCGAGCACCACACAAATAACGTAAACCGGTCCGTAGTCTGTTACTTATCGGAAGAGCCAAGAATAAATTTGAGGATTCAGCGGCCAGGCAGTCCCGAGAGGAAATCTGTCCCAAAATACTAACGAGACACGGTTCTCTGTAATTAGTTTTGTCTATTTAACCCCGGAGCCTTAGCCAAATCTCGGAATTTCATTTCGGGGTTTCATTTTATTAACGCGATCGGAAACCATAACAGTACGCGAAAAAGAAAGTATGCGTCGCAGAGACGAAACGAAGACTGGTGTAAGTTCTACCCGTTTAATTTCCTTTTAACCGGAACCGGTTTTGCCACGATTATAAATGCGGCACAATATTATGTCGAAATACAATGTCTGAAATTGGCGACAATCTTGTCGTTATCGTCGAGCGCGAGAGTTTTATTCGGCGAATTGAAGCTGATCGAGATTTTATCAATCGAAAAATTAAGATCGGGTCTACACTTGGATAGAAAACTGACTTGGTATCCGCATACAAGCCGCACTTGGACAGAAAAGTTACGTGGAATACAAGATTCGAACCTACAGAACAGGTATATACAGTGAACGACGTTACATATTGCTATTTAAAGTTCTCGGCGACAGATAACTATTACTTACGAATAAATAAATACTTTACAACTGTATTTTGAAATCGAACAGGGTGCCAATATGGGGATCCACCAAGCCGCGTGATTCCACACTACCTAGTAAGGGCAGTAGCGGGAGTACCATCGGTGGGTATATTCTGCGTCAAAAATATATTTGTGTAATCAAATCGCGCTGACGCTAATTGTAATTTAAGAAATTATTGTTGTTTGTTATTATTTTAGTTTCACCGGGAGTAGATATTTTATGGCACGGGGTACGACCATTCTAGCGGTAGAAATGAACAAAATATTAAAAAGAACTAATCTACTAACTTAAATTATAAATAATAAAAAGTTATTAGTTTAGTAGTAAAGCTTGTAAACTATAAATAAAAAACTATATATTAAGAAATATATCCGGAACGTTCTTTTTTGTCTCAGGCGCCAGCCCACCGTCGGAAGCGAAGGGGCTGGAAGAGAGCGACTTGGTGGCGGTTACCATTGCGGAGGGAGGCCGTTATTCGGCGAGATACGTGTTAGCGGGGGCGGAGACGGCCAGGCTGCTCGAGGGGGTCGGGTATGGCCCGGGGGCGGCGGTGCTATTCCCCCCGGGAGGGTTCCCCGCGGGCAAGTTGCCCGAGGTCGGCTGCCCCCGGCTCTGGCTCCCTCCCAGAAATACCACCCTCTGCCGCCTCTCCTCGCCCCTGGTACTCGCTTTTCTCGACCCCGCTCTCCTGCGATCCAAAGGCTTCTCTCTGTCCGGCCGACGTCTCTGAACCACGGACAGTGCGAAAAGGAAGTAATCGGAGGAAGACACCTCTCTTCGTCTTTGCGTTGTTTCGCCTTTCGAAATAAATATATAATACGGCCGACTTCTTTTTCCTACGGAAACCCTTAACCCCACCGACTTCGACCGTTATCGACGAGAGAACGGACGTCGAATTTAGATAAAAAAACATTCCTGCGGTAGAGTTCTCCGGTCGATATAGTTGCGTATTTTAATTTATATAGGTCGTTTCAAATTAGATACGAAGGTAAGTAGTAGCCGCGGTTACCTACCAACGATTTAAAGGGAGGAAAACGGTGGGCTTCGTTTAAAGGAGAAAGGCCATTTTTTCGGCGGGTCCGCGGTGCGCAATGGCCGAGTTGCCCGTTCGCGGGGTGGTCTCGATTTTTTCGGTCGGTGTATCGGAGCAGTAATCGCGGATCGGGCGATCGATACCGGGCGGAGGAAGGAGCTCGGAGGAGCGGACCGGAGCGGACTCGACCCCCGCGTATAAGTAACCGATAAGCCTGAGGGGAGGGAGTGGGGTGGCGTGAAAAGTGGGGCCTCTAAGAGGAGGGTGGGGGTCGAAAGTGGGGCACCGCCCGCCAGTCTCAGGCCGGCAGTCTGCTCGCTCGGTCTCGTACCTCGTCAGTGACTCGCGGCGCTTCGACATGTCCTCCTACAAGAGGCAGTGTTGCACCAGGGTCGGGGAGCCGGCTCCCCGTTACAGGCCGGATTCGCTACTCGACATCACCGCCAAGATCGTGGCCGAGAATATCCCCTTCCAGAGGATCGAAGAGCGCTACGACAGGATACCGGAGCCCGTCCAGAGGAGGATCGTGTTCTGGTCGTTCCCTCGGGGCGAGCGAGACATCTGCATGTACTCCTCTCTGTCGAGAGTAAGCCCGGTCAACGCTCCGGGCGACAACCACAATCTCTCTTTCTACAAAGGATTAAAACTCCTCGAGTGCGGTTCCGTCGACGACGTCCTTCAAGTCGGTAAGTGATCGAACGTCCCCGCGTCCGCCCGACCGGGCTCGCGTTTATCGTTCCGCCCATCGATTCCCCGCTTCGTCTCGCTCCACCGATATTTCCGCCGCTCGTACGATTCGGCGGCCCGTCCCGCCTAGGCGGACCTCTCCTTTCCGCTACACGGAATTCTGGCCTCCCGGCACCCGTTCCTTGAGAGTCCCCGACCGCCGTTCCTTTCTGGCCTCGTCCTATCCTCCAGGATACGGGGATCGCCCCTATCTTCCTAAGCCGGTCCCTATTGATTGTACCGCGTTCGACCGCATTGCATAAATTATCCGGTTGTCCCCGTCTCGCGCGCACCGCTGAGTAACATATATATATATACGTCGTGGCCTTTAACGAGGACGATGGTGCTGCCGGAAGGTAAAGGTAAAGGTCAGTTATCCGGTGCGGACGGAAACCGTAATCGCGTCACCCGTCAGGACACGGAGACGTCAACCTGTAGAGCCGACGTACTCTCGTGGTACCGTCCTTCCCACCATTCGGATCGGTCAGGAAACCCCGCGGCGCGTGGACTAGACCGGGCTTCTCGAACGAGGTCGGTCGGTCGGGGGAAGAGGACCTGTAGGCAGGTAATATGGCGTCGAGGTCCGTGGAGGTGTGGATGGGAGGCGAGGACGAGTCGGGGAGCACCGGCGTGGATCACCTGAACGCGCCTAGCCCACAAAGGAGCTACCCCGGTTTCGTAATACCCACCCCGGATTCGACGGACCGCCCTCCGAGTCTTCCGGGTACTTGAGTCTCCCCTCTCGGAACCCGAACTGGAGGTTTATTCGGTCCCGTCGTCCGTTCGCTTTTGTCCTCTCCGACACCGCGATGTAAGACTTTGGTAGGTGACGTCTCCTCGGCCTTTTAAAACCGGTTTACCGATACGTCGGATTTTAAGTTCCGTCGCCGAGACTCCCGGTGGTCGGCTCGGTTGAGTTTTTAGTGGGGTAGATGATGGACGGGGGGGGGGTGGCGAAGGGACCCACCTGGCCGGGTCCTCTTCGTCGACAACCACCTATTTGCGCACGCTCCTCCCCCCATCCTCGCACGTCCGAGAGTGAGACGTCTTTACCCGTCTACCGCCGTTCCCGATGTTAAATTTTACGTACTGTATTAGCGTTACTTTGGTTTTCCGAAGTTGACATTCCCCTGTCGGTAGGTAAATGTCGGCGGTGTGGTACGATGGATAATAACGACGCTCGAGATTAATGATTTCGGATATATTTTAACCGCCGATTCATTCGTAAGGTCCACTACGACCATCGCATATCTTTTCTTCATCGTATATCATGTTGTGGATAATATTCCGGTTTATTTGTGTTTCATTTAGTGTTGATCGTCGATACCGGCGCGGAATCCATCCGTCCGATTCGCGAATAGCTATCTGGAAATGAGAATTCTGAACGATAACGCGGATAATCATCGCTATCTCGACTCCGGGTTCACCGTCGAGAAAAAGGACGTTTCAGGCGATAGCGTAGAAAAATTGGCCTTTTTCGACGCGCTTCTTATACTAAATTATCGTCGATTAGATAACGTCTCTAGACTTTCCTTATTGTTACGGTATAAAAATAGGAAGTCGGTCGAGTATTACGTCGCTCGTCACTCTCCGGTTTCCCCACCTCGTTCGCCAGCGATAAGTCTAGTGACGAAACGTTTAACGGGTTCCGTCATTCATTTACCTCTTTCGAGTGTCGTCGGTCCTCGTATAACCGAGGGGCCGGCATTCCGCGTAAAATGAAGGTAGATTTTCTTGAGCTTTCTGACACCTGTCGTCCGGTGGCGGGGCGAGCCCCTCCCTCCTGAAGGTTGGAAAAAATCCGAAATTCCGTTCACAAAAGGGTCTCCGGGCGGTGGTTGAATAGTGGGACCCCGTTCTCGGGACCGGTTCCTCAACGAGAATATCCCAGGGGGGGGTCTAGACTTGTGAAGGGGGGTCGTCCGAATCGGTTATCGATCTCCCCGCTCCCGCCCATCTCTCTCCTCCCCGACTTTTTTCCATTCTCTCCTATGGCGGAGTCAGGAGATTTTTCGCGGGAGGGGGACCACCCGTCGCTCGATAATTCCATTTTCCGACGGGGGGAAACCGTCCCCGGCCTCCGATGACAGGTATTCACCCGAGATTTAATTCGCATCCCCCCCCCCGGTGGTTCGAGGTTTCACCCCCCGACTTTACGCGGCGAGTTTCGGATAATTTATCGGCGGCCCGAAGGTCACTCCGAGGGATGTAAGCGGGGTCGAGCGGATCCGTACCCTCTTGTCGTAGGCGTGGAAAGGGGGGGAATTATTTAAGTGATGCTCGGAAGTTCCTCTTTAACGCTGTCGGAGGGGGGGGGGGTCGATCCCCCGGGACTTCTACTACTCATTCCCAAAACGTCGGCCGCTTTTCCAATTTAAAGAGGGTCCTACCCCTCCGTATTATTGGGTCGCGTTCCGTTCAGGTACCGTGGGAGGTAATGCGTGGTAAAACAAAAGTGTTTTCAAATTTGTATCCGATACAAGAATTAATTGGTCGTGACGAATGTCGTCGCCCGACGTATCCAAAACGTCAGTGGGCGTCGATCCCACGTCTTCGAATTCGTTGGAATAAGTTCGACCGGGCCTAAATCCAACCGTGGGAGGGGGCATTTAGTTCCCAGACTTCGAGTTTCGTGGGCGGGGGATGTAGTCGGTACCTACAATTATTGCGGGATCTCTTGAGAACGTCATAGATATTTCGGTTCGATCCCGGACGTCGGGATACGATTAATGCACACACAAACACAGTGCGTGTTCGATGCCAATTAAAGAACTTCTGCGAAGCTTACGTTCCTGACCTATTCTTGCGTCATCATGTTATCTACAAGTTCGTCTGTTTGGGGTGGGGGTAAATAGTTCTCGGCGTAGGTGTCTACCGAGATGAGGAACGTTTTATTTTAAGAGAAATTGCGCCATTTAGAGGCATGAAAGTATAGTATTTTTGGAGCCCGAGAAAACTCCTCGTAATTTATTCGTACGAACCGGAATCACTTTGAAAGTGTTATACTTCTGAAGTGTAGGAACCCACAATAATTCTGTCACTTGTTTCCGTATGACCGAAATTCGATAAGGGACAGACCGTGATTTTAAATTCGTCATTTTGTGCCCCTCACCTGACCGTTGTTCTTGCTTGTAAAAACATTTTTAGTTTTAGAATGTTGTCTTTGGCTTATATTTGCTCTTCCCGCCTCGGTTTGTGTTCTTTACTTGAGTTTAAAATAGTTATCGGAGGGTTTTGAGCGTCTCAGTTCGATCTTTCGGTCTAGTTTATGATTCTCTGTGGGGTCAGTAGAGGAGAAACTTAAGTGTTCCGTAAGATGTATAACTCGGAGGGAATCGAAGTTTTTCGGATAGCTATAAGGAAATATATTACTACTCCGCATAACATATCATTGTCCCTAACAGAATAAGAGAAACGTACATCCCCATGCAAATAATACATAAACATAGATACCGTCGACGAATAAAACTGACTATAAAAGCCGTGTTTATATCCTATATCCACTCTTAGAGTATCTCGACTGCAATTTGTAGGTGGAGGACTTCGTTTGGGGAAAAATTCCATTGTTTCTATCTTATTTAAAATAACGGCATACAGAATCCTGAATGAAACACGATATCGAACATTCTCCCATGTTATTTTAACGTATATTTTAACTTATTTAACTAATTCTAAGGTCTGAATACACTGACCTCGTTCGTCGGGAACGGAGGTGAATATCCAATATGCACAATATCTATCAAAAGGCTGCGAATGGTACAGAAAATGGTTCGTTTATTTAATTCAGTTAAATCCGCATTATATTGACTGTCCGTTATTACATTTTAAAATTCTTGTGTATGACCGGCGTGTCAGTATTGATCGTTTAAACCTTACTTCCTGAAGGTTGTTTACGGAGTTACTACGTGTTACTCATAGGATTAACAGGCCCTATATTTTTTAATTAGAATATATTTTGAAAGATTTGAAAAATTCTTCGCAATTCCGTACGGAAACCGGCATCGTCGTGAGGCAAGCCATTTCATAGCTCTCAAAGTATGTCGGGAAGGTCGCGTATGGGTCTGTCTCTCAGGACAGATCTTTGGCTCTCGCGCTAGGCCTTTGTTCGGAATTTTACCTTTCGAAACCGATGGCCGTACGCTATACCGGTCCCGATAGGTGTTTTGAACCTTCCTGAAACGAGAAGAAATGTAGCGCTCTCTCTCTCTCTCCGAGGCGAAAAGCTTTCACGTCTGCTTTCATGGCGGGCGGCCGTTACAGCGGTCAGTGTTGTAAAATCGGGCCCCCATTTCGGTGGGGGAGGGCAGGTGGGATTCTGACAAAAGGAAGCCCAGGTAGAAGGGGCCGGGTATTAAAGATACACTGTATGTATAATGCATATGAAAAGGCCGGTTGGGCTCAGGTGAACCTCCCTTCCTCCCATAACCGGGTGTATGGGTTTGAATTTTTTTCTCATCCCTATGGGTCTCGAAAACCGGTCGATTCAAAGAAACTCTTAACAAACAGGTTGTGAAACTCGCGAATTTCGGTATATCGCCGTGTAAGATATTGAATATTGTCCGATTTTTTATACGTGTATATATATTCCGGGCAATGGGCCGGTCCATATGTTTGCTCCGGAGTACAACTAGTACAATCCCCGAATTCAAAGAATTGACTTGAACTGGCAATTAGGACTACTAAGGCCGTTTCTAAAAGATACATCAAAATTGACCTTACCCAACAAACTCACAATTCATATTGTTACCAACGTGGACATACGGACATTGAACTGATTTATGGGGTTCCACCGACAGCTCGCGTCTAGAGATTCCAATCGAAAATCCTTCGAACCATCCTTAATGCTCCCAGGTATGTTTCCAATCGCCCCGTTCACCGCGACCTCAACGTACCGAGAGCAGGCGGTGTTATAATATCCCGGTTTCTAAAGTTCATTCCCACCTCTCTCTGCATCCTAATTCTCTCCTTTGTTACCCTACTTATCCCTCCGCGGCGGCTTTAACGCCACTGGACTAGAGATCTCCTCTGTCCGCAGCCCTGACATACGTCAAAAAATGCAGGGTGACTTTTTTATCGAGATAAGCGAGTGACAAAAATATTACGCAATTGTACCACGTAACGGTTGATTTCACCCATCTGAAAATTGCTTTTACAAATTTTGTAACTCCAGTCCAATTATGAAAACCGCAGTTATCGATTCTTCCATCTTTTCCTATCGGACAAGTTCGAAAAATTATCGAATTTGTTTTGTCAAGCACATCGAAATGCTTCCGACATGTTTTCAGCGCTTCAGAAGCAAGTTTGCGAAATATTTCAAAGCGCTTATTGGGTCATAAGCGCCTCAAATCGGCAGGTCTCTAGCGACATCGGTATCCTGTTCGTTTTATTAAAAATATATTGTTTTATTAAAAATATTGGTACAATGTTTACCGCAGTGTATTTTTTAAGATTGCAGTTGTTTAACAGTCTATGACACTTATCGTTAAATTCTAGTAATGTTATGGTCCGCCGGTTGTTTCGCGGCGTATGCCGATTTAACCCCTCGAGCTTCGTGGCTTAATTTTCTATTATCAATTGAAAGAAAGTACGAACTGCTCTAGGAAACCTGCGGAAACAACTTGTTCAGTCGGTACGGGCGTGGCCTCGACTTCCGACCGTCGGATTCGATCCGAGTTCCGCCTTGAAAACGCAGTTATTGAATTGAGGTTCGTCGAATTTTCGGCAATTCCTTACAAATTGACGGCTCGGACCGTTGCCTGCCTTCTTCCCCTCCTCCTCCGTCGGTGGAAATCCAACAATCCGACGTCTTCTTCTATCGAGAGCCCCGCGATATATTAGAACTCGTGTAATGAAACTGAAATCCCTAAAAATCTGGTAAGGGTCAAATACAGATCCTATTCCTGCAGAAAACAAATCGATTGTCAGGCTCAAAGCAGTACAGGGTTTCTTATTTGAGACATATGTATATGTATTTATATATTACACACATTTATATATATCATTCATTCCTATATCGTGTGTCGTAGGCTTTCTCCTATGGTTGACTTTTCTCAGTATTTTCGACGACAAAAGCACCTACTGTTCTATCATAGATTTGAACAAGTGCAATATCGTAAAGTTCAAAAGAGGGGCCAATATGTCGCAAATTGTAATTCTCAAGGGGCCATGATCGCATCGGGCAGATTCGTAGTTCTTTTCTTCAGAGAGAACGGAACCGCAAAAGGAAGGAGGAAGGGACGGGGAATTGACCGCCAAGGAAGTCAGCAATTAGGACGACTTCTTAGTAAAAATTATGACTCATTTATTGTCGCAGATAAGAGGCCTGTAAAAAGGAACACGAATTGAGTGACAACATTTTTAAAACGATTGATTATTACCAGTCTTGGAGCAACGATTTTTTATTTGGTATAATGTTTTCGGTACTGAAGTAATTTGAACTTTAACGCTGTTGAATATCGCCAGGTTGCGATCCCGCGTCCTCAGAAATTCTTCGACAGAAGCAAAGGCGAGGATGCACATGAGAATAGTCCGCAAATTTTAATTCAACCCAAGTTGCAGCTTTGGAAATTTCCAAGGATCAGAATTTCGATGGACTAAGCGAGCCCCCAGGGGGCTTAATGATAAAGTGTAGGGTGAGCCTAAGCCGGTACTGGGCTCAACTCGGTCACGGCCAGCCGGTACCCACCTCACCCCCCCCCTTCCACTCGTCTACCGATTCCTTCTTTAAATTTATAATTTATGTTAACCGAAAGGACGGCGTTCCAGTGCGGGAACCGATTTCGGCGAGGCCCCACCCTCCAGCAAAGAGATAGTTGTAATGATTCGACCGTTAAATGTCGTAGTTTAATGCGGATAGAAGCAATATCGGTATCTCGGCGTTGAATGCCCAGTTTCTGCATTTAAGGAGTTCGCCGGGGAATTCAATGGAATTCATTTAATGATTTATTGACGCCTGCGTGTTGAATTTTCTAGGCGAAAGCCTAGGACACGATACAGAATTGAATGATATCTATATCATTCGATCGGGCAACGATCGGGATGTTATGTTCCGGACTTGGCTACAGAAATAACCGACTGGCGTCGGAACCTCGACACCGAAGGAATATTCGTTTCGAGAAACGACTCGTTCCCTAGCTTTGAAGTACCATGTATTTAATGGGAAATTGAAAAAAAAGGCAACGGGAGCGATTTTGAAAACACTACGTCGACGCTTGTGCAGTAGGGGCGTTTTAATCTCTCGAGTGAAATATCGAGACGCTCGAGCAAGGGAATGAGTATTGGTGTTTTGGTGGTGATTGGGGGTCGACACCCACAAGTCTGTGGTGCAGTATTTTCCGGTTTATCTGGCCTAGTGTTATAGTTTTCAATTTCGCGAAAATCCGCGATTTTATAGTTTCGACCGGATTCAATTCCGGACGAAGGTGTCGAACCGCTGAAATATGTTGAGAGGTTTGGGACATTTAATGAGATCCGCTATTTTCAAATTGGAATCGTAAAAGTTGTCCTATACATTCCAGACTAATGATGTCATTTTCCGTCTTCCTCCCGCCAGTTTGGTCCTAAGCCAACTTTGTCTGCTGTCGCGGTTACTCACGACTGACGATACTTTATCTTACTTCGTGCGTAAGTACTTCGCGGCACTGCCTCCTCGACCCGACTAGAGGAGAGGGATATTTATAACGTTTGCCTCGAATCTATATGTCGAATTTGTTTAAACTTTGTTTAAGGCTCCCTCGTAGATTTTGTTAAATCTATCTATGGATTTTTATGGTTATGACCGCTCGACAATCCTGATTTCTGTCGCCTCGAGATCACTGATCTTAACGATTTGGTGGTTTCTTTAAAATCGGGATTATCAACGAAGCTATCAGAAATCGAACCGATTGTGATTTTCCCATTCATCAATTCAATCGACACCTTGTAGGTGGGGCGGGGGGGTTTTTGTGTGCGCGAGTGTGCCCGTGAAAGGAAACAGCGTTGGCAAAGGATGCTACATTGTCCCGCGTCGTAGCAAGGAAGTCGAACCGTTGGTCGGCCGTGTCCCCTCGGTGTCGGGTCTCGTCAAACGCAACCTACGATGGTATCCGGGTTTTTTTAGCTCATTCTCTTTTCCGGTCGGCATCGGTGAAAGTTTCGCTCTCTAACTGCCTAGGCGACTGGTCCTTTAAAATTAAAGGTTATTTCCTCTGCGACGGGGGCTCATTATTGCCTCTGGTTTCACCCCGCGAGTCTTCGTTCGGAATCCTATCCCTGTCCGTTCGTTCTGGCATCTGCGCGAGTTCTTTCCTTCACTGTACAGAGAGCGAAATACGATCCCATTCCTCTTCCATTCCCTGTTACCCTCACTGGGATGATTGAACGGTTGCGAGGTATGTAGCCCTGGTACGAACCGGTAAGTTACCATGCTCCAGCTTCCCATTTTCTCACTAGGTTTTAGTCCTTACAACGAGCTACCCCAATGGGAAAATGGAGGACCCTTGTAGCAAACGGATCTACTTCTCGAGCTTTAGCACCAAACATATCGGTATCCGGTAATGGTAATTTCTCAATCGACGCCGATACGCGAGCATTCTGTAAGCACTAACGTCGGTTACAGACGACTAATTGCTCCTCTGTCGTTTGAACGGGCCTTTATCTCAGTCGAAAACAATCACACACGCTGCAGCGGAGGACGGATTTCCTGTGGCCAGTTTAGATATGCTTCCTTGAATCAAATCCCAAAGCTCCTCCCGGCATTTATATTGCTATACTTTAGTTTTTAGTAATTACGTGTTGTTTTTATTGAACCCGGAGACCGTAAGTTCCCTTGGTTGTCTGTTGATTACTTTCTGTTAGTGTTTCACCTATGGGCACTCATTAAACACGATTTCTAAGCGTCTCGAGACCGCACGTCTAAGGAAGGGTTTGGGAATTTTAGGGAATACCTTATTTTAAATGCGAATATAGGAAACGAAATTACGTTGCTGTGTGCAGCTCTGCTATCACCCTTTGTATCACCGCATAAAGTTAAATTCGTGCACAGGGTTTTTTAAAATTGCATACAGGAAGTACGTTGTTTCATTGGAATTACAATAATTTTGATTCCGATTCTCGGATCGGTAGATTTTGTTCGGTTGGGGAAGGTCCTGGAGTTTTATTCGGGCTGAATTTTGGTTTAATTAACAGACTCGATGTTCGGCCCCAGCGTATAACCAGCCAAACATTTTTGGGAAGCAACTACTTCGGAAATTCGGCCCGGTTACAATTGAGCCGGGAAAGGTGTTGCCAACTGTCCCCCACTCCCGGGACCTCTACGCTACACTCCGGTATCGATCCTGGGGAACAAACCCTATTCGCCCCTCTTTCTCCTCCCCTGTTAAAACTCCGTCGGCTACTTACGGCCCCCGTTGTTTGTCGGTATTGTAATTTCGGAAAGCGATAATACAAAAGGGAGGGGGGAACCTTATAAAATTCGGATTTCCCTCTCGCGCGTCCCAACCGACGAAATGACTCCGGGCCGAATTGGACGTTATACCGAATGAAATGAATACGAACAATCCGGTTTCCTGTTTTTCCCTTTAGCAGTAGATTGCACCGGTTCCAGTCATAAATTTTCCATTATACAAAATTTCCCTAGTTAATTTCAATTATTTAATATGTTTCTTTAATTGCATCGAATATTATAAATAAGCAATTTAATACGCATAATGTAGTTCCTAAAATGCTAATGCGAACTTCAGAGTTATATTAACGATTGGAGTGTATATAAATAAAGTAACGATTTAAATTCTAACCGACAGAATATTGCAGATTGCTTGAGGAAATAACAAAAGTCTGTTTTCGTGTACTCGATATAAGGTGTGAGTCTGGGGGACTAGATTTCAAATAACAACCCGAACTCTGTCGTTATCCGCCTGTACATGCGACAAGACCGACGTGTTATATGCCGACCGTTAAAACACAGAGGAAGGAATCATCACCTGAAACGGCCAATCGCCCGTTGCTTTTAATTATTTAGGGAGTCCTCCCCCCATCTCCATACCTTGCACACTTTCTTTCCTTTCGGTCCACAGTCTGAAGAAAAAAGTATTGAGTCCTCCTTTTTTCCCTGAAAGGAAGAAAGTTGTTTCTGAATCTTTAAGAGTTCGAATCCGGCGTTTAATCGAGGGCACGGGCCAAAAAACTTGGAGCCCCGCCCCCGTTGCTGCTTCCGTCGAATTTCATTCCGAGTTTCCGTTTGTTCCACTCCTCCTGTGTGGAGGAAAGAAACCAGGAATAAGGAACGTCCCGAAGACGCAGGTCAATCAGGTTTCGATCCCTCATCCTCCCGGTCAGTCCAATTTCTCCAATTTCTAAAGTCCTTCGAACTTATTGCTCCCTGGTCTCTAACCACACAATTTGTCATGCGCTCAACATACCAACAGTCGACGAAGTCGCAAAATCCCAGTTCCTTAAGTTCCATTCCCGCCTTACTCCTCAATATAATTTGCTGATAAGATTGTATGTGATTTGGGAGTGATATTTCTTGAATTTTTGTATTGCGAGGTCGGGGGACCTAAAGACCTGTTGTAGCATGAGGTCGAAGTCATGGTAGGGTGCATTAGTTATTTTCCTTAATATATTTGACTATGGAGTTTGAATTTTATTAATATTCGACGGTTTGACCGAAACTAATATTTTAAACAGGAATTGAGATAAATTAAAATGATGATTTATATAATACAGTTTATATAACCGTATCTTTTCTACAATTCCGGCAGAATCGAAAACCTGCGTATTATTGCAAATTTGAATTTAATTACCGAAAAATATATGGAATAAAATATGGAATTTGTATATATATTTTTCTTCTTACTCGCTATTCAGGAATGTTTAGGTGTTTATTGTACAGCTTTTCGGTTTTTCAAACGAAACGATTGCGAAAGGGCTCGTAGTCATCTTAAGTAGCACACAGATATCAAACGAACGGCACATGACTGTTTTCCAAAGCCCGGTTGTCGGTATTCAGGTTTTTGGTTCCGAATATCCTTCGGTTTTAAGTCAGAGCCCAACATGTTGGACGGCGCACCCAATAACCCCAATTTCTGCCGTTTCTGTGTTGGAACAATTGGTCGGGAATCCTGTACTTGGAGGGGAACGCTCCCGTTATCAGTGTTCTCTCGTAAGGCTGTTGAAAAAGATATATTGTGAAGGGGGAAAATATGAAGAGAACGGTAAACACGTACGCCGATAACAGGAGTGTGTTCAAATAGGGCGGTCTCGAGGGTCCGTTCATCGAAACGGGGGCCGTTTGAAATGAATTAATTTGTTTTGTTATTGAAACGTAGAAAACGAATTGCCGGCCACCTAATTGGAGCACCTGTTTATTCTGATTGGATTATTAGCTCGATTGTTATCTCTGGGCCTTTT
The DNA here is from genome assembly GCA_019843655.1 of Lethocerus indicus. NCBI lineage: Eukaryota > Metazoa > Arthropoda > Insecta > Hemiptera > Belostomatidae > Lethocerus > Lethocerus indicus. The sequence continues at coordinate 45,483,396 of JACDQD010000001.1, forward strand.
TAAATTTGACACGGGCGGGATTTCGGGACACGCATCTAATAATTTTAATTTTAAATGAGCGAAGGTTTCCGCGATCAGAACTTGAATTATCACTAACATCCGATAGGATCGCGTAATACTCCGTTGGCAGGGGTTGTTCCCCTCCTATTTCGATATTTTTCCTGTTTGGGGAACTCCCGAGCTGACTCCAAAGGGTTTTTGCCCTTTATTTCTGGGGCCCTCTCGGGTCTTGTCTGCTTCCGACGTTTCGGAACTCTTACTGCTTCCATCAACAGGGTCACTCAGTGATAGTTTTAGTTGTTAGTGATCATTTTAATATTAATGGGAATCCACGGGATGAATATTGAACGCGCCGTGGCCAGAGTGCTTCGGTTATATTGCCCCAGTACAGTGTCGTGTAATTGTTTGAAAAAACATTAGATTTGTTCCTAGATATATTGAAATAGATTCCTGAGTTATTAAAGAATATAGGTATTTAAAAAAATATGATTTAAACCTTATTTTTGGTAACAAACTTTTGTAATTTAAATCGAAAGAGAAACCTTTTTCTTTTACTCTAAAATTTGGAATAACAATCAATTTGCTTATGTAATCCTCGACGACCGTTCATGCTCTCTTTTCATCCGCATTAATAATTTTTAGTATGCTGTCTTTCGCTTTCTCAATTGTGTTAAATATTTTTTTTTAATGAAACATCTTTAGGAACCATTTCCTGTTCTTCTTTCTCATTTTCGTTTTCTTCGTCGTATGCACATCGATGCTCAATTCCAATAAGATTGCCATCAGAGAGGACCCCCGACGTTGCGTGGCCGCCGAGCATGTGGCCCCCACGGGCTGCCATATGGCCCCACAACGCGGACCGGCGACGGTTTGGTACGTGTCAGCACCCTGGGCCGCTCCTTATATTTTTCTCGGACGTAAAAAGTCGGTACCCCGGGGTTATAAATATAAATTATGGGGCTCCAGTAATCGTGTCAATTCTCTTCGCTTAAAGAGGCACGCGTCAAATTCTGTCAACGACTCGTAGTCAGTAATGTACTCGATCGAGCGATCGATTATTTTGAATATAACATCGAAACAATAATTACGTTAAATAATATTGCAGCAAACGCGGAATTTAGCGATCAAATCCATCGAATCGATAGAGACCAATATGAAATCGAAACAATATTTTATTTTATATTTATTTTGTCGCGACATAATAAAGATTTTCCCGAAATAGAATTTAGCCTTAAAAAATTGGGCTTCCAAATTTATTTCACCGACAGGAAATATATTATTCCATCTCAACTGGCTAGCGACCGGACGCGTCTACGTTCAATATTCGTCGACTATACTCAAGGGAAATCCCCCGAGTAGCGCATACGCTCGAACACTATCGAGTTTCAATTTTTGTTGAGAATTATATTCGTCTTCCCTCTTAGGCTACATTGCATTTTTCTGCACGGCATCGATTTCAAGTATCTCTTGTTCGCATCCTGAATAAATTCATTCTTGAATAATTCTCGATTAGATGTTATACGACGTAAAGTTTTCACCGTTATCAAATTGGAAATTGGAAAGTAGGAAGACGGTAGCTAAAGCGGAAATCGGAATCGTAAAGCTTGTTCGGGTTTATGGGAGGACCCGGGGAGTGGAGGGGGGTTCGGAACGCCGAAGAGAAACGTTTTGAGAATCGGAAAACGGGAACCCGGGTGATGGGGGAACAATGGTTCCGGATAGGGCTCAGGTACAGCAGGCTCTTTTGTCCGACGGTTCTACCCTACCCTTCGGATACCCAGGTATAGGACCGAGGGAATCCGGCTTTCTTTCTGCAAAAACACTTCCAACCAAATTCCGTCCCGATCCCCGTTCCCATATTTGTGGCCGTGGGGGTTTTGCGGCATGCAACACCCGGTGCGGTACGACCGCCAACCGAAGTATCCCGCTTTGTACCGTATTTGCATAAAATCTACCCGGACCCTAAGAGCGAAACTGGGTTATCGAATGGACTGAGAGGCGGTTATAAAGAAGACTTTGTATTACTCAAATTTGAATATACCCTTATGTTGCTGTTGGAACAATCCCAGCACTATTGAAGGGCCCCGAATTTGAAATGCAAATTTACAGGCGATAGAAAACCCGGTCCCTTTGCGCTCTAGGGTCGTTGCGGACATCGTTGCATTTAATTGTTACATGAGAAAAGTCCCGACGTTGAGCGAATTCTTATTGCAATATTATTGCAAATAATGGAAAGAAAATGCTTGGACAAAGTTTCTTTTGCGTGAACGCACTGCCTGAGTATTAGTGGAATATATTTAATTCCCGAATAGACTCAGATCATTAGCTGTTATGTTTATGATTATTGTACTTCTGTACACCTTTACAGTGTTTTTTAACGAGTTCAAAATACTGGTGAGAAAATCGCAAATTTAATGATGAATTTTTCCCCTCAAAAGGTCGTATTGTATTGGGAAATTTTATATTCATCTTATGGATCATCTTATGACCGGCGGTTATAAAAAATGTATTGTCGAGTCGAATGTATGAAAAATAGACTTACAACCAATTCAAATAGTTTCAAAACGAACGTCAGAGATATAAATACGAAATTATCCGAGATCACGCATACACCATGGATGTCATGAACGTATCGTTTCATTTTTAAGATGAACCGATAAGCAAAGTATGAACGAATGAAAGAAATTGTAAGCGAATACATGTTTTTCGAAGCAGGACCCGAGAAATGGGTGAGGATATCTGTCAAAATTACAAACCGCCTAAGAAAAATCGCTATTGCCCATAAAAATGGGGTTTGCTCTACTGTCGAGAAGTGTCTTTTATTTATGGACGATTTATTATTTGTTCCCTAGAAGTAACGAATTATGCTGGATGTAAGCGTGCCCTTTATCTATATCTGAAACTAACTCAGTCTAAACACCCTTCTAAGGCGCCAGCGGTTATCGGTTCGAAGTCTATAAATAATCTATATTTCTATAAAAGATAGCATCGTTCTCGTGATTTTCTGGCTCCACTAATGCTTGACCGTTTTCGGCTTTACGCGATCGCCAATTCAAACAGGATGTCCCACTGGCAACCGACACACGTGGGTTCTCCAGTAACGTTTCGTCGGTAGATAAGTCGGGCATTTATGACCGTATAGTACCGAAAACGCGTATAATGTACTGCCTCTGTACTCAGTAGTAGTCTCGGTGTGTAATTTTTCTGTACATAGGGTAACGTTAGTCTGAGTTTGATTTTTCGTGGGTTAGGAGACGGGAAATGGCATCGGGGGGTTTGCGTCCTCTAGCTAGATTAGAAAAAAATGTCGCTCCACCGATCGCTGGATACAGCGTACTTATTTATGAGCTAGTCGCGACAAATGGGAATTACAGGCTTGATCGTGACTATAATCGCCGATGCGACCTAGTTTTGCTACGCGGCAGGACCTATTGAGCGTCCTGTCACTGAAACCGGTCTAGGAAGACTAGATCGGCGAGTGGACTGCAGAGCTCCGGTTGAACTCCAAATACGCAACCGGGTATCATTTTTTTTTCAAATAATAGTGGCTCTTAGGAAATGTACATTGGAATGGTCGTTAGCGCATGTATGTGGGAGATGGCCGGTAGCAAAGGGGGAAGCGGGCGCTCGGGGCGGATCCGGGCACTTCGGAATGGTCAAGTTCTCTCTCTCCCTCCCTCCCGTATAAGTAGTTAAATTGTGGGGGCGCAGCGGAGCCGAAGAAAGGAAGGAAGGGCAACAGCCTCGACCGTTAAAAACCGTTTTGGGGTCTCTCTGTAGAACAGGTAAAACGGGACGGTTGAAGGAGGAGGAGGAGGAGGAGGAGCGGACGTTTTCGGAATCGACAGTAGACCACCCCCTCGGCCGTTAAAGCCGAACTCCGGCTCTATCAATTAGACTCTTTAAAGGTGACGCTTCCCTTTGGCGCTCGGTGGAGCGTGTCGCCTGACGCCCACGCCTCCTCCTCCGCTTTCTCTCTGTGGACCATTTTTATCCGGTATTTTTCGCCTCCCGAGAGCCTAATAACGACATAATGTTTATGGAAGGGGGGATGTATATTATACAAATTTGTATATTATATAAATATATTCTTTAAAAAAAAATAAATTCTTCTTTGGTAGCTCTTGCTAATGCTCATACTGGAATAAAGGGGTGTCTTTAAGTATACTGTTGTATTTCTAAACCTTGCGGGATAACAATTAATTATAAACGCTTTTGGGTTATCGCGTCTTTTATAGAAATAAAGTCTGGGGAAAACGTTGCCTTTAGTACTAGTAGAGGGGTGTAGATGTGCATTGTAAGTTTGTAATCATTTTTTCTCTAAGTGCAAAGAGTGACAGTAAGCTGAACAAAATATAAGCCATACATATTTATTTAATTTAGTACTTATGGATGACAAAAAAAAGATAGGTAAAATCGAATATGAATTGAAAAAGGCTCTAGAGAGAGCGGGGTCGCTGGACCCAGAGCGAACATAATTTGGCGGGACATTTTACATCTCCGCTCACCATTTCGGTTATTCCGGTAGTAGTGCCTTCTGAAGTTCTGAAAGACGAAGGTCTGAAGTCGGTCGGAAAATCGTCGTATTCAAGAGCCGACTATAGATGGGCTAACCTCCCTTATTAGAATTTCTCTTTTTCTGCTAACTTCGCAATTTTTCCGGGCCAAATATCCCCTTATCCTCATTTTTCTTCCGGCCGCTTAATTACCGTCGGCGAGTAAAAAGAATCTACAACCCCCAAACGAATTTCGTCTTAGCCAGGGGAACCGGATAGATTTTTCTTCCCCCTCCCAGGTATTATGCCTGTTATTATGACCATGGGTCTTTCGGGCTGTCTGTCTAATGCCATAGTAAAAAGGAAGGGTCGGCCCATTAGCTATTGTATTACCATTGGGATACTTCGTCCCCTCTATCCTGGTCTCAGACCGGTCCTACTCTCATCCGGTCTCTCCTTGTCTCGGGGCTTGCCAACTATTAAAAAAAAAAAGAATAAAAAAACACGGATTGAATGTAAACTGGTAGTAGTAACGTGTGAGGAGTGAGAGAAAGAGAAATTAAAATGGAAAGACGAAGCGCGATGTTATCCTAAATCGCCTAAATCGCCTCAATCGCGTTCCCTTCACTCTCGTTCAGCAAATCGTCAGTGATTCATGGAATAAAGTATTCGAACCGCGTTCCTCCAGTACGTTTTCCGGAGACACGGGACCTGAGGTTGCAGTGACTAATCGCGGACCTGACCTGAGTGTCTAAGCGGAATTCGAAACCGAACTTTCACTGTGTTCCCTCCTCCCCCCGCCACCGAGTTTCGCCGTATAAAAGGAAAACTTATAATTCAGAAAAGATTGTTAATGCCTATCAAAGGTGGGATTTTTCGACCATTTTACCAAGAAACGTGTCGCGGTATCTAAACGTCGTCAGTAGTATTCCGTCAGTATGGGCCGATTTTGATTCCTGCCGGATTAAAAACAATTAACTAGAAACTTTAATTTGGGGACGAGTATCCCATTGCTCCTTCCGCAATGTGAAAATGCGCGTCGACTTATAAGGGTTTTGCAAAATAATTTTCCGATAACGGGTTTAGATTAGAAAAATCATTGATTCCACCCGTTTTGGTTGTAAATATATTTTTAAATAAATTTGCTACAGCGCTGTTATAAAAGTGAATTGGGCTTCGCCGTATTGATGAAGCTTAAGACCAGATAACCGGGGGGAGAAAATCGTTGGAGTGACAATATTCGAAACCGTCGTCATTCCTCTACCAAGTTCTTCAATTCTTCGTTTCTTGATATCAAAATACCTCATCAGGCGGTACTGTATGTTGAAATCGGGGGTTCTTCGATGGTCCCAATAACGTTCAATAAACGGCACACGCCCCAAATTGTATTTTACTTCGCTCACCGGTATCGTTTGATTGCCCGCCGGGGATAGATTAGATTGTACCTGTCTCCTTTTTTCCCCCTTTCGAGTGGTTTCACAATTTTTAATATTGTAGCCCGCATTTTATTACAAACCGTGGTGTAAGCGGGAGTGGTGGGGTGGGCTGGTTAAGTATCGGTTCTATCCCACTGGTCAGTATCGAAACGGGTTATTAATTACAATTAAGCTCACGAATACAATACTAGTATATATCCAAACCTTTTCTACCTTCTTATAAGTAGGACTTTGGAACTTTTATTCCAGATATCGTAACTGTTTAGATAGAGATTTTATCGACGAGACGCGCATTCTTGCCAGTACAAAACGATTAAAATTCGGAGCGCCGTGACGATAACTAACTGCTGAGATCGGCAAAAACCGAAACTCCCGTCTTACTGTCCCGTTTCCTTGCGGATGTACAAAATGTTTTTACTAATTGTTGTTGGATATATCGATCCAGAAGGAAAACTTGTAGTTTGTTATGTTAGCCGGGTTAGCCTTGTAAGAGGAGAGAGATGGACACTCGGAGATTTCGACTTCACTTTACCCGTCGCTACACTCTATCTGCCGCGTTTCCCCCGATAAGATACCGCTCGCGTTTGAGTGATATCTCTCACTCAATCTACGTTAAAAATAAACGTATCCAACCGCTCGTCGAACGGGCTCGAGCCAGTGACGTAGGGTTTGAAGGGGTTTTAAACGTGTCAAATGCCCCGTGAGCAGATAGCGGCCCCGGGACTTTCGGCACTCGAAAAAAAGCTCATTTGGGCATTGTGAATTTTTCGCATCCCAGGACATGAACATCGCAATGAGCAGAGGTTGTTGTCAAGTTTGAATAACGAAAATAATACTGTTTGACAACATTAGTTTATCTAGCAGGAACTGGGACTTAAGCTAATACTGGGCTATACGTGCTCCTACAAAATAATGTCAATTGGCCCGGGTATGCTTTCACATCGATATAAAAGAAGCAATCGAAATCGCCCTTTCGTTCTCAGATTTAATATTCTCACCATTTTATATGTATTAATAGAGATATTCTCAGACTTTTCAATTTCGAGGCTCTGATTTTTTTCAATATTACAATAGAATATTAGAATATTCTGGAAAAATAAATAGCTCGGGGATGGGGGCTTATTTAACAGTTTTCCTTCGAACAATGCTCGCACCAAGCCAACAATGCCGGATAGACAATTTCCGAACCGACCCCAACAATACCGGATAGGCATCTCTTCTTTTTAGTTTAGTCTTTCTAAATAGCGGTGTTAGTCACTTTAGCACTTTGGATGTTTTTTGGTGTTTTTCGCACTGTACTATGCGAAGTTCACTAGGGGTCTTTACAACAATAACGCAGTCTATATAGTTCAAAAAATTTAACTCTGTTTTAGGTTCTCCCCTTTGGGAGTTCGTCTCTACGTTTTGCAGGCTAGGTAATTCGGTCGTCGTTCCGTCTTATTTCAAGTCGTTTTTCGTTTTTTTTTTTCACGTACTGTGTTTCGCTAAATAGGATGCGCGCAAAGTAGGGACAACCCGATAATAGACGACCCAGCGAGAGGAGACAGAAACACACGAAATCTACGACATTTCTTCAATATTTTATTGCAAAAAATCAGTTTTTTGAAATTGCTCGACGCGGTCGCAAACAAGAAGACATCCAAAAACTGTTTGCGGACTCCTAAACCCGACACAATTCCACATCTTTTGATGTAAAGAAGTCCTGGCTCAATCTTTCCGGAATGGTGCAACATACTCGATTTTGTTACTAACAGACAGTCAAACATTGCCAAAGTTTTAATCAATTAAATTAAGCTCAGGTGGCTACTACGTGGCCAGGATTTCTTGCAGTTTTATTGTAGGTGTCTTGTAGGTGCATATTTTGTTATTCCACTTTATTCCGTCGGTCATGGAATCTCCCGGCTTCCATTCCCAGTGTCCTTCTCCTGCTTTACTCCCGGAGAAACGTCTCTTCGTGTTGCACGTCGAACGAGAGAAAACCTCGCGGATGCTGTGGGTTCCGGTTTAATATTTTTATTTTAGGGATCGGGGTCAACCGACAAGTCCCGAAGGAGGTCACCGGGACATTCCTTCTTCGTCGGTCGGCGAGGTACCGGGTCCAGAGACTCCGAGGGCGAATCGGGGGTTAGGATATAACAGTATGTTTTCAACGATCTCGATCTGAAGTTTTGTAGCCGCACAGACGACTTTAATCAATACACTTTAACACTATACTTTAACAATATTTATTAAATTAAGTTGTGTCAGTAAGTTATACCGGTATTTTGGCGTATTGTAAGTGTAGTTTGTATATTAGCAGCGGGACTGGGAATGTTCTCGAGGGAGGAAATTACCGAACTTTGTTTCAAAGTCGTGCCTAAAAACCGTAAAGGGGGGACTTAAGGACGTTCGGAAAATTGCAGGACAAAAGGACCGATTGGTAGAACAATGGCGCTTGGTAGATGGGCTATGGCGCAACATTCAACATCCCGTTGATTCGGAACGAATCCGAAAAAGAAGTCCAGGCGTATCCTAATTTCCTATTTAATTTATCTTATCAAAGGTTATGAAAATAGCTATAGTAATAAACAAACTTTATAGTCCGACCCTGAAAAGTTTTAAGAATAGTTGCAAAACCGAGCTGTCTGTTATTCAAAATTTCTACACTCATTTTCTTAGTGGAAAGGCAAGAATGAGAGATACTGTCGTTTCTATTCAATTGCACATCTATGATGATCCGTGCTTACTGATGCCAATATTTCTAGCAGAAAAATGTTCAGGGAGTACTTCGTACATATTTCGGACTTCCAAGCTCAAGTATTCCTCCGAACTGGGCGAACTACCGGTAATAATATCTATGTTATTATGTTATATTGTTAGAGAATTAGACCTAAATGTTTTATCGGATTTTTCCTGCTATCTTTAATCTGGCCCAGATTAATCCAACAATTGAGCGCCAGTGGCCTTTTCGAATTCGGGCGAACTCAACAAGTTTAAACCTAGGTTTATGTAGATGGAATACCCGGGCATCGTACACTTGTATAGGGTCTTTATGTCTATAAATTGTAAATAAAATAATTTAAAGAAAAATGGCGGACAGACATTTTCTTCAATAAATATAAGTTAGCAAAAATCACCATCTTCACAATTTCTCAAGGCGAACACGGACACACACCACTACAGTTTTAGTATGTATTGAATTGGGAGTGGTACTCCCGTTCTACGTTGATAGGCCTCGAGACTCCTTGACGGCAAAGTCCATTATGTCCGCAAATGTGACAAATAATAATATACCCGTCATCTTTTCGCGTATCTTAGACGATAAATATTTTTCCTCCGATGTTTTTTTGCCAAGAAAATAATAACGCTACGGACACTTTATACCGTGGTTAAGCAGTTCACGAAGGCCGTTCCGGGTATAAATCCGTTTGGGTAGGATGCGGGCCGGCGCCATTTTGTCCCTAATATTTTTTCCTCGCGCACGCCTTTCAGAGGAGTAGGAGGAGGAGGGCCCTCGGGGCCGTAAATTGGAGCCGTCCTTGGAGGCCTCTTCTTTACTAGGAGAAAGCGAAAAACCCGGTGATGGGGAGGGCTAAACCGTGCGGGCAGGTATAAAATAGAGGAAACCGGTGGTGGGCTATTACAAAATTGTCGGTGAGGAAGGAGCCGGTGCAAGTGAACAGCTGTTCGGTGAGAACATCTGGCGCCACGCCCCGCCACTTGTCCCATCCTCCCAAGCCCGATGGCATTTTAGGAAATATTTATCTCGGAGAATAGTTCAATCGGGGATACGCGAAACGATGACTCCTGAGAAGGCCTAGTATTATAATTCAATTTTAAATATGCCGACAGAACCTTGCCGTAAACAAGCCTCAGAAATTTGGTCTTAGCGTTATAAAATCATGAGCTTGAGTTTGAAGGGACGATTCTGGATATATATATATATATATATATATATATATATATATATATATATATATATATATACTATATAGCTACTACAGCTAATTGTATTAAAAAATTACGTTCGAGAATAACCTTTGGTTGAGTGTGAGCCAAATTGAGAAAAAGGGCATTAAATTTGGAATCGCGCGTTTTTAATTATTCCATAATTCAATGAAACCATTCGGGCGCGGATGAATATTTCGAGAACGAGCGTTAAAATCGTTAAATCGAGCGATTGCATTCCCGTAGATGATATATCTGGGCCGTCGTATAAGGCGGCAATCCAAACTCCGGGTGGAAACAGGTAAAACGTGTAAACAGAGATAAGTGGCGAGAGCACCACCTCCTGATGTGTGTGCCCGCGCGTAATTATTATTTTTTTACAAAAACCACGATAAAACCCGGACGGTAAACATCCGAAACCCGAAGTGGAGAGTGCTTAGAGTAGCACCGAAGACCGAGGCGTGGAAGACCGTGAGACAAAACACTGGGGTAAAATAAGTAAAATCGTATGAAAAATACAAATTTTGTATGTTCAGTTTTATTCAATCTGATGATTTTAAATTGAGGAATGCATTTTGTAAATAGAAAATGTTTTATTGTAGAATTCTTATGTTACTGTTCCGAACAAACTTTTTTATCCTTTTTTTTAATTGTACAATTAACTTAATTATATTAGTTATAGGGACAATGGGTGGCAACGATGAACACTGACATGACCGGCAAGATGAAAGAAGCCACCCAATGGTGGCACTTTTGGTATTCCTGTTTTGAAATCTTACGAAGGGGACCCCACTAGGGCTTTCAGTCTCTTCTAGAGGCATCATTTCTGACTTTATGCTGTAAATCAATCGGCAGTATTGATTTGGGTCCAGGAATTTCTTTCCCTGCTGAGCTTACCCTTCTATTGTACATTAGAAAATTTTAAAAAAAGTTACAACGACCCTGGATAAAGTGGTTATAAATATTAAACAAATAATTTTTCCAAATTATTATGCACAGCCTCGTATTTGAGTATCAATTATTATCGAATATAAGCTACATAACTCGTATTGGCACACCTGCTATACATCGACCCCGCATTATCCACACCTGTATGGGACGAATAATGTAACTGTACAAGACAGTTCCCTAGTACCGCGATATACTTATTAGACCGCTATAAGCGCAGGGTGATGGACGTTGTTGCCTGGTGTCGTTAGATTAAAAAATATAAAAAAAGAAGGCAAAAAATGACCGTAAACACCGGTCGATTTCATAGTTTCCAGACCGAACGATAGAGAAGAGAAAAATCGTTAGTGTTTTCGAAAAGGATTTACGGCTTTCGGAGAGTGCACAATAACGGCCGTTCATTGAGCGAAATGTCTGGCTACTCGCTGTTAGTGGGAGAGGGCTTGTTCAAGAGGGTACAGTTGTATTTGTTCCCTTCCAATTGTGTAAGTCGGCCTCTAACTTTAGGGACTTGTTTTCAGTTGGCTCTTGTGAACTGTTGTGAAGAACTCAGTTCAACTGATGACTTCTAATGTCCGATTCCAGGTGCTCGAAGACCCGGAATCGCAATCATAAACCCAGTTGCGCGGATAAAAAAATCAAAATAATTGATTTAATTTTTTATCACCCGGGGTTCTATTTTCCCAACTGTCCAGAAGTCACGGGGCTGAACCACTTTCTTTATTATTTATTCTACTGCCTAAGAATCCCCCCCTTTCAGTTTAAGAAACCCTTCGGAATTCTGTAGAAAAATATATAGTGAACTGTTCGAAAGGAAATGCCGGTATTAAAAAAGGGGGTAATTGTATATTAGGGTAATTAAAAGCGTTTGGAGAACCAGTGATGGCTGCCTGATCATTTTTCGAAGTTTCCAAAGTTCCTGAATTAGACTCGCCAAAGTGTATTCTTGATTTTTTCTTTCGACTTTGTCCATTCGGTCCTTGCCATTTCTCAAATCCCGAAATCGAGAATAGATCTGCCATTTTCCGGCCAATTAACAGCTACATTGGTCATTTCCCGAATTGGCCTAATGTATACAGAATCCGATTCGATACTCTTCTAAGAATGACTACTTCGGAGATATTAGGCAATTTATAGATGAACCCAAATCATCCCGTTACACCCGAGCCAGCCGAGCATTCGATTCAACTCGTTTAAATATAATAATCCGTCGTCCTTTATAGCAAACGGTAATATTGCGATTATTTCGAAACAGCGGCACGCTATCGGCAGACTGGCAGTCGGCGGTTGATCTCTGCAAAGCTGGAAATAGGAAACTTTGACCAAATCTATTTATCATAAAAGTACATCTTGGTGTAACGAGTGATGATCGAGATTCATAAAGACATTGTACCGAGTATAGAGACACGCCAAAATCTGCCTGTTTCTTCCGACTTTATCCGAGCGGTTTGTGCCAGTTCGCGAATCGGTCGCGGCCACGTCCCGGTCGGACATCGCCCGGTCAATTAACAGCGACATTAGCCGTTTCCCCACTTCGACCTTAACATCAAAATCTAGGCTCTTCCGTAACCAGCCGGTTCGAAGCGGCGAATGCCCACGCCGTCCTTCTGGGATTGCCCACGCGTTCACGTTTCCCCGGCGACTTTATCTCAGTACCGACGATAATCCGACATCCGGCAACCCCCTATCAGAAATGCGGCAGACAGAGCGTTCCTAGAATTGGCGCTTAGGAGCTCGCGCCCTTCTATTACTCTACAGAGGGGCCACAAGTTTAATCGGCAAGAGCGAGTTTAAAATTTAGGAGGAAATTCCGGCTTGTATTCGAATGGCCGAGAAGTGTACGGACCGCTTTTCTTCAAATGACTTTATGAAACTTGATCTTAATGAAAAGAAAACGTAGATACCCGAGAGGAGCTTGAAAATAAATATTCGAAACAAACTGAGTGTATAGAACAAATAACTAACCGATGTACAGAATTGTTGTGCCAAAACTTCCACTGTCTTTCAAAGCCATTGGTTCGATTCCATTTTCACACTACATCAAACGGTGTTTGAAACAAGCAGAGCTTCGAGATTACAAACTTTGTTAGTTATCGTCGATCGAAGCCAGAAAACCGACTCGCCGATATGAAACCGACTCAGATATTTACTGTATCGTGTTCTCCGTGAACCAGCCATTCCCTTACCGAACTTTCCCTCCGCAAGATATAGCGGCAACAATCTTTGTGTAACCGCATTACGATTCTGTAATCCGAAAGTCGGCTTCCCTTGTCCTTCCTGATAAGCGACAGAGCCAAAAATGGCCTCGTGATCGTTTCCTTGTGCGTTCGGACTAATCTACCCCTCGAGAGAGATGGTAACTCCGATCTTAATAAACTGATTATTGTTCTATCGCTTAAATCGATAATATGGAAAAAGTGAAACTTACGTCATAGGGTTTTACTTACTTATTATTCTCTGGTTTCGTAAGGGGGCTGCGCTTGTGTATAATTACGGTTAAAATTAACGAAATTTGTTTTCACTACGTTAATTGGCTTCGTGTAATGCCTTGAACAACATACCGGTGCTGCTCCGAGTGGCGAAATTAAGAACCGACGAGAAGCCGAAATTTTTTTTCGAGGTGAAACTATGCTACCTTCGTAACTAATGAAACATTTTACAACCCCACTTTCGCGTTTGGGCCATAACCGGATCGTTTCCGATACTGCCGCGGTTGTTAACAAATTTTATTTTTAAAAGTCAAACTTTTTAAGAGCCTTCTAGGCAGGAGTGTTCTCAATAGGGAAGTCCGAGAAGCCGTATTTCGTCTGAGGGTTTAGGAGTTTTAAAGAAACCGGATATATTGAAAACAGGAGGACTACATTATCGTATTTAGAAACGTTTTTAAATAAGTAAAGTGTTTGTTTTCTTTTTTAAAGTTATTATACTGACTTATACTTGTAATATAGTCCGCGATTAGACGATAACACCCCCCCCGCGCTGGTACGCGATGGACCAAATATAAGAAGAATATTTTGGAATACCTTTTATGTGAATCTCACATTTGTCACGTTGTTATTTTCAGTCAGGATTTATTCAATTGAATATATAACAGGTATACATGTACATAACACCGGTGTAACGCAAGGTATGTGGAACCGATTATCAGCGTTATGCCGGGCCATATTAATATTCTTCGTTCAATTGTTCCTAACCGGATCTGTCGATCTCGATCTTCTGTCTCCTCTTCCCGGTTGGGTCTTTTGCTAGACCAGTTTTAGCCGTACGCCCTATCTAGCAGCTGTGTCCGTCAGTACGCTGGTACAATAGGAAAAGACTAAACCGACGAGAGGAGACTACGGTACAAGAATAGATCCGGTAAGAAACAATTAATCGAAGAATTGTATAGATGTTCGGTTTCACATATCTTTTGTTATACCGGTGTTATACACACTTATACAGGTTATACTTTAAATTTTATAATTCTAACTTAATAACGTGAGGAATGTTGCGGGGAGAAAAAAGGTACTAAGCCCGATAAAATGTTTTTGCCTTATAAACCCTGCGTGGGCGTTTTACGAAACCGGGCGGCGCTAGAGCCATTCGGCGCAACAAAGGACCCAGGTACAAACCCTGGTACCTTTCGGTCGGCCATTTAGGTCCTTCTATTACCCCCCTTACCCCTCCCATTGTAACTGTCCTATATCCACGCTGGGAGTACAAAAAAATACAAGTACGATAGAATATACAGGCCTGGTGTATGAGTTTTGTCTCTTACCTAGGCCCTACGGGTTACACTCTCCCTTTATTGCTGACGACGATATCGATACGTAAATGCATAGCAATCTATAATCCTTAGTAAAAGCCTGTTTCTAACCATTCCGATTTGAAAGTCCCGTCAGTTCATGTATTAGCGGCTTCCCCATATAAACCCTTCCTTTCAAAACTATCCCATCATACCTCATTGCATTGGACATCTCTGCTCGTGTCACATAGCTAAAAATATTTTTAGAATGAAAGTTGTTCCATAAATTTATTGTATTCGTTTAGAAGAAGAAAAAACATTAAAATGTAGTGGGCAGGTTTTAATTTTCATCTGACTTAAAAATATCCCTGACCGACGATTTGCCGACCGTGAGGACCTTCCTTACAAACGGCTGTACACCGAACCAGATATTCTGTTTTCAGTATCCTTGAAATGTCCCTGAGAAACTTTTTCTTACGATTTTCTTTTACGAGTCGTATGGTATAGCTGGAAATTAAAAAAATTGAAACCGCGTTTTGAGCGTAATGCACACAAAGTGAAGTGTAACAAGTACACACCTGTGAACACGCAGTTTAAATTGTTCCTAGTTTATTTCCTGCGCTCAATGCCGACGTACAGTTTAGTCCTCCCGGGGCTTCCAACTGGGCGAGGAGTGACAGTGAGTAAAGGATTTCATTATTCGTCGCGTCGGATCATTCCGGTCGAAGGAACTGGCCTCATCCAACCATCTGTAACCTGTAACCCTCCTCCCGGGTAATCCTAAACCACCGATTTTTCTATATTTCATAGTGCCGTTCGGTCTTTTCATTCTCCGGACCCTCTTATTAAATCCCTCGCCGGTAGTCCCTCGGGTAGAGCTCCGAAAAAGTAACCATCTGCTACCCTATAGAACCCGTCCGGAGTCGCACCATATTTTCGATGAGTATCGGTCGTAGAGAGAAAATACTTTTTTAAAGATTATCACTAATTTGGCCCCAGGGCAAAAAACCTTCCCTTGGAGCTAACTCGGTCGGTTTCCAAACACCGGAAAAATTCGATCGACCCCCGCTATCCAAGGTTCTTCCCACAGTATTACGCGATCCGATCGGAAATTATTTGTAATATTAGACCAATCCTTTATTTTAAATACGAATATAGGAAACCAAATTACTGTATGCAGCTCAAATCTAAGGAACACGTCAGCACACTTTATATCACCATATAAACTTAAAATTCCTCACAGGGTTTTTTATTATTTGAAAACAGGTAGTACGCAGTTTTATCGGAGGAATATCGATAATTTTTAAGAGAGGAATGTCACGAGACGATCACAACAGTCGGAATACTGCAAACCTTTCCGAACGTCTATGCGATAACTCCCTCAGTCTTCTGCGTTGCAGTCGCGTAACCTCGGTGTGCCGGAAATCGTTAATGTAATATCATACGTCGGATAAATAACGAGCGAGCTCTCTTTTGACTGGTACCGGTAACGAACAGTATCCATCTCTCTATCACTTTGGCCGCCTGTATGGGGCCGTCCCTTTTCCGCCCGTGAATTGAAGGAGCGGGGGGCCCCGTGCAATCTGAAACCGACTTCATCCGGTCCCGCAGTTTTCTTCTCGAGTGGCGCGGATTGCTCCCTATCAAATGACTCTTTTGAAGAGAGCGAACAACAACGGGCCGAGGTCGAAATAGAGCAAATGGGACTTGAATGCTTTGGGTGGCGGGCGGAGGGGGATTCTGATAAGGGACACTCGTGGAGGTCGGCCGCCGATAAAAGGAGACGTGAAAGACGCCGATTTTACAATGGGCCCAATAAACTCAAACCAGAATATAAAGGAAATCATTGGCCGTAATCTAACTCGTAAGTGCCCCATGTAAAACACCCGTTTTATCCATTTGGTTAAGGTTATATTCTGAGGTCCCTGTAGTTAAGAGTAGAAAAATTTGTTGCGTTTTCTCTACGGGTATAAGAAAATATAAAAAACAGCTAGTTGTAAAGAAACCGTACAACCCCGCCCGTAATCTATGAAAAACCTCTACTAGCGTACTGAAAAAATACATTCTCGTATTTATAAAAAAAGTTTTAATCAACATTTTATTCGTGCTGTACTATTAAATAAAGAGTTTGTTATGTGGGATAAAGTTGTTACTCTTGCGTAAACTTTTAATATATTCCGCGATGAGACCTCCCAACTGTACGCACTGGTACGCGATGGTACTGGTCTGCGAAAGTTTTAAATACCGTAGGTTTCTCTTTTTATACCCCTGGTATTTCTCTAGACCAGTTTTGACCGCATGCCATCTTCAGTAGCCGTGTCTGTCAGTACGGTGGCGGTCTAATATCAAAAGGTCTGAGAGTTGGATACCTTGTGCTGTACCGGTGTTGCACACGTGTTATAGATTACATTTTATAATTCAAACTTAACAATATGACGAATTTGTGGGAGGAAAAGGGACAATCCTGCCGACATGTTTTGCCCATTTTGTTCATTGGGTTAAGATTAGATACTGAGGCCCTATTAGTAAAAATTGTGTCGTTTTATCTCGTAAGAAAGTTAAACAAAATACCCACGGTCTTCATTCACACCTCCAGCCTGTTACCGTATTTGTGACAGGGCGCTTCGTCAGCAGGGAACGGGCGTTATAATAGCCGTGACTTCATCGCTCGGCTGCTGAATTCTGCTGACGGTAGCTAGAACGTTCCCGTACCGAATCGGATTCCGCGGGTCTTCGCAAACCGAAGTCGTGTGGATTTTTCCGTATCCAAGATACCGAATTGCGTGGCGTTGACTATTTTTCACTCTCCCCCTCTACCCGCGACCGGTTACCCCTCGGGGTAGAACCGATACCAAAAGCCACTGAAATTGCTAATCGCGGTTCTATACAAAACCGCCACCCTGCGCGGAGCGCGGTACTGTATTTTAGACTGGCGAATGAATTAATCTAGTTAAATTATATTTTTTCAATTTTTTAAACGTTTTACCTTCTACGATGGAATTTTTATATTGTAATAGTATCGAGGCGTGCGAGAAGATATTGAGTATTCTATTCGAGTAAGTGACGTCAGGCGATACTGAGGTTACATTTACATTCGTTGCCAATATCGAGTCAAAAAAGGTATTACCACCGGCCGATTTCTTTTATCCGGTTGAAATAAACGTCGGATAAAATAATTATAATGGGTAAACTTACTAATTATTAAAGTTCAACGCTTAATAAGTATTGAGGCGGTCAGGAGGCTTCTTTAGATTCAGTCTTCTTATCGTGTAAAGTTTGGTCAGAAGGTTCGGAATCTTATAACAACTGGAAGGCCGTGGGATGGAATTTGAATTTGAGGGTTTGGGTTAAATTCATAAATTTGATACAATATTGCCTTAGGTCATTATTATGCCAAAAAATGTCTATTTTCAGACGGCTATCGGCAACCGTGATATTTTGTAAACCCGAAAAAAATAATTGGGGAAATTCCGTCGAATGTTTATATTCCGGAGCCATTTTCCGAGGTATTTGGTAAAATAAACTCCCCCCAGCTTCTTGAAATCCGAAGTCAGCAAAATTTAAGGGGGGCGGTTTCCCCCAATCGTGAAATCCATCCGGACTACGGCAAAACAGTTGCCCCGGCGCGGATCTCCATATTCTTATTTATTTATATCAGTTCTAAAAGTTTTTCTCGCCAACCGACCGGGCCTAGTTTCGAGCGCGGACACGACCCACATAGACATATGTATTCACGCTCCGCGGCGTGGCGTGGACTTGTAGAACAGAGAAAACGGGTTTCGGCGAGCTCGGCGTCCGGTTTCTGGTTTCTGGTCCGACCGAAAACCGGAAACGGTTAAAAAACAGAAAATAAAAAAGGCCGAATGTATCCATCGAACGAATTTAACAGTTTCGGCTTCTGTTCTTCTGTTGCAGGTTTCCACTTGAGCGGTGTCGTCTCCAATACCAGGGCCGGAACGAGCCCTCCCCCTCCTTATTCCATAGACGAAGACAAAAAGTACAAGGTTTCCGTCAGCTTCGACAGGTAATTTTTCCTCGACAGTAATTTATTTTAATTTTTTTTTTGCTTCCAACATTTTCTAAGTTTAATTGCAGTTAATTAGTCATAACCTCGACTAATTTGCCTTAAATTGGAGTAACGCCTAAAAATTTGTTGCTGTAATTATCAGTCAGATACCTCCAGGAATAGGTTTTAATTCTATGTGAATTTGTCTTTCCTTCCCTTAGACGTATTACAGTTTACCCAAGAAGCAGTTTGATCGACAAATTTCGGACTTGCTTATTGTTGGACCTGTCGGTTGCTCTAGAAGAGTAGAAAGGGAGCGCGAGCGTCATCCTTTCGTGTCTACGAGTCCATTTGTTAGAATTGACATTCGAATTATGGGGAGTCAATGTGTTTCGGTAGTATCGACATTTTGTATGCCTAAGGTCAGACAACGGGTGCTCGAACTTATTCTTCGAGTCTCATCGGCCCTTTCCATCGCTAGGTCATTTTCTAGAATTGATGTCGATATCTAAACGTTTGTCTAAATACAGTCAAACGCTTTACCCGAGGTTGTTCCAAAATCTCCGTTATTTGATGAAGTTTTAGAGTTCTTTCCCGGTCAGGATCGTCGGAAACGATTAATGTGCAAGTATTTACAGGGCCCCAACCGCTAACCCGGTTTGTCCAATGGCGGCTTAAAGATTAACAATGAATTAATATCAGTAGCAGGACTTTGTCAATCCCTCGGTGAGGAACGTCAAGTATCGATACACAATTTAACTATTTTCTCCTATTTCTGCTGTAAAAAATCGGATGTTGGCGATGAATGAAATATTAGGAATGTCCACCGGCATCAACTTCATGTTGAAAATCAGGTACCTGTACTTCGGACTACTGTTGGACAGAAGACCTACTTGGAATCGTACAAAACTGAAACGTATAGAACAGTTGCAAACCGCTAGTTAAAGTCCTCGACGACAGATCACGAACAAATTAATAATTTAAGACTGTGTTTTGAAACCTTTTGTGAGGATTTGCATCATTCCTTTCAGTTTCATCAACAGCACTCCTCGCGTCGTCTTCCTGAAAATCCTGAGCGCCGCTGTGAAAGGAAACGGCGCGATTTCCCCACTACCTTCGTTAGTGGCTGGATTCTGCCCTGTCTAGCCCTGTCCACCAGTCAGAGACACTGAAGGAAACGCTTTCACAAATCTTTCACTGATGCCAACCGGGGAGAAGAATATATATATATATATATATATATATATATATATATATTTATGTATTTATTTATTTATTTTATTAGCGAATAAATGACGGGCAAAAAGGAACGGGCAACTGCATAGAGAATTTAATGGGCCATGACAGGTCGCCCCGCCATGCTATTGAAGAGGACTAGTATAAATCTATATCGATAGGCGACGGTTCAATCTCTTTCTGGGTTATTCTTAACGGCATATGCTGGTAATAAATAATATCTGATCTCTATTACTCGAACAGACAATATTTGTCATAATCGGGTGGCAATGGTGAAAGGAACGACATGTGAGTACTGATGATGACGAGTATAGAAGAATATCGCCCGGTATTAATAATATTCCCTCGGACGCATTGCGATTAAATATTACCGACGACTCGAGTTTTGAATTGATCGTGAATGGAGCTGGCAACTAAATAATACGCTTCTTGATGCGTACTTTCCTGTACGTCCTATTTCATAAACGCTACCACGGATTCAATTACTGGAAAGAGGCAAAGCTACCAGTCCAGTGGGGGGGGGGGTTAATTGACAAATTAAACCGGCCATCACGACCGGTATTTAGTGCCACGAAGTTCTATAAAAAGATTCTTGGACTTCGAGAACAGCGGCTCTAATCCACCAGCGCCTTAGGTCAGCGACTAGGGAGGGAACCGAAGTGAGAGATTCTCGTTCTTTCTGGTATCGTCAGGTTTTTTTTTTAACTGTTTACCACTACTGAACAATACAATCAGCGCCATTGATGTTAAAGTAGCGCTAAAGAACCCCACAGGCTTTCCTCCTCCTTTTTTTAGATTAATGTTTCTATTATTTTGGCGTGTTTAAATCACGTGGTCACTTCCTCTTCAGGCGTCTGTAAGAAATGATCGGGATGTCAGGAGATAGTAAGGTCTCGACTGAAGGATTAACGTGGTGTGTAATCCTGGAGTGAAATTTGTTATATTTTTGTACGGCAAGGTCATGGACGTAGAGTGAGATTAGAGACATAGTGGAGTTTGTTATTTTACTTGATATTTTCGACTGTACGGTTTGAATTTCGTTAATATCTGATACTTGGGCCGAACCGCATAGTTCAATACGTCAGTGCGGCCAGACGGGTTTCGGTGTTCGTCTGGGGCGGCAAACAAAATTTGAACCAGGCATCGGGGCTTTCCCCCCTCGCGCTCGACAATTTGTCCCGCCGGGAGCTTCTAAATCTAAATCCCCGCTTTGCTCGGCACGTATCTGTGTATCTTTTCCCGAGCAGATGACCCTAAAGCTTTTCTAATCTTCGCCCTTGACAATAGACCGGAGCAAGGGCGTGGATTATCTTCACCTCATCTACTGGAGGGGATCTCGTTTGTGCAGTAACCGGTTTATCAAAATAGGAAGCGAAGGGATTGCCTATAGTCTTGACAATTAATAGAACGAATACATCATAGTGTCCGACTAACTTCAACCGTATTGTCCCAGAATTCCTCTTCAACCCTCGGTGAATAATGGAAAAAAGCTTTAAAAAATTGTTAACATTGTAATGAAACAAGCATGTTTGTTTTCGGGACGTAATGTTTAAAATGCAGTAAATCAAAAGTATACTTTCATTTCCATAACATGTTAAACAGTCGCCTGCAAAATCTAACCGTACATTTAAAACCGGTGTTTATATTTGTAGTAATGTACCCCATATGTTTATATTACAATGGTTTATGCTAAGAGCAAGGACCAAGTTATTGAGACTAATCTAGGACGAATATTGAACAGGCGAACGGGAATTTCCCAGGGAAAGCCCCGTTTATTTTACAGCACTATTGTGGTCGTAGTAATATTTGTATTTTAACTTTAAACAATCGAAATTTTAGTTCGAAGTAGTTAGTTTGTTGTATCAAAAATGTTCGCGGATTTTTCCCACACTCCGTCAATGGGTGCCACGGTAGCGCCCCTGATCGGTTTTACAAACGGGCACTCAAATATTTTGAATTGGAGAGCTAATAGTTTATTTTTCGACTTGAGTGGGAGATTATTTTGTCATCTAGGAAGTTGAACTTATGGACAGCTTGACTGCAGTATTTCATAATTAGGTTTATTGCGATACTTGGGATTACAGTTGGGCAGAGGAGTCACGTGGAATCGGCATACAAGACTGAAACGTACAGAAACGAACGACCAAATTGGTACTCGAATTTCACAACAGATCACTATCACTTAGGAAGAAATTAATAACTTACGATTGTATTTTGAAACCGTACTGGGCCTACGGAGTCGACTTGTAGGTATCCACCAAGCCTTCTGCCTACACTAAAACTGCTACGAAGTCCGAAGGGGCTGATATAAAAGTGAGCTCTTAGGGAGTGATAAACACTATTTTCCTCCGTCGGTCCAATACTGTTCGAACCATTCTTTAGGACTGCTTTGGGTCAATTTTCATGGTGACGCAGAACAAAATGTTTATACCTTCAGACCTTCTACCAATAGAACAATTTATTCTGATTTTAAACAGTACTAACCAAAGTGCATGCAAGCATTGGTATTTGATGTTGTAATATGAAGCATTCGCTATCTACTGATCAGGCCTTTTATCTAGAATAGTGTGATTCGACTGACGTCTCGTATTTTTATAATATTAACCTTGTTAATTCGTTATTTCGTAAATATTGTGGGTGGGTGTGGGGCTTATAGGTTTCGGTTACTGGCAATCGTCGGTAGCACTGAGTCTGTTGTAAACCAGTCCGGCGAGTATGCTTGTCTCCACTCGGTTTAGTACCGGCGAGTGTGCGCTCTGTGATTGTGCAGAAAAGTACGCGATGACATTTATTACGGGTTTGACCGACATTGCGCAATACGACATTGAGGCTGGTACTTTTCGTCTGTTTCCCTTCCACTCGGCACGCAGTAAACCAGAGCCGTGCATTAAATACCAAATTGCAGACCCATAATGCGGCTCTCTTAATTAAAACGAACTCACTTCTCTTATCTCCTTCTACAATTTAGAAATGTACAGCACAACAGCGTCGTCACACTCGCAGAGTCTAAATATTTTACCCATTTAAGGTTAAGGAAATTCATTTCAAGTATAAAAAAAACTTTAATTTTCTCGGTTAAATTAACAATTATAATAACAAGACCCGCAAGCAAAGGTCGACAAGACTAAGTTTGATACACAAAAAATGTACTACACATTCACATGATACGCGTTTGAAATTTTAGCTTTTCATTTCAAGAGTCGTGGATATTAATTCGAATTTGTATCGCTAAATGTAGTAATGGAGGTATGACAAAAATCATTTAAGAAAGGATTTAAGGATAATACCTTTAAGAAATCTTTTCGAGCATTGCGTACGGAAGTCTGAAACCGTTGCGTAATCAGAATCGCTGCTGATGTCTTCTCAGCGGGCGTCGGGGCGCTACATCCCCGTTTTTATGAGGAAGGAATAAGGGAAAAAAACGTTAACAGGAACAAGAATAATTCCACCCGACGGTGGCAACACCGCGCGGATCGTTCCCATATTACAAGTTGAAATTTCTGCTCGTTAGCGTTCCTGACTGCTGAGCAATCTCGATTCCCCCGTACACACCTGCTCGGTTCTCCGACCCTGAGTCTTTATTAGAGAATACAGGGAAAAAATAAAATGTCCGCGTCTGTACGTAACTATCTGCAAAATGAATGGTGCTCTTAATAATTCTTGTTATTTCTCGAGTATTTTAAAAAAGTTTTACTCAAATTAAAGCGGAAATCTGTTTTTAAATTGATTCGGAAATACTTTTTTTGATTTCAGCTCACCAATACGTAGTTATATCAAAACTTTAAAAAAAAAACACTGTCACAGCATTACTTTCATATTTCCAAAGTATAAAATTAAGTACTGTGATTTTTTGTTTCTGCACAGGATGTCGTTTAAAATATGCAAATGTATATGCAAAATAATAAAAATTCTTGATTCCATGTCTTTTTGATTCCAATACCGTATGCACACGGATATATCTGAATCGTGGCCTGTGTATAAACAATGGGATCATTCGTACGAACGGACATATTTTGAAAATAATGTCGAATGTATATTCTGAGCGTTTCAGGCATTATTGTAACAAAGATATGTAATCGGGTTTTATCCGACCGCTTATAGAAAATGTTCAATAAATAACGGACAATTACCGAATATCCGTACAATTACAAACCCGCCGTCGTCGAGTCTGACGGTGGTGAGGACCCATAGACACGGGTTGTTTAGGCTAAATTGGATCAAGCAGTCTAGTTTAACACACCGTGGAAGAAATATAGACCAACGAGAGTTCAACGAGTACAAAAAGGCCGTCCGTTGAGACGAGTACAAAAACGCGTCTGGGAGGCCCGAAAGGGGCCCTTTTAAGCAGCTAGGAAATATCTTGTTTTCGGAGTTTTCTCGAACGCCAACGGTTTTCCCTGATGAAAGGTCCGTTTTCTTTAGCCCCTAATTGAGTGGGCACGCGTTATCTTTTCAACCCCCACCTTGGTAAACCGATAGTAACTTCAGACCCTCTGACGGGCGTTTTTAAACGTACCGTAATAATTTTCTGAATATAAACTCATGAAATTGGAATGACGGTCCCTTAACCTATATTTATTGTAAGGGGCCCTCTCTCTGGTGGACACGGAGATCTAGAACCGGGGCTACCAGAGAAAATAAACAAACGGCGACTAATGTGACTGCTGACGCGGCTTCGTTTTTTTAACCCCCATTCATTATTTGTTATTTACTGGCCTTTACATTTTCAAGAAATCCATTTATTGGTTTTCACATCTGGCTGCAAACATTTCCACTTCATTTTCTTTTTAATTCTTAATTTTTTCTGACAACGAAAAAAAATGTTATATTTAAAACCGGAGATAAACGGCGCTACTCCGGTTTTTGAATGCTTTATTCCAAGTTGACCATAAAATTGTCAAATTGGAACGAGTTTAAATTCCAAATTGTCCCGAAAAGACAAATATAAAAACTATTTTCATTTTAACTGTTAATAAGACTTTCCCTATAAGGTGTTTCTCTGTTATTTATAGGAAAACTGGATATTCAGTCAAATTTTATTATTTCGAAGGGTATAGTTAAGTCCTTGAATGCTCTACTGGGGTATTTATTATGTGCTTTGGAATGTCCATAATTTAAGTAGAAACACCGCTATTGTTGCGATTTCGTTTATTCTGAAGAACCTGTCTGGGATATGGTCAAACCAGCGAATGGAGATCGATGGTATTTCAAACCATCGTGGACAAACAGTTTGATTTGGCGTTCTCGGACAGAACCGATACGAATTAACGATTCGGTTTCGTAATTTTCCGCGGAAACCTTCAGTAAATAACCTCCCGTTCAGCAAGTAGGACCACTAACGCCCGCCGTCGGTTTCATTCGTCCTTAGACTGCAGGTAACAGGTATTTATCAAATTTGTTTTTTTTTTTGGCGGGACGGGGGGGGAACCGTTCTCGTTTGCGGTGCTCTTGACATATTGCGTTCGGTTTCGGTGCGGACCCTGACACACATTTTTCTGACCTTACCGAAGAAGAAAAAACCGAAAAAATGTCGACCGTTCGCCATGACGCTATGCCCAATAACCGCACTATCCTCGGTAGAAGCGTGATAAGCATGGGGGGCGTCTGGCGCAGGCCCGGAGCATCGATCCCGACGGGGGCCTTTGCAGTATTGGAACAGCCCCTGGAGGGGAGAGGCGGTACGGTACAGCGACCGCCCCCCGGGTTTTCGATCCGTCCGACTAATTAATTGGCTTACCGTTTAAATCCCGAGAATCGGGACGGTTCGATCGACCAACGCTCCACCTCCGCCCATATGAAAATAAAAGCAACCATCTATAATACTGAAATACTGCCGATGGTACTTTTTGAAATCGATGATGGCAGAAATTTGGCTCATATAATACGTAAGATATATTTATTTGTACTCCTATTTTCATTATTTTTCCTTTTTCCTGAGGCCCAAATATAAATGTGTTCTGTTACGTGTTTTTATTTCGATATTTTTGTTATTACCTCAGTATTTTTGAGTCAGCAGTTCGTTTATTGATTGTTCGTCATTCTATATTGTTTCGTTTTTACGCCTATTATTTGCGAGTACAAAAAAGTTTTTTATTATCCTTGCTCGTTCGGTCGGAAAGTTTTAAATGTAAAAATTATATACGTGTGGCACTCTTCTACCTGCATGTAACATAGCGAAATGTGGATTCTTTTAATTAACCGAAACAGAATAAATCTATAAAATATTCATGTTTGTATAAGGCAGTGCGTATACGTATCGACCCCGGGTTCCGGGTCAGGCATATACCCCTCTCGGTTCCACCGTATGTGGCAACTTAGGGGCGAAAATTGGAACCTAGTTTCCGAATTTCACCTTCTTATATCGCATTTCTCCGCCCCCACTTTCTCGGCTAAATATTTCAATTCGATTTTCAATTTCAAAATAAGAAATCGTAGGAACATATGTAGGAAAAAGAACGAATACAGACAAGCGCGCGCAACGCCGTGGCCGGTCAGGGTCAACCTTCAGCGGGTAGAGTAAGTTTGCGGTGCATGCCTCTTTGGACGAAAGTAATTAAAGTAATATAAGTAAATGAAATCGCACGTGGCGTACGTATAAGGGTTGATTTCATTCGTCGAGCGTGGTGGAATAAGAATGAACGAAAAGAAAATGATGCGTTCGGAAAAGATATACGGTACTCTCGTACTTGTTAGTCTCTTATTTAATTTCAAAACTACATTTCTATCGACCGAAGTATTTTATCAATTGTTGAACAAAACGGTCAGGAGCTTTAACAATTTACTCTCGATAACGTATCTAAAATCGTTGATGCTAATTACGCGAGCAATTTAACATATTGTTTTATTTTTAGCGCATGAGTGGAAGAGCTAGTCGGCGGGTCGATAAAAATGTAGGCGTAGAACTCGTCAAATATTTATGCGGAATCGGCGCCGGCGGCGCATGTGCGATATCCCGGTTGCCAGGTTACGTCATTCAGATTTAAATGTTCAAAGTGGCAGATTAGGGGCAGGTTAGGGGTAATTAAAATAGGATTATTCTCACGGGCGTACAGCGATTTCGGAACTCGACTAAGGAGGACGCATTCGCGTCGTCCCGGCCGCGATACTAGGGTGACTCAACTCACAAATTTCGGGAATTTCGTTCAGGAAATGGCGTTCCATCGTGTCCCCTCTCGAAAAGTCTGGTCTCCCTTGTGAAACGGACCGTTCAGACGGAACACGCTTCGCGACAATCGATAGAAGGCTTCGGGGCACACCCGTCGATTCTACGTGAGTGCGTTCGAGCCTCGCGGCTTGGGGTTAGTATCGAATTCACTAGCAGAGGTTTAAGGCATTGCCACTGAAAACGGAAATACACCGTCGTCGGGCAATATTAATAACGACCGGAAATGGCCGTCCACTAACTTAAATAAGGTGCTTCGTCCCAAAGCACACGCACGTTAAGGATGTTGACAAATCCCCCCTCCCGCCAACATCCCGAAAAAGCGCCAGTTCGAGCCAGACAGAGTATGAAATAAAGTACACAATCCCATAACGAAGGAATTACAAACTTGTTTAAGTTCATAATCGGGTACAATACCGTCTTAACTGCTGTTGTGTATCCTACGATGAAATAGTTTTTCGCAAATTTCACGATATTGCGCAACATCGCGTAAAAGACCCATAAACAGATCGCGTGATAACGCAAATTTGTTCTCCACGTGAAATATCCCTGTTTCAACACTAGTTTGATGTCAACATCTAGAATAAATATTTCGGACGGCAATAATC
Organism: Lethocerus indicus; assembly: GCA_019843655.1. NCBI lineage: Eukaryota > Metazoa > Arthropoda > Insecta > Hemiptera > Belostomatidae > Lethocerus > Lethocerus indicus. Next base: position 45,510,939 of record JACDQD010000001.1, read on the forward strand.
GGATCTATCGAGGTCTAGAGGGTGGACAATGGTTAAATATAGGAAATGTCACTAATCTAGATAGCCGAAGTCTACCGACCTGTATAGTGAATCTTATTTCGGTTTCTAACCCTCTGGGAACGCGAAAACCAAAATCTTCGGGATCGCCCTACTTGTGGGAACTGGCATTGTGTCCTTTGTCGCCCCACCCCCCTTCACCATCCTACCTCCGCTGCCGTATTGTTAGTTTTTATGAATCTTTGGAATTTTAGATTTGTATGCTGCCGTTTTGAATAAATAAATTTCGCCGAAGGGGAATTCCATATGGAATTCGGACAAATTCGCCCATTTGCCCGGGAATTCGTCCCGGACTTCTTTTTTTTTTATAAAAAGAACATAATGTACCCTCGAATGTGATTCAACACGTCCTTTAGGAATAATAAGATTATCGCTGATTAAAATTATGCATAAGAATAGAGGGGCGTGTCCCGACCCTCTCCCCAAAGACACGAATTATGAAACAAATATAGGGGGCAAACGAAACGGGGCGTCCCTTCCTATATTTGTCGTCCTACCTTGCATCGAATAATAAAGTTGTAGAGGGAATTTTTTTAAATAAAATTTTTGTAGACATTTTTTTGCCGCCGGAAAAGGATTTTTAACGTATTGTGTTCAATCGTCTTCTTTCTCTGGATTACAAAATTCAGAATGGCAGGTGCAATCATTACTTACGTAGAAAGATAAATTGAAATACTACGGCGGCCGAAGCTTTGGCCCTGAATTGGACGCAGAAGAAAATTACGCGCGGCACGCCCTTCCCAGTTTTCCACACGCTTCCGCTCGGTGTTAGAGACCGTCGAGGAGTTATTGAAATAATTCGAATCGAGATATCTGGACTGTATCTCACTCGCCAGCAGCCCACTCAACTTAGAAATCCCACACGCCTTATGACCCCCGATCGGAAAATCTAATTTCCATATTCCATCGGCGAATATTTTTCAAGACGGCGAACGCCTATTTGTAATTCACATTTAACGTAAAGACGAAAAAAAACCCGGGGACTGGTTTATCGATAATAAAAGGAACGCTTCGTCGCCACCGCGGTGCTTCAAGGAACTAACCAGGCTGAAAGACGTTCGGCGCCTGAGGAGGAGCGGGCTTTTTCATTAACGGTGAATTCTCAACAGCGTATCAGTTTTAATTTCCGTCGGAAAAATGTCTGAGAAATAAGTTTCTGGAAAACGTATTAAGGGTCGTAGCTGGGACACGAAAAGATTACTCGGGACAAAGGAGCACTCGACTGGTGAAATTTATACGACCCTTCTGAAAATTAATGTCATTTTTAATCTCACTTTCCCAATCTGCGCACTCCGCTGTCGGGAGAGCTCGAGACTTTTCTCCTTCTGTTCGGAAAGAAAAAAAAACCCGGGAGTTCATAAACCCAATGAACCCAGTTTTTCGAAAGTCGAAAACAGTGACCGATCGACCCCACTACGATGGGAAACCGACGGCGGCGGTAAGATTGGGTAATCTGATGCTTTTTAACCAGGAACACAAAAAGACTTGTCTAAACTTCCTTTGCGGTGATGGACTCTCCTCCTCGCTTTAAATTAGTGGAGCCCAATCTTAATACCCGGCGTTCCCATTCATCGGAGATAGCATTTTAATAAATGGATAAATAAAATCAGGAGCAACGTATCGAGCCAGAACATATCGAATGGTTAATTTAAAATAAACGAGAGTTAATAAAGTTCCGGATTTTAACATTTTATAGACGTCAAAGTGCCATAATTGGGGAGGTCTCTTTATCGGGAGGAACAAGAAAAAAATAAACGTTCCGCAATTTCGAATTTGGATGTCAGAGTGGCCGACAGGATCCCTTCAGATATCCGATAAATAAAGTATTTTATAGGTGAGCTAAAATATCCGTATTTTCTGTAGCGTATGGAATTTGTGAATAAATAATATTAAAGAAAAGTACGACCTAAGTATAACCTAATTTTTATTATTACTATCTTTTCTTACACAGGCAAGGAGATATCTTGCGATCTGTTTTGCGCTGTCTTATTCTGTTAGTTTTCATCTTATGAATGTTCGTCTATTATCTTTTTGTTATTGTTTAATTTTGTTTCTTGTGTCATCCTTTTTCTCTCTATTTTTAAATTTACAGATTATTAACGCTAGGATTACGGAAGTTTCTTATGTGTCAATTCGATGCATAACGTAGAAAATTGCAAAATATTTGAAAAAAGTAAACTTCGATGTAGGTTTATGGTAAACCTAGTGTCAATATATGTTCTACTGCCATATCGTCGTTGCAACAGTTGCATATTGGTTTGGCTTCGATAAACTAATTTTTAGAATGTCGGGGATAAATGAAATACACTGGAGGACCGTATATAAGGGCAACCCAAATTGGCAGCATCCACCGACAAGTCGTTAGTCGGCCACCCCATCCCCCGGGAGGGTTAAAAACAGAGAATCGATCGGAGAGCGGCGGATAATCATATGCACCGTCCGGTTTTCACCCGATACTGCGCCACGCTCTCGGGTGCTCAATAAAGGGCAGAAGGGGGGAAAGAGACACAGATGCGAGCCCCCCCCGATATATAACACAACATCCCCCAATGACTCAGAGCCTTTCCCTACTCTTCCCCAGGGCGACCAACCTACGATCGATACCCGCGCCCCGTCGGAGCTTGATATTAAGCCGGCACAAGTCGGGCTCTATCCGAATTTGAAATAGTCCCCTCCGAACGAATCGAACGCGGGGGGAAGGGGGGTGCCGGCCTAGTTTTCAATTATGGAGCCCGAGACATCCGGGAACCAAACCGCTCGCGATCGATACCCGAACCGAATATCGAATGACAGCCAAATATTGGGTGCGCCACCCTTAAGTCCCAATATATTATGCGGATTATGCGGTCAAAAAATTGAAATATGGTGGATAAAAAATAGGAACTTAACGGAAATTTGAGCCTCCGAGCGTATATTAGCAAGTTCTTCAGTAGCCGATTTCAGGAGCAGATTTCATTCCTGATACCTCTGACGTGAGTTTTGCTACCAGAATATAATAAATAATGTTTAATTCTGATATTATTACCGTCATTTTAATGTCGTAAATTAAGTCAAATTAAGCCGTTAATTTTAGTCTAGAAAGAAATTAAACCGTCCACTCTCGATATAGATTCGACCTAGACCGGTTCTGGCTTCGGTAACGTGGCGGGCCTCCTGTCATGGCCAATGCGATATGCTATTTCGCCCCGAGGAACTGTATGCAACATATGATTTCCTCATGATTCATCATAGGTCAGAATCCCGAACCGAACAGTTTTTTTTTCAATGTGAATGACGACGGAACCGCCCTATACCCGTCCCGCCACGTGGTGGCCTTCGCGTTGTACTCCGCAGCCGGGTTCGATTCCCGGTACGGTCTTACACTTTAAACGAAGCGGAAAATATTCCCCAATTTATTTTTGCGACAGTCCAAAAGAGAGGACCAACTGACAATAAATTACTACGGACGGTCGAATTTTTCCTAAGTTGGCATCCCTTGGGAATATTATTAGCAAAGTTAAATAGGGTAACAATATAGCGGCCGAGATAAAATCTTGAACTGTATATTAAAATCGTTGGGACATATTTTGCGAAATTAAAGGAATATCGGTTGACATCACGAGTGGCCAGTGTAGGTTTTATTTATCGATCGGAGGGTATTTCCTCGTCGAGTGTTGGCACCTTTATACGAGCGGGACGAGACGGTATCGTTGCCCCGAATATAAATATAATCGCCGCGCTTAATGTCGCAAGACGTAAGTGTTATCCGCATCCGGCAGACGCCGACTCCAAAATGGCCGACTCCTCTCCCGAGTGTATTCCCTTTGTCTGAAGGGGCCATTGATCCCTGAAGGCGCCCCCGGTCCTAAATTACCGCCGATGCGTCCCCCCTCCCCCTTGAGGGCATTTCAAATTCGGATAATGCCTCCGGGGTATCGATCCTGGCTGGGGATAGATACTTGCACAGCCCTAAGCATACAGATGTTCGCCTCGTGTTATTTCTTCTGTTTTTAATAGCTAGCAATTATGCTAAGCGGGAGCCTAATTATTATGTTAGGCGGCCCGCGAACCGAAACGGGTCTCCGTGCGGCATTGCGGCCCCGAAAAAGCACCGGTCGGGTTTTCTCGATCGCGGACGTTTACGTTGAGCTCGCCCGGTAACTTAAACGTGCGTAAAACGTTCCACGCACCCGATATTCACGAGATGCGGAACGTGAAAACGAGAGGAGTGACAGCGAAATTGTTTCATTTATATTTCCCGAAGGATATGGAGAAAGCCTAAAAGAAATCCAAAAAATACTAGTATAAGAAAGTATCATTTTCCGACCATCGGTTGTCAACGCGAACGCCTCCAACCGGCGGGTCGAGTATAGGGTCGTCAGTAAATCTAATGAAATCGCTTACCGAAAGCAATGGTATAAATTGGAGTACCGTACCGGGAATCGAATCCGATGACAGATCAGTTCCAATTGTGAATCGACCGCGTCTGTTTTTTACGGACGGTGGATCGGTTGAATCTCTTTCCGGACTAAACTTCAACATTTGCCGTAAAATAATACCCGATCTGTGTTACCAAATTAGATAACATTTATTCTATTCGGACAGCACAGCTTGTGGGACCAATTTGCTCGTTTTACCAATTTGATGAGAAAATACGCCGCGAGAGTACAGGCTTCTTAACATGGAAGCGCGGGAATGTTTCCGCACTGTCGGCGCCAAATTGTAAAGGATTTGTAGGGCCTAAAACGGGCGAATCTACGTGCGGTTGGACCCGAGGCAAATCGAATATCAGAGCTTGCGGTTTTCGCTCATATCCGACGGTACTAATCGCGGGTATTACTACGGGCGAAGGGGCCCCTGTAGTTTTGCGGTGGCAAAGCCCCCCGTCCCTTATCGACGTCCCTACACTCCCTCCGGACCCGACCAGTCCCTGTTATTAGTCCCCGATGCTAATTCCTGTGCGGGGGTAGCGACGCATGGTTATATTCAACGCCAGCGATGACGCATCAGATACGTTACGGCGGAGAATGATGTACATCCTAGCCTAAGATGGACGACGCATAAACTTTTATCGGATATCCAAAACTTAATATTCTCGGTATCCTAAGGCAAAAACGCAGTTTCGTGTTAACGAACGACGTCGAAACGTTACCCCTCTCATTTCTATTGGTATCGAGGTGTCGGCTTTAATAAAAATTACCTTTTTCATTATATAACATTGATTGTAATGTTTATGGTACAATCGCGGAAAGGGGTTTTGTAAGTAACTCCGGAAGCCACCCTTTGATGGCACTTTTGAAGTGTAATAAGAAAGATCTAACGATGTAATACAAGAAAACTCTCGGTTAGTGCCGTTTTAATTAATGCACAACATATTTTCATACCGTCCTTCGTTAATAAGAATAATAATAATCTTGACTGTCGTAATTTTTGTGTCGTGTCACGTATATTGAAAGTTGAGACGGTCACACGTTCGCTCGAAACTGGGTTCAATTTCGAAAAGTGTCGACGGGATTCTGGCCGGGGCGCATGCAGGAAGTGCGCTAACCGAGGCCGAACGCGGCATCGGATATTCGACTTGGACTAATTCCTCCGACGGCCGAACAATGGCCGAGTGGTCGTTTCTTTCGAGTGCCAACCGAGCGTTTAGCTGAAACCGCCCGCCGGTGTACTACTTACTATACGAGATATCGGTGCAACGAATTGTCTCTCGGAAGCGAGAGCACGAACGGGCGGGGGCTTTTGCCGAGCGTGCGTTCACAACAAATAACGATATTTGCGGGGGCCCAAGAAACTAAAGGATAAAAGAAATGCCGCCCGGTCAACGGGCTCGGCCGTCATCGCGCAATTTCTTTTGAAGCGGTCTACAATCCTTTTTCTCCTATCCGAGTCGTCATTCGGCCCGTTTGTTTTTCTTGAATAATAAGAATTCGGCCGAATCCGTCTCTTATCTCTCTTATCGAAACTTCCACGAGTGTCCATATCCGCGACCGTATCGATTCTACGGCTTGGAGTAGAGCCCATTCACAAAAATTTTACTCCGGACACTGTTTCATCACCGTTTAAACATAGAAAAACGGTCTCGCTCGAACTATTCGAAATGATCTTTCCGGTCTAATAGCGGCAGTGAAAAGCTCTTCCCTTTTCACGGAATTATTAATACACCGAACGTGATAATCCGGGGAGATATTATTTCTTCGTCTTATTCCTTGGGTACAGAGAAAATCAGGAGTTTCTTTAATTAATAAATAAGTTGGCGAGGATATGCAAATAAATTAATTGCCCAAACCTTCGGGGTTTTGCATGTAAGGTGGATTTACAGATATGAAAAAAATTGTTTTTGGAAACCGACGCGAATACGAGAATATATACTGAACCATCTTTTATTGTTCCATATTTTGGGCCTGACATATTACAGAACTAACGAAGTATGGAAATTCGATATTCGATTCGTTGATCTATTATGTTCTGACTAAACACAATTTCTTTCAGTACACCCTATAAGTCCTATCGCTTACTAACCATACAAAATTGTCGATTGAGTCTGTTTGTCCAAGGCCTGAAGAGATTGGATTTTTAAGATGAAATACATACAAATTTACCTCTCCCAATATAAATTTTTTTCGCCCGGTTGGCATTAGTGAAAGTTTTGATCTGAACAAAAAACTAATTTGTTTCTTTTCTATCGTGTGAAAATTCGTTCCGTTGCCCCCCCTCCCTGGAATACACTCTTCGTGGGGATACTTCTCCCCACCCAAAAGCAGGCTCGCTACCATGTGCTCTATACAGACAAACGACTAATGTAGAATCCTCACCCCCTTTAGAAAAGAGTAGATTCAAACTGCAAGTTTCGACTGTTATGACTTCTACTGAAAAGTACTTCAAAACTTACTATTGCCAACAAATTGACAATATACAAAGCAACATTGAAACCGACATGGACATAAGGCATCGAACTATCGGGATCCACCAAGATATCTAACGCTACTCGCATCCAGAGATTCCAATCGAAAGTCCTTCGAACCATCCTCAATGCACCCTGGTCTGTTTCCAATCGTACTCTTCACCAGGACCCCAAAATACCAGTCATAAAATCCCGGTCGGAACCTATGCTATAACATGTAAGACTGTTGATTGTGGAATTAAGAAAGTTAGGAAAAGTATACTTCGGGAAGTGGCGTTTCCTCCTCCCACCACGTGGAGCCGTTCGGTCGTCTAACTCCCTCTATATTCGGAATAATAGTCCGACTCGGCGAAGATAAACAGCGGAGGTTCCGGAGAAGGGGGTTTTATTTGTATCTCGAGTAAAGATAAGACACCCAGCGAAGGTTCATTCCCCCGGGTAAACCGCGACCCATCTTCGTGTTTAGTCAAAAGGAAATTTTAGAGGACTAAAAGCGAGCTATCTTTTACGGAATAACCGGTCACAATTATTTACATTTCGGCCATTACGTTATTCAAAAATAATATATTTTAATTATACGATCGTTAGGTATAATTCGTGCCTAAGGACAGGGGTTGGAACCCGATAATGAAACGAATTGGCGATGATTACAAGGTCTTTTGACCCCCAATCGCCGTAAATTTTGAGTCGTTGGATATTTTGTAACTCTTCCTTCCGGTCAGCATTGCTGGAAGTATTGCACTCACACTACCCAGTGACCGTTTCTTTGAAAGTAAAGTCTGAACTAATTTATTTTCTCTTCATTCTTCCGGCAGAAGAATTCATTTCCCCCCCGCGAATCTTCATGGGGGGATACTTTTCCACGATTCCGAGAAAATTCGACGACCCGAGGGGGGCCTTATCGCCATCCCGCCGCAAATCAAATCACACCTTCACCACCTCAACAGTTGAAGAAGTTATAAAATACCGGTTCCTGAAGTTTCATTCCCATCTCACTCTTCGAACTAATTCACTCCACGAAAGTAATGTCCGAACTCTCGTTTATTTCCTCTTCATTCTTCCCGCATCCTTTCCCCTTTCATTTAGGATATTTTTCCTCGGTTCCGAGCAAAGCGCCCTATCTCCATAGGGCTGTCTAACGGCAGTTGAAGAAACCACGAATACACTCGTCCGGAGATTGTAGGGAAAACACCTGAGGATTGTCCCAGCGCTGGAAAGTGTCGCCGTAGTAGAGTTCGGGACTAATAAAAAGTTAAGACGCCTATTACCATCTCGAGGTCTCTCTTCTAGCTTCATCGTAAATCTCTGCGACACGCTATCCCATTCTTCCTCGTTCCCGCAGGCCTCGCCTCTCCGGACGAGTATTGTGCTACGCTGAAGTCTACGCCTGCGAATATAAAATATTCTATTCTCAACTTTTCAATTAACGTCGGCTGGCCGGACTTTAAAGAACGGGTGGCGGATTATACCCCGTTTAACGATTGGGCACCGCGTCAAGGCGGAGGACGGCGGTCGGGGACGCGGTCGTAAAACTCGGCCTGGATATATTCCGCGCATTAATTTTCCCTTTTACGAAACCCATTGTTAACGGGGCGACATAAAGCCCGCGTTATAGTCCGATAACCGGCTCGGACCGACTCGTCGATATGGCTATAAAAGCGTCTCTAATCTTTGACGAATCTTTTATGGGGCGGAACGGATCCAGGTTTATGTCCTGCCCACTCGGCACCGGGGGCTACCGGCCGGACTATAAATTAGAAATAACTTTTCATATTATCGAACGCTTTAAAACGGTCGTATAAACGTTTGGGAGAGTAAGGAACAAAAACGATCGGTTTCCTTACAATAACCTCGATTGATTTACGTTATGAATAATGAAACGGGATGGGGGACGGCCTAGCAGTCAATTATAGAACGTAATTTTATGAACCGTACGCAGGCGGCGGCACCGTCTTTTAATTGGTTTCAGAAAATACGGTTTATGGCAATCCACGAGTGGACAAAGATATATTTGTTACGGCCCCTAGGGTTTTCTAAGGAAATAATTAAAGCGGAACATTCGACCTAAAACCGGGTTCGAAAAAGGCGGGAGGAGGGCACTCCTTTTTTGTGTACACGGCTGGTTTTCACTATAAAATCCCGAGGATCCCCGCACAATATCGCACCGCTCGTTAGCCCGAAGAAGGATATCGGTCCCGGGTAAAATTTGTACGCCGGGCCGGGGCCACGCTTATTATGCAGTGAACCGGCAGATGAAAGAGCCGGATTCTTCCAGCGCATAATATAATGGGACTAAACAATCGCTCCTTCTTAACTCGCGGAATCTGGGCTTTAGCCGGAACAAATCGAACCGCGTATTCGAATCCACGGACCGCGACGGGCTCAAACCGTGAGCCAGCATATATAAGACACGGAAGGCCTACATACGGTAAAGCACGTCGAAAGAACAATCGCTGGGTGGTTTCTTATCAAGCGTAACAAGTGGCAAAATAACATGCCACAACTGTACATACAACGATAAAGGTTGATGGCACAATCAATGAAAAAGTAATAACAATTACGACGTACGCCGGCAGTGGGAATTTCGTTGCACGTGTTTTTTCAAATTCTGAGGCACTTTCCGGGCGATTTTTTTAAATATTTTAAAAATTTATTTTAAATTTTTTTTAACAATCAATAGACAAACAGGAGGAATAGAGCTCGGGGATTATTTTATCGGATACATCCCGATTTCGGGTTTGGGTCGAGGGTTTCTCCACCGCCGTTGGGAGCGCTTAAATTTCCGGGGCAATATTGAGCTGTAATCGAGCGTATGACGTCAGGCAATACTCTCTCGAGGGGAACCCCTGCCTTCACATATGCTGAGCTTATGGCGAAATAATAATTTAGTAGGAGGCAATTATCACTCGGCATCTGGGAATGCGTCATGTCGACATGGGGTGTTTTGCAATTGGTCAAGACAAAGTAGAGACTCCCCAAACACGTTACATGTCGGGCATATCGCGAACCCGACTAGTGATGGCAACGCCTGTTTCAGCCTCAGACAACAGTTTTCAGCGCTCAGGCAATTCACAGGAAAGGTTTTCATTCCCAGCGATCCACGATCTCGGATTGAAGCTCTCTACCCGCGAGGTTTCTCCCACCGTCAGTAGACAAGGCCTTCAAGTGGCCGGGAGGTATAGGGATTTGTGTGGAATCGAGGAAAACTATCCCTAATGAAAAAATTACGGAAGGAATGAAGAGCAAAGAAATTAATTCGTTACTTTTTCTCATTTTAAATTTGGGATACATAAATCCCTTTTTACTTTCGTATTTCTGATGCGTTATATTCTGATGAATAGGTTTGTTTCCGTCAGGCATTTAAATGGACTTATGTAATGTTATGTGAGTTGTTTCGGAAAATGTCCTTTATGATTATGTCTGTCAGTTCCTGTCCCTCTTCGTTGTATCTCCCGACTTAGGACTGTTAGGTATTCTTAACGTTTATTGAGTTTTGGGTTTGTCCCTACCTAATATCAGGTGAGCACCTCTGGTGTAGTTCCGTACTTTTAAAGCCGGCCGTCAGTCAGTTTGAGAGTAAGACTTTCACTAGTTCCGACCGAGAAAATGAACGATTCTAATACCGTACATAAACAACACTGCACGATTACTTTTAATTATTATTACGTGACTTCAAAGCACGACCTCAAGTGATCTATTTCGTTGGAATGCGCTCGTAAGAATTGCTAATTCTGCAACAGGGGCTCGTAGAAGTAGGGACTGGGGAACGAAAACATTTCGCTAATATCGTTCGCACCAGATTTAGCCGAACGGCTAGTGAGGGGGGCGACGGAGCCTCTGGAGCCTCGCCGAAGTTTCTGTGCCTCTATGAACATCTTACACGCACCCCAGTTCCGCTTATTTCACACACGGGAAGTATCTTTTAAAAAAATAAAAATTATCCCGGTAATCCATAATGTTCAATATATACAAAAATCAAAAGGTATGTCACGAAGGGCGTAAAACGTTGTTTTTTTTATTAGCCAGCAAATCATAATTACTATCGACTACCATCGATAATTTGTTTGGGATGTTAAAAAGCCCCTTTTTTGAAAATTGCTCTTGTATAGCAAATATTTGTTTAATAATGTTTTTTTAAATTATGCTTACCGCAATTGGGTTTCATTTTACCGGATAAGATTTTCCAATAGAAAATAGCGCCGAATTTTCACGACGAATGAACGCGCCAAGCGAAGGGGGCTCTATGGTATTAACTCCCGGCCGCCCTTCTATTTTTGGCTTCCATTTGTGCGATTGTATATTCCGCGCCGCGAACTTCGAAATCGAGATATTAAAACTTCGACTGGAGAGTAATTTCGAATCTAAAGCGGCCATTCGAACCGAAAGCCCGAGGATGAACAAGCGCCAAAACAGAGGTCAAAGCTAATAACAGTTTTAACCATAAACTGATAGTCCATAAGAGTTCATACTCTGGTAGTGGTTCGTACACTCTCGAACCAAATATTTTCGGAACATGGGTCGGCTGGTCGAGAGAGCAAATGCTGAGGATGCGCCTGGTCGGCGCTACAAATGTCGCTTGTGTACCATCGACGTTAGTTTGTAAGGCCAGTGAATGGCCATAACTGGCCACAAGCTGCCACTTGCGCTATATAAGCACCATTAGAAAATATGCTGATTATGGCAAACCCCGCCTGCAATATCGATATTTGGACGTTCAATCCCGGGCAGAAGTAGAAAGAATTTCAGGAATTTATGCTTAAATTATATTCCTCAGCACGAAGGAACACGAGTGATAGAAAGTATTGAATAAAACGAGTCCGACCAAGTTGTGACAACAGAATCAAAAATACTTTCGATTGTAATTTGTAATTGATTGATGATTTGGTCCACCAACGTAGAATCGAACTATGGAATGTTGCTTCAATTTCATACCTACTCACCTTATACACTGAACATAGGCATAGCATACCACTCTAGTGTAGACCCACATATTGATCTTACTGTTCTACGCCTCAGAATCAGTGTGCGGTTCCTGATTTCAAACATTTACTTGGACTATAAATTATGTGTTGTCGGGATATGATCTAAAGAATGTATGTTAGATTTGAGCATTCTATGTAACAAACGTTGCTTGACTGAACCTCAGAAACTGTTTTGTGGGAGGTTTTAGAAAACCTTCCGATTTTATTATTATTATTTTATAATTACAACTTACGCTAATTTAGTATGATTTTTGTGTGTAGAATCTTTTACTTAACGAAAATATCTTTTTTACACCAAAACTGTTTTATTTCAAGTATGGGGTGTTTTAATTACCTGCTTAGAGGAGGTATAAATTATGACTAATTTCACAGCCGATTGACTGTTAAATTCTCGGCAATTTTTTGCGTTCCTGCTGAGCACGGTTTCCGTTTCTTCTTAATTTGGCCAATATTGTAGTAGTAAACATCATAAGGTGGGAAGATAAGATAATTTCGTTTGACATTGTTGGGCATTTTGTTCTGGGATATACATCGACCCTTCAGCGATATTCCGTTTATCTCTTGGTTTGCAAAAAAGTTTTTTTACGCAAATGGCCACGTTCCAGGCCCGTCGGTACCGGGTTCGATCCCCTGTTTGGGGCCGATAGTCTCGAAGGCGGCGAGGAATGGAACTCGCTGACGTTTTAAAAAAAAAACGAGTGCGTGTCGTACACTTTTTCTCTATTTTCACTTCCCGGGTCGTAAAAGCTTATATTGCTTTTGCGACACGGCCGGTGCTAATACCGAGTTTCCGTTTACAATTCCCCTGTTTCTTCATCCTTAACGCGAACACTGAAAATTACTTCAACCCAACGGCCCTACCGCCTGTGGCGAAAAACTTACTGTTAAGAAATATTTCTAGTTTTGGAGGGGGGTTAATTATGAGACCTGGGACTAGACCGGTTTCGGATTTTCGCCTTTGTCAGCGCTACCTAATCCAATTGTAGGGGTCCTACTTTCTCTGTTGTTCCTAATTTAGTAGTTGCCTTCCCTTTGTTATTTCTACAGCCGTTTAAGCCCAAACTAGTCACAGTATATGCGCTTAGTTAGTCTTAGCGGTGAAATAATGCATTTTTTTAACCAAATTGGCAAATTCTTGTTAGTAATCTCAATTCTTTTATTCTTATTAGCTATACACTGAGCTATTTCATCGGAATTTAAACCTACTTATCTCTAACCTACTCCCATTATACATCATACACACGTACATGCTAGTATGGAGTACGGTAGCACAGTAGTTTTGAAGCTGTATGTGTAATTTTGTACATGCCGCATAAAATGGTTCGAAGTAAATTAAAACCATTCGAATAAGGACCCATGTCGGTTTGTAATCCAAATTTAAATAATCAACCCTCAGTTAGGTAGTTTAATCTGCGTCCGATATCTGCCGTATAACTGCGTTTTTGTTGAAGCTCAGTGTGTTTCTACCGCGCGGTATAAGCAGAATCACTTCTGTTTCCGCCTAATAGATATTTACATAAAATTCGATATAATGCGATATAACTTCCAAAGATGGAAGGAATGCGGAACTACAATTAGTGATAAAAAATGCGGGGGTTTTATTTTGTTAAACGCTGGTATTTAAATATATTGGAGACACCGTCGTAGGACGTTGGCGAAAAGTTTCAACTTTCGGTTCCTTTTCTATTCTCCCACACATTAATAAATTGGATGTACGCAATGAAGTCATTGCTTCGCAGTTAACGAATGTTAGTTTCGGAAATTATTACGGAAATAACTCCTCTATAGAACCTTGGTCTCTGGTCTCTCCCGGTTTCGACACTCCTCGTATCTGGCACAAAACAAACTAATTAACTGGGATAATTTATTTCTCATTTTCCGTCTATTACTACCATTTTATAATTCCCACAAGAGACAGAGAGGGGTGTAAGAGGAAGGAGAGAGAGAAAAACACATTTTATAGCTACGAAAACCTGTATGGAACAGCTCTCCATAATTGGGAAGAATACCCCGATGTGCTCAGCATAAATTAGAGAATACTTTAAGGTGCACAAAAGGGGACGGGAGCTTCACGAGGGAAGCACGCCAATCGGAGAAACCGAAGCCCGGATGTGCACAATGGACCTTTTGAAAAGATATCAAAAATCTATTTTGAGTTTTCAATGGCCGGTCTAATAAGGGCCCAAGGGCGGCGAAGCCCCCACACAACAATCTGCACAATTTCCACAACGTCATCACCATAAATTTGTAACGGTAGTAGATTCTTCGAAGAGAGTACAGAATAGATAATGTCAAGCGCAAACGGTATTTTGCATCTGTGCCAAAAAGTTTGTAATAAAGTTTACGTTGGAATGAAATTATTTCTATCTGGATAATATTTTTAATTTTGAAACATATAAAAGTCAAGCGGCTTATTTATTTTCGCTTTTCCAGAGCTTGGTAGACGAATATATTTCCTCCGATGAAAAACAACGTGGTCATTTCCACGTTTCCGGCTTAGTGAGCCGCCCACGCGACAGGATATGCTACTGAAGTGGCGAGAAGCTGGAATGATAAGAAACTTTTTGCGATCTTCTTCAGTCTAAACCGATTTGGGCTTCGGCCAGTTGACCGGTTTCGGCCTAGTGATGCGTCTGCGCGACAGTACAGACAGGATACGCTAGTGATGAGGCGAGAACCCAAAACCGGTCTGGCGTAAGAACAAATCGGCGAGTCGAGACGGTCCATCGCAACCTTACCGCCTTCTAAACCCGTGAATTATTAATTTTGATTTCAACTTTTTCCATTAATTTTACGAATAATTTCGGGGCGACCGGTTCGAAACACCCGGAGGCATAGAATATTGGGTGTTCTAACCTCCAGCCTTACATGGCTTTGAATTAAAACAAATTCCGCTGGAACCCCCTCTTCCGTCCTTATAATTTACGTACCAGCCTGTGCGTGACGGAAAATTTGCTTCCTTTTTCCTCGTCGTACAAGTCGCGCTGTTATAATATGATTTTTTCCATTTTCCTTTTTCCTAAATATTTTTCGGCCAGGATTGCGCCATGCAGTATGCGAATCAGAGGATATTTATTATTTGGTTGCGTTATCGATTGTGGATTCTTTAAAAATTAATTTCTGTTTTAAATCCCGTCCGGTGCCACATTTACCTTAGTACTTGCGAGGGGTGGTTACTGTTATTTCCCTGCTGGTGTGTAATTGTGATTTATGCAATGGGCTGGGTCGGGTCCCACACACCAATCCGGTCTGGAAATATACGTTCGCTAATATTAGTTCTCAGTTGAGATATTGTGTTCACCCGACTCGAGATTTGATTACAACACTTTTATTTTATAAAGGAACAAATTAGACATAAGCCCAAACCGATTAACGATCACCCCACCTTTCAGGTTTATACAGAACCCCTCAAGTTGATCTACTCTTCGGTCGGACCCGGATGGTGGAACCGGCAAGGGTTACAAAACGTCGGAAACAGACAACACCCCAATGACCCGAAAGTTAATAATAATTATATTTTTGTTTTCAGGTGCAAGATAACCTCCGTAACGTGTAGCTGTGATACGAAAGATATATTTTGGTGCGAGCATGTGGTCGCCTTGTCGCTGTACAGAATACGGAATGCAGAGAGCGTCAGGCTCCGGGTCCCCATATCTGGTAAGTGTGTAAAATAATAAAATGATAAAATTATAAAAAGCTACAATAATTTACTACTTTGGTAACCATCGATAGTGATTGAAACCCGACTATACTTAACGTCCCGGTTTTCCGGCATTGTCCTGTTTTTTTACATACGGCGGTCAGGAAATGAAATTGGCAACTACAGTTAAGAGTTGAAGGGATACTACAATGCTTCGTCAATTTTGATTCGAATTGCCTTGAAATGATTATATTATTATATTTGGATGATATTTTTAAAAATGAGACTAACAAAGGAGGCAAAATGTTATTGCTAATACGGGTAAAACTTTAACTTGTGATTTTTTAAAATCAAATTATTAATGTGTTGAAAAAACTGAATAGTTAATTTTTTTTGCCATGCGCAAAAAACATGGGGGTTGTTTTTACTCTAGCAGACATTTGGCAACCATACTGCATTTAGTTTCAGACCTGAGAAATGAGCAAGATATCACGATTCATAAAGAAAAATTAACTGTTTAGGTTATACGTGGATGCTCAGCGTATGGACAGTACATCCGTATTTAGTAAAAAAGAAATAGTGGTAAACAGCATGTATGTGAATCAATTTTTTAGCGCCAATAGTTTGGTTATAAGCGGGTAATTGATTTAAGTAAATCAATTGCAATAATGTACGAGAGAAGTGATTCTACAACTTTTTCGCCCTTCTGGGGTTTTTTTTAAAGAAGTGACTTAAATCATTTGTATTTTCGTAAATTTGACCGGGAAATTTTGGAGCGGTTTTAAGATCGTTCGTCCAGTTAGTTCGCAGTATGTCTGACACTAGATGCTTCTAAGTATAGCCCACGAAAGGAAGGAAGTTGTAATAATTTAAGTCAAACTGTGGCTCATACACAAACAATGTCGTCATGAGTCATAGCTCCATTATTGTCCTTCATTCGAGTAAGAGCTTTCAGCCGTCGAGTATTCGGGGATAGTGTTAAGGTCGTTCTCTGACCTTGTTCTCGGCATTTTTTAATGCAGCAAACGGAGCAAGGTACCCGTAAATCAGTTGTGTACTATTCTTATAAGATCTAATTTAATTCCCCTCAGCAGCCGAGCACTAACTGAGAACGGGGATTGTATTGAATTGGGCCCAACGAGGGCATGGCAGGAATTGAACTTCTTTAGTTTAATACTTCATTTGAAATATCCGAAATACAGTGTTCAAACCTGAATACCACACCCTATTATCAGCGACTGCTGGGCCGAAAAAGTTACAGTGTGAGCAGCAAAGCGATACACAAGAATCGAAAACCGTCCGTATGTATTATAACCGTCCGAGCGTAGCGTTATATAGAAATGGCCGCCATCGTATTGTGTCGTGTATCGGATAGATCGACGAGTTTTCGAAAATTTCTCCAGTAAAATTGTAATCTTATCGTTTTTCTTTGTTTTCAGAAACGCTCCTTCAGATGGACCGCCAGCAGCTGCAGAAATTTGTGCAATACCTTATATCGGAACATCACACGGAAGTACTTCCCACAGCCCAGAAACTGGCGGACGAAATACTTCAGCAAAGATCGGAAATCAACCAGATACCAGGTCGGTCGCTGTTGCTACTCTAGGAACAGGTTAACTTCGGTGCCTCTGGGAACTCTGTTAGGTTGGCGGACCAAAGTTAACGTCAGCCCTATTTTGATTGAGTTGCAAAATTATCACATTAATTTAACATCTATGACTATATTCATAATTTTAAAAAAGTTCAGCTTTACCTTCTGATTTGGCTGCAACGCTAAACCGCACTCATAATGGTTGAATGGTTTGTAATAATTTTATTATGGTTTGGCAAATAAGAAGGAATTCGCCCAAGTTGAATGCACCATATTTATTACCTTCGGCTGCATTGCCTTCACTGACAGGTATATCAGCTATTTCCACACTGAGAGGGGCAGGTAACAAATGGAGGCACGAAAAGTTAAATGAAAATGTAATTGTAACTTTTGTATTATTGTAATTAATTTGGAGAAGATTATATTTTTTAAAGGGAGACACAATACCAAAAAGGTCATTAAAACTATTTTTAATTTCCAGGTGCTCCAGACCCGACTGCTGGGGCAAGTGCTGATGATGAACACTCCTGGCATTTAGACGAAGAGCAAGTTTGCGAGCAGGTTAAGTCCTACCTCTCCCAAGGAAGTTACTACAATGCAAATAAACAACTCAATTCATTGTTTGCTAAGGTCTATATCATTTTATTTAAGTGACTCTCATATATATTAGTATGTGGATCAATTCCTCAACTTGAGATAGAAATCCACTATGGCGTTTTATTATCTTGTATAGATCTGTGTAGATCTCTCTCGAGACTGGGTTGAAAAAATTTGTTTAACCCAATTTCACATTTTTGGTTAGTATATGATATTTCACCTTTATAAAAGTATGCATAGTAACAGGAATTAAATCTTTTGTTTTACCTTTACAGGTGAATGATATACGAGAACAGACATATGTTATTATAATTAACTGCATTTTATAATTAATTGCGAATCATATTGTTACTAATAAAAATGACATTAATAATTACATCAGCCATGACTGCATAATTTCATGCATTGAACCTTCATGAATAAGTTCCATTGGTTAAATAAATAATACCTTGGAGTTAGGAGCAGAAAAATTGTTCATAAAAATAACTGAGCCCCCTCAAAAGTCCTTATATCATCAACTTAACTGTTTATTGTTTAGTGACAAGTATTAATAACAACAGTTGTGTGTGTGAAATGTGGTGGAATACATATCTATCTTAATATTTTCCTGATTTAGATTATTCATTATATGTATATATATATATATATATATATATATATATATATATATATATATATATATATATATATATATATGGTTTAGAAGAAAACAAGATACAACAGTATATAAACATTTATTTGTTATTTTTGTTTGTATAATTTTTAATTAATGAATATTTAAAATAGTAGGTGGACTAACATTATAGATGATATGCTTAAATGATACTGATATTTAATTATTGTTTATTTACCAAACTCAGAACATTGGCATTGTTTATATTATGTTATGCATTATGATATGAACTATTTGTGATATTTATGTGTTATATCATTACGGATGTGTCCAATACTTTGAATATTGTGATATGGTTCATTTGTAGGTGCGGGAGATGTTAAGGGCACGAGACTCAAATGGGGCAAGGATGTTGACCCTGATTACTGAACAGTTCCTATCAGACCCTAGGCTCCTCCTGTGGAAATCTCAGGGTACTCCGATGATAGATAAATGTAGACAGCTTTGGGATCAATTAGGTAAATATTCAAAAACATTTCTAAAAATCTGGGAAACTGATTTAGTGTTGAATTTTTGTTCACTAAGAATAAATCCATTAAATTGGAACATGATATTATACATGTGGGTGCTTATCATGGACAATAACATAAATAGAACTGAACTATGAAAATAATGTTTAGTTTTGTTGTCTTCTAACAACACAGGTTTTATTACAGGTGGATTGTGGATACTTTTATTGCATGGTGTAATCATTTTATTTACAATTAAAAAAAAAAATGCCTATTTGTAGTAACTGTTTCATGAATGTTAACATTTATTTTTGCTAAAGAAGTCAAGATAGAACAGAAAGATAATTGTAATAAAACCATCAGTAATAGAAGAAACCATTTTAATAGAAGAAAATTAACCTGAAACTGCTGTTATGGGAACTGATGCTTTAGAATAAATTTCACACTGATACTTATATTGTTTTAGGGTAGAAGTATAATAAATTTAAAATTTATCTAAAAATCTAGAAAAATTATTCTTGTAGCATTAAAATGATTCATGAATAGTCTTCTTTCTTTCTTAGAAATCTGAAAAATCACCTCCTCCTGGTAAGTAATATGTTTAATGGGTTATTGAATACACTGTATAAAAATATCTGAATATGAAAAGATACAATTTAAAAAAATGGTTATTTTCACTTACTACCTTTCATTTAGATCTAAGTCAGCTTTGAAACCTTTTAATTCATCAAAGTGAGATTACTTTTTTGTCAGTGCACTCTATATAATGTCTCTTTTCATTAGCATATAGATCTAATTGATGATATAAATATTGCAGGTGCTCTGTGGGTATGTGTTGTTCTGAATCCCCACTGTAGCTACGTTGAAAAACAACACTGGAAACAATTGTTGGAAAAGTGGTCAGCAGTAGATGTTTGCCCTCTAGAAGATCCTGACTTTCGACCGCAACAACCTATGCCTAGGATAGAAGGAGTATGGAATATTTATTTTCCAGAATTTTAAAGCTTAAAGTGTGTAATTGAACTCAGTCCATGCAGAAAAATATAATAATATTTAGTTTTGATTCATTCTTGCTTACTGTTAATGAAAATTGATTTCAATAAGTTGTAAACTATAAAAATTATGTATCTCATGCCCAAGTGATTTCTTGATGTTAAAAAATGTTCAAACTGTTGGAGGCATATTACCTACCTCCAATGGTTCTTATGAATTAACTTTAAGACAATTTTTAACTTAATGCTATTATTACATTTTTAACAAATTATGCCCCTTCTGCATAAATTGTATTATTACTTGTTAATTTTTATTGATAAAAAACCTTATTTTTCATGCAGTTCATGAAACAAGTTCCTCTTTAACATTTTACAACAGTAATAGCGGCTCATGTAAGGAATAAAATTCTTGTTTTTTTGTTTCTGGCATTTATTTTTATCATTTCTTGCTTTATAGGTGTTGGGAAGTGGTTATCATTCATCTGATAGTAGCTCTGATGAAGAGGGAGGTGCAGAACGATACAGAAGTGGCAATACAAGGCGGAGGGCGTGGGTCCAATCAGCTCATGGCAGAGCTCCAAACACTACTATGCCTCGAACAATATTTCACAGGTAGATTAATAAATTTCTTTATTCTCTTTAAATTGTAAGCATATTTGTCTGTATTAATCAACAACATTTGTGCTGTATGTACTTCTCGATATATTAAGGAAAATGTATGTTTTTAATTATAGAGCCTATGATGCTGCAAGTTTGTCATGGGATAATATGCATCTGAAGAACATATTATCAAGTGATACTTACTGTAGTCACATTCCTGACAGCTCATTGATATCTGGAAGCTTCAATTCACAAGGACAACCACTTTGGCACGGTTTGTAATTTTTATGAATCACGCATATATTGGGAAATGCTTTAATCGATTTACCGTGAAATGATTATTTTTTGGGACCTCGTACTAAAAATAGTAACAGTATCATTAAAAATACAGGAAATAACTCTGGCTTATCAGTACATTAATTAACATCGTACATTTTTGAACGAATTAAAAAACATTTAATGCATAATTCCTTTAACAAGACACGTTTCCTGAATGTTTTAGAACCTCTTCCAATTTGTGCGGCACGTGTGGATGCATTGCGCTCTCATGGGCACCAGAGTGCGGCGCTACGACTGGCTGTGGCGGTGGTGAGGACAATGAAACAACAACAACTGGCAGCTCAGCGGCGTTGGCATGAAAGTCAGCAACAGCAGCAGCAACAACAGCACCAGGAAGAAGGACCACCGAGCCATAAGTGTCCAGACACCCACCAGGCATGCACCTCCCGTTGTGCCTATACTGATCATTCCCGGTATTATGAGTATCGTTACTGTCCCCAGCGTGTTCCCAATTGTCACTACCGGATCCAGTGCTCCTCCAGGTGCTATGATGGTCACCGACAGAGTTCAGCTGCCCGTTGTTTGACAAGTTCCAATTGTAGTGTGAAGTGTTGTAAATTAGACAAATCGTGTGAGAATCAGACATCCTGTTCAAGTCAGGCTTGTGCCAGTGCTATGTGGGCAGACGGATGGGTGGGCCATCCACTGGATCCGATTGGTTGCTTGTTTGACACACTTGCCGAAGCCTCTCTAGTACCTGATGATCAAGCACCTCGGCAGCCATTATATTTTGGTAATCACTTATTCCTATATTCATTGAATTTTGCCTTACGTATTATTTATTTATTGTAGCCATATTATCCTAATTCGATACTCACTTGCTCTGATTTCATAGACATTACTCTACTTCCTTTGAATGTATGAAAAAATTGTGTATGGCTGTGTATTTCCTTAAATACTGCTATTGTAATTTATATATATATTTTTTTAATTTATACAAATTCTGTTTTCTTATCAGATTCTGTTGGTGTTGATGAAACAACGGCCTCTGTACCACCGAGGTATCATCATGTTGCTGTGGTTGGATCTCGTGATAGATCAGAAACGTATTTGAACCTTGCAATGGAAGTAGCTTTAATTGGCCTTGGTCAACAGCGTATTATGCCAGCTGGACTCTATGCCCAGGTGATATATTTTGTCTATAACAAACATTTTTTCTATTGTTAGGTGACTCAGATCATGATTCGTTTAGGTAGATAGTTTTTCTAAATATTGCACATTAAACCAAATTTATGTTATTTGATTAAACAATATTGAATAACCCTATATGTGTTTATATTGCTAACTATAATTTATATTTCAGGAGAAAGCCTGCAAACAGGAAGATAGGTTAATAGCTAAGTTACAGGAAATGGAAATGGATAACAGCTTAGTAGCTGTACTTAGAAGGCAAGCTATTGTGTTATTGGAGGGAGGCCCTTCAAGTGGGCTTGGTATAGGAATACCTACTGAGAGCATTCCAATGCATACATTTGCAAGATTTTTGTTTCTTGCACTGTTAAATTACTACCCTGATCTTGCCTATGAAGTTGGTTTACGTGCAATGAGGTACATTTACATACAATATATTATACATATATATATATATTTAGAAATAAATGTATATACAAATACATATATTTATATACAAATAATTTATATACACACTATGTATGAAATGATGGATAAAGATTAAGTTTTATATTAAAAATATTCTTGGTACTTATAATTTAAAAAAAATTAAATTAGTGGTTCTGATAAGATCCAATGTCTAAATTGTTATATCTATTAAATTAAGGAAATTTTAATTTCAGGCTTCCAATTCTTGAAGACCATGAAGATAGTGATGATCCACTTAATGGTGTACTTAGCCGATATCCTCGATGGTTCACACTTGGACATATAGAGACACAACAATGTGCACTGGCTTCTACTATGCTTAGTGCTGCAAAAGGCAGAGTTAAATCATTATTAGCTGTCCTGACTCATTATCTTCTTTTTCACCTTCTGTCTGTACATAGGTTCCATTTTGGTGGCATAACTTATATCTTTTTTTTAATATTTAGGTGAAGTCATGCGTTTGCGAACTGTACTGGAATCATCCCAACGACATATACACAGCTCTTCCCATCTGTTCAAGCTAGCACAAGATGCTTTCCGATTTGCCACTCCAGAGAACGGCCCAAGGCACCCGACATTATTGAGCGTTGCCTTTGAATTAGGATTACAGGTATGAGTGGTTGAGAAAATATACTAAATTTAGATGTATAAAATTTAATTCATTAATGAGCAAAATATGGCTGATTGTAGAGGAAAGATCTATCAGACCTCCCCATTATAGGGAGCCCAACATTATTGTAAGTCCGAACATGATGATATTTCATTTGTTACAAAATGTGTCTGTTTCATTAATTTGATCGATTGTTATGTGTTATTTTAAATTATTTATGCTTGTGTATTCATTTTATACTATTATTATTATTTTTATGTTAGTTCCAATTGTGATAAATATTTCATTGTACAAATAACTTGTATCAATACTGTTCTCTAAATTCAGTTTATGATGAAAATTCAACCTTGACTCTTATTTTATATTAAGAATTTATTATATAACAATATCATCTAATTTGTATTAATAATATATTATTTAGCATTAATTTTGACATTATTTCATTAATATAAATATGGAATAAAGTGGATTATATATTCATAACAAAATAACATAAGTGGTATTAAAAATAGAACTAAATAAAATTAATAATAATACTAATAATTTGAAATATTTTAATAGAAATTTATAATTTAGGTTATGAGGATGACATTGTCTTCTCTGAATTGGCGGCGACGAGAAATGGTCCGCTGGCTTGTAACTTGTGCTACAGAAGTTGGTGTTGAGGCATTGGTTTCAATAATGCAGAACTGGTATCAATTATTTACTCCAACAGAGGCAACAGGTATATAAGTTTTGTGGTCTTTGAATGTATTACAATTTTTATTGCATTTGTTTTTAATTATGTTAATTTCTTGGTTGGTGGACATAGCAGTTTACAATGGAAAAGGTTCTATTAAAATTATTTTTAAGAATTCAATAATAATTGAGAGTGAAATTTGACTTTACTTATTAGCATTAATTTCATTTCAGGTCCAGTAGCTACCACTATAATGTCTCATAGCACAATTGTGAGATTGAATTTAACCTTTGCACAACAAGAAGAGCTCTCTGGTTGTGCCCGCACACTTGCACTTCAGTGTGCTACCAAGGTACAAAAAATACTATGCATTATTACCTTTCATTTAGATATCTTTTTCATTAAAATATATTTTGTAATTGTTAATATTTTCTCCTATGTGCCAGGATCCCCCAAACTGTGCCTTGAATGCTCTAACACTGTGTGAAAATGAGGCTATGTCTTTTGAAGCAGCATACCAAATAGTTATAGAAGCTGCTTCCCACATAATGACATCATCTCAATTATTTACTATAGCTCGATATATGGAACATAGAGGCTATCCTACCCGTGCTTATAAACTTTCAATGCTTGCAATGAAGAACGTACACCTAGCTTACAACCAGGTAATGTTCTAGGTAATGCTCAGTAATGCTCTTCATTTCAGTGCTATGCTCTCTTTCACCATTTCTAAAAACTTAATTTCGGTACATATACATCTTTAGTATTTCTTCAGTAATTTTTTGTTTCCCGTATAATTGACATTAAGTTACAGATTTTGTTTCTTCCGTTGTGTAAGTTTTGTTTGGTTGAAAATCATATTGGAACAATAATTAATATCTTTGAATATATTGATTTTGTCAGACACGCTCTATTCAGGAAAGAAGAGTTTTCTCTTTGATCTAAAGCTAGAGCTCTTATCGTGCTTAGTTGCATTGGAAGTGTATAATTATACTTTTATACTGTAAAGATTCAGAAATTATTATGTAAGTTCGCCATGAGCATGTAGTGTTAATTCTTTGCTTTTTCCAGGACACTCATCCAGCTATAAATGACATCCATTGGGCGTGCGCATTGAGCCATTCTTTGGGGAAAACTGAGCTGAGTAATATGATACCTTTGCTTGTAAAAAATGTACAGTGTGCTACTGTATTATCAGATATTCTGAGAAGATGTTCCATGACAGCTCCCGGTATACCTTGCCCTCACTCAAATGCAGAGGGTAACAAACATCATCACCACCACCACCACCACCACCACCATCATCATAGGCATGGCAGCAGTTCTAGCAGTAGAACCAGTGTCAAACCATTGTCTTATGACAGGCCTCCATTGCGACAGTTACTTGATGCAGCAGTAGCAGCATATGTGAATACGACACATTCCCGTTTGACTCACATTTCACCAAGGCACTATGGAGATTTTATAGACTTTTTAGGTAAAGCGAGGGATACTTTCATCTTGGCCCAAGATGGTCATGTGCAGTTTACCCAACTTGTTGAAAATATGAAGCTGGTTTATAAAGGCAAAAAGAAGTTGATGTTCCTTGTTAAAGAACGGTTTGGCTGACCATTGCACCACCCGGGCCCGCATCTTAGATGATGGACTCACTGTATATTAACTCAGCATGTATTATATCTTTGCTATAGTCACTTTGTTGTATATAATCAGTTCTCATAATTAGAATTTTATAAATCTTGAGTTTTGTTCGTATGAAGCCTTTGAGAACAAGTTAGGCTTAACAATGTTAATGACAGTTGTGAACCATTTCCCATCTGCATGCTAATGAATGTCAGGATTAAGCGAAATTCACTGCATGTTCTATCATGCATTACTGATTCACTAGCATTTAACAGTATTAAATTGATAGTTAAAATCCTGTCTTAACAGCTTTCATTATCGTAAATTTGCCATATGGAAATCTTTATGCTTCCGATGAGTTGCTGATAAGTGGACTGTTCAGCTTGAAAAGCTCATTTGTTTGTTATTTGTACAAATTCATTTATTTTAATTTTCGTATGAAGAAACTGTTTGATATATTTTTGCCAAGTTTGTAAAACAGAATTGTGTTCTGGTGAAAAATATCAGAAACAGTCTGAATAGGATATAGGCAAATTTCTACCTATCTTCTAAAAATTAAAATATTAATTAGAAATAATTTACAATTTATTAAATCAGTTCCTTATTTCAAAGACAGTATTATATGTGTGTGCATATACATACACACACATATATGTACGTATGTATGTATGTATGTATATATACTTGTGTATAAGAGTGAGTGTGAGTGATGAAGATCTCAAATTTGACATAATCAAAATGTGTAAGAATATGTATGCATTGTCAAATGCCATTATCACTGATGAGCTTCCATGTGATTATTGATTTTGTTTAAAATAATTTGTTCTATTTTGTGTTTTTTGTTTGTTTTTTAATGATTATTTGTAATAGGGTGTTTTTATCGTGAAAGAGGATAGATAGACAATAGGGAAATGCATTGGAACAGCAACAGAGTATACCTTAATTTGGTAGTATATTGATTTGTATATGTATTGTCGTTGTATTTACAGAAAGAGGAAGTATACACATTTCATTCTAAGTGTTTAGGTTCTTAATATACCAAAGATAGTTGTGTGTAAATAATGGAATTGTGTATAGAGTAGCATTATGTGATAGTCAATTTCAATTAATACTTGTTCATATGGTCTCATTTTATGGAAGATAAAAAGAACTGGTTCCCCTATACTCAGTACAAATATAAAATCGGTCCAAAAAATGGGCCAAAGGTGCATTTAAATGTTACCATCATTTGCCACATGTTTTCCTCTATATACAGTTTTTTCCATTATTTATTTTTTTGCTTGATTTCTTCTCTTTATTTTTTATTTTTTTATTTCTTTTTTTGGTAACTCTGGCTTGTTCCCACATTTATCAGACAGTCTTGTACCTCATTTGTAAATTGTTTTATTTTTTGATGATGCAATTCCTAAAACATAAAATTATTTGTTTTGATTACTTGATGTTTAATTGATTATGTTTCTTGCTGTTTTATTTTTATTATTATTAATTATTCTTTATATATATGTTAATTAGGTTTCATGTATATTAAAATAATTGTATCATTATTTTTATTTAATGTAATGACAACCATATAATCTTATATGTCAACAATATATATACATACAGGTAATTATATTGAAATTTATTTAATTAATATTGACTAATGGAAATGTGGGCACAATAAGCTTCTTACTACATTTAAAATGGCTTACTTAAGATATGGAATTACTGTATATTGTTTTATATTCAAAAGTATTTTTAAGCTTCTTCTTGCCCTTTTTAAGTGGGTGAGCAATAGTTGTTTAAGTGATAGCTAAGTATTTGTTTTTCTTTTCTTCTTTTATTGTCCTTTACAGTGTGCTTTCTATTGTTATTTATACGTTTAATTAATTTTAATACCAGTTTTTTTATGATATCAATAAATGTATCAATGTATTTTTGAAAGATTTAAATGCATAATACTGTTTCTCAATGCATACATTTACACATTAATTGCCATTGATTCTTATGTGAGGGCGAATTCACAAGCTTCATGATAGCACTGCTGATTATCTGAATTATGTATGAGTTAAATGTTAACATCAATTACTTATTTGTATGGTCTTAAATTTCATTTGGAATGCAACGGATCCCGTAACAGGTGGAAATTTGCGCATTTTTTGCATAATACCACTAAATTAAGTTATTCAAAGATATGTTTTATTTTTTTTAAGTGTTATCCCTATACATTTTTGTATCTTGTAATATATTTGTCATTTTCATTATGTCATAAATGTTATGTGACTGTGTTGATAAACACATCCGTGCATAATATATTTTAAATATATGTACATAAATTATAACAATACTGATGCAACAGTTTTTAATGAAAAGTGAAAATATCACGATTGTAAAATTGTACTGAAATGTTGAAAAATATTATTATCAAAATGATATAGCTCCATTAAATAAATATAATGTTTTGAAAACAACACGAAACAAGGTAATTTTATTTTCATGGAATTAGAACCTCTGCAAGAAATATTAAAACAACTTTGTAGGGTATGAAATTATATTTCAGTATGATAACCAAAAATTACAAATTCAGCACATAATAGCCACAGTTATGGCTATCTCCCACTTCTTGGTTTGTAGGAAACTGTATATTCTGGCAGGCTGGGTAGACTCTATACTATAAAAAAAATATGAAGTAAATATCAAAAGGATGAATGTTGGGGAGAAGATTTAAAACAATAATACAATTTGTATGTGTTATGCTTATGTGTTTGTTATTGCTAACTGATTTTCAGTATAGGCAAGTTTTGAATGTGCCTCCACATTTATTAGGGAGAAATGTTAGATGGTGTCTTCGGAATAGTATAACACATAGCTTAAATACTTCGTGTGTTTAGGTATACATGCTTGGGGTGTAAGCGGAGTGGAAAATTATATTTCACGGAAATTCGAATGCGGACATTTTATATAACGGAAATGAAAGCATAAAATCCGTCGTAAATGCGTTCTTTCCGGACACGGGCGAATATCCGAACTGGATTTAAAATCAGTCCGTCGGTAGTATGTCGATTTTTATTTATCAAGCTGGCGTATAATTGGGGTACGGGTAGAGGGGTACCGAGTACCAATTTCGGTTGCAGGGCTGAGTGTAAGCTTCGTAAGCAACCGATCTGCGTAATTGCGTCGCAACTTTGCTGATGTAGTGCTACCGACGATGGCGAATAGCAAAAGATACAAACGTACGGGGTGAGGGGGGTATTTTGTGGAAACGCGTCCCCGCCAATATTATGTGAACTGGATGGCGTATGAAAGACTTTCACTCGGCCAGCAGAAACCGCGTTCGATCGCATTCTTCACCGCGCCGTCAGTCTTCCATTAGTTAGCGAAACCAACGAGCCTGCTTTAAACAGCCGTTTAAACCGGCGTTTATAATTGCGTTTTTCCTCCCTCCGCGGTTCCGACGTGAAAACTCTTCGGGTAATTTTCCAAGCTACGACCGCGCTCATTTTCCGGGAAATCGATCGAGAAAAATCCGACCCGTGGTACTATTTCCAACAGCGGAGTCGCGTAAGGGTTTCGGCCTCGAAAATAAATCCGGAGATCCGAACGCGGTGATAAATGGTTTGAGCGTCCTCTCTAGCTTTTACGACCGCGATAACTTCTCGGCGCCGCATTTTTATCCCGGAGAAAACCGGATATTTCATTCGGGCAACCCAAATTCAAAGATATGCTGTATGAATAAGAAGTGAAATTTTTTTACACATCATCGCCGTTTGTTCGCGCTCAGCATAGCCGGCTTTTTTCGGCTTTGTCGGTTCTGAGATTTTAGTTTCGGTTACTGCTGGGCAATGCTTATTCGATATTTTGTTGGTGAACATTATTGTTTCAAAGCTAACCGGGAATTCAGATGGGAAGACGTTTAAAAAACATATCCATAAATTGTAATTATGCAATTATAAGCGTGTTACTGCGAACAAAATAATTATAAAATGATTTTAATTCTCTTAGTAATCCTTATAACAAATGATAAGGATTATTCTTCATAATAATAAAGCATAATATTTAGTCAACTCAAAAATAATGATATCCAAAATGAAAAAGGGCTTTTGTATTTACAAAGATTCAATGAAAAACTAAAATGTCTACATCATGCTGCAGTATTACTGCTCCGCCTATATACTGCTATAAGGTTGGAAAGTGTAGTTAAAAAATAACCTTTATCCAAATATAAATCACAATATTTGCCTGTAAATATTTGACAGTTTCTTATAATTAAAGGACGCAGTTCTTTCCATTTGCCCGTACCCGTTTCACCGGGTTCGGAACTCAAACTTTTCTCCGGGGTTTCACTTATAAGGTATTTTTAATTGCAGCCTCTCAGATGTGGGCTACCGGCAACTCCTACATGCGTTGCTTTCCCATACCTGGTCGACTGTACGAAGGATAATGAAAGAAAGTTTGGTTATTACGGTTTTTTAGAAAAAAGGAAGCCTCATAAAGTTCAACATATTGTATTTTATGTTACCATCAACTATGTTATTATCAACAAGTCGGTTTTCCAACATAGTTTACTCTGAGTGAAAAATTTGGTATGATTGTGCACTTCCAGAGGGATTAATTTCTGTAACATTTCAATTGTTTCTGTCAACTCACCTTGGCTTTACATTGTTATTGATCCCGCATGAATATCGGGGTCAGAATTAATTATTATTAACCAATAAAACTTTAGTCGAAGATCGTGGAAAAATAATTTACGAAAGCGGATTAAAATACAATTTTTATATACCGAATAGAAAGCCGGGTTTGAGGCAACTGTGCCTTTCGTTCTCGTAGCCGTCATAAATACACCGACGTTACTTTTCCTCCGTTTGAAACATTTGTCATGACTATGATTCTGCAGACCTAATGACCTAGTATTTTCTGTATTCCTTTTTACCAACTCAGTTCGCTCGACTCCGAGTGATCTTGGACGATTAAACAATGAAAGTAGAACATATTTTATATTACGATTTAACGATTTTCAAGGCTTTAAATGTAAATTTTATTTAAACACACCTCCGACAAGAGACCAAACGAAGTGTGCTTCGAACCCGAAATTATTTTTGTCCGTCGGAAAAATTTGCCGGATACCTTTCCAGTATCGTTCGAATAAAATAAAGGCCTCTTAACGGGAAATGGCCCCGTGATTTCTTTCTTGTAATGGCTGGAGCAGGAGTGCCGTCAATTGGTGGATTCTCCGTCGAAAGTTCGATTTGTATTATCAGATCGCACGGTAACTAAATATAACTCTATAAAATGGTATCATAAACTAAAAGGAAAAAAGAATTTGGCTGATAGGACGAAATAAAACTCTGTGGCCTCCGTCGTTTCGTAGCAAATTCGACCGCATCCAGTGTTCTCCGCTCCGAACCTCCTGGGCCCCGTCTTATTTTCACCCCCTTATCTTAAACACAAATTCCATTTGTGGCCGGAACAGTAGCCATCATCGTCGTATTTATAAACATTTGAAATAAAAATTTGGAAATACGAATTAATTTAAAGAGATTAGCCGATTGACCCCTGTGTACTAGTTAGAATTCAGTCCTGTGCATTGTTTCCATTATCAAATCGCATTGTCACTAAATATTATTTTAAATATTGTAGTAGTTATTAAAATAAAAATAAAAAATAATACGATAAGACTCGAACATTTTCCCTAAGATTGGGGTTTAATAAGCTGCAAGTTATCGAGTCCCGGGGTCCCTAACGGTAGTTCGTGACCGATTTCGGTCGGGAGCCCCCGCCAGTCAGGAAAGTGAAAAAGCGATCAGTACTTAACTTTTTGTGGGACACAACCCGACGGTTTCGTAATCTGGAGTCGATAAAGAGGACGCCCTTTTGTGCGTCCTTTACCTCTCCCCGGACAGAACAAAAGGACCCTGCCATTGGTTCGGATCGACCGGCTCGTCGGTTTTATATAATTTCTTTATTAAAATATTCGCTTTCTCCCGGCGAAAGTCCCCCGTTCCGTTTACAACAATTCGGCATAAGTAGGAGTCCCCCGGACAGAAACATCGGCCCAAAGACTTCCACATTTTGAACCTTTAGTACAGGGATAAGAAACTACCTCAACATACATCCGTACTTGTAATGAGAATTATTTAACCGATAATTTATCCAACATAATGTAATATTCCTATTTGGTGGGACAAAACCAATTCTTACTTTCCGGCACCAACAGCACCTATCGATCCTAGTTATTACGTAGTGTCGAAGCTCACACTAAAATTTCATAGCAGAGAAATACGTTTATAGAGCTTCGAACATATTCGATCGATTACAAATAATACGTTTTAAAGTTTAAAATTACCGGTCTGTAGTATTATGGAGCAAAATACGCTTAAACGTTGAAATTCCACGGTGGGAAAGCGGTTCGGAAGAAGCGGTTTTGTGTCGGTTGCGGGGTTCGCACGGCTCCGGCGACTTTTCCCGCGATCGGGAAAGAAAAAAGCGGAGCCATTATTTAACATCTGACTCCGATTCTCAGCCCGTTCTGAAAGACCATTCCGTCCAACTTGGCTCACCTTTTATTGGAAATGACAATAACAACAATAATTGGACACTCGTTTCGGCCGTTCGGAATATCATCGCTCGTGCCAAAATTGCCTGCGATAAATGTACAATATGTACAAGAAAGGCGTACTGTTTGACTTGGTCTAATTTTACATCGACGTCTAATTCCGGATGTAGGCTGGTGCTGCTAACGTGAACTGGACCCATACACAACGACCGGTCGGTGGGGACCCCGACAGATTTTTCCAGCTGTTCGTCACTGTACACTCCTCGGCAAAATCACTTTAGATGTATCGTGACCTATATTTTTCTTTCCTTCCCAAGTAAGGCTTACTGTTAACGCCTCAGTACTCGGTTTGGTTTTAGATCGACGCGTAATTCTGCATGTAGACCGGTGCAGTTAGCGTGAGCTGGGACACTGGGGTCGGACCCTCGGCCCGAACTGGAAAACATTCATTTTTCTCTTCTTTTTTCCTGTCGGGTTCGACGCCCGTTCGAAACGAATCCGGGTCGCTCCCAAGAGCTGGATCCTCGCCGAGATTAACGCGGTTCCAACAAACAACAAACGCCCAATTAGACAAAAACAACAACCGGTAACAATAAGGGGCATGTTTCTGTGAACAAAAATCTCTGTCTTGTATTCTGAAAAGAGGGAACTGTGTAACATCAGTTTATTACAGTAGGCTTTCTCGTGTCTTTCTCTGCCCCCCTCTTGGGGCCGATGTTATAACGCTATAATGGGCGAACACGATTGCCTTAATGTGTCCGGGCGAGAGGTCGGTTGTTCTCAGACTCCTTTCACCAATATCAATAGACGAACGATACTTTTGACAGCCTACATCTGCTTATATACATATATAAAAGTGAAATCCCTCAATGTCAGGGAAACCAATTTGGCAAAATTCGGTCTTAGGTTGTACCATCGTGCGAAATTTTATTTTTTGGATACTCTGAAACATGAAATTTTATCTATAGTTTTAATTTTAACACGTCATAAAAATTGACCAGGGTGTATGAATACAATTTTGTAGACTTTTACTGTTAACTAACTGAAATATTTGTTCGGAATTGGTTTCCGATAAAATACTCTTTACGGTTCCTAGCTTGGCCCCGGAAACACTGAATGAGAAGTCGCCAAATGAATAATGGGTATTAATTCTTCTAATAGGATCTACTGTTTCTCGTAAATATATTGTTTAAACTGTTTATTTAATTTCACAGAAATTATAATTTCTCAGGACATTTGTGTTTGGAAAAACATTCCAGACAGAACAGCCTTAATATGACTCATAACGTTATTATGAAAACTAATTTCCCACGATTTTCTTTTTAAAATAACCCCAGAAGGAAACACAGTCTGGCACTTACCTTGACATGAAGATTAAATGACCATTAGTCGAGAAGATACGAAGTAAAGATCGTTAAAAATAAACGGGACTGGAAATGACACGAACTTGATTCGAGCTTAATCTAAAACAGCAAAATCAGAATTACGATCGGTAAACTATTGTTTTTATAAACCCGATGCTGTGAACTTCCAGTACCCCCCGACTTAGCGTTAAACTTAGTGGGTGGTTCGTATCCGCCCGTATACCGTGTTAGTCTTAAGTAGGGATCGATCGGTGATCAATATGCGCCCATTGCCTGCGGTAGCAATGGCCGAATGGTGGTTTCAGTCTGTACGCCAAATCGGAGAATCCAACACTGCCGAGTCGCATGACAAAGTGGTTCCATAAAGTTTCCCCCTTATCAAAAAGAAAAATAACAGGAATATCACTCTCTAGCCTGGTATGGACCTGTCTGAGGTCATCGTTCATACAGGAACGTGACTCGTCCCTACGCGCCACTCGCTTCCATTCTCCAACCAGGTCGACGTATAATTTAGATTTAAAGGAAAATCGTATATCTCGCAAATACGACTGGTCTTTCCTTCTTGAGCGAGTTTCGGCCTTTCGAGATAATTTTGGCCGAGCGGAAAACTCGAAAGAGCGCTTCGACACAAGTATCGAGGTTGACACGACTCCGGCTTTCCCCCGGAAAATTTTGACTAAGGATATCTGAGACTGGGAAAAATGAGTGAAAGCGGGATAATGCACTTCAGTTCAGTACTTAACGCGAAAAGAGTTTTCATTCTGAACGCGGTTAGAATTGAAACCGGGCCTAATTTTAGTCCGACCGTCCGAAAATTCGAATTGAAACTTCATGTATTTTTCATATTATTCTAGATTGTTTAAATCATGAGGGCACTTCCTTTTCAGGCATCTGTGGTGAACGTTCGGGATGTCAGGACATAGTAGGACTAGAATAGTGTGTGATTCGGGAGTGGAATTTGTTATATTTTTGTATGGCAAGGTTATATTTTGGCGTAGAGGTCACCGTCATCATAAATATTCTAGACCGAAATTTGGTAATAAACCTTTTTTCTATATCATGGTAAAATAAATGTTTACGAACCGAGTCCAGATTCGAGTCCCCGGTCGGTCTGTCAGGGCGCCTTTCTGAAGTCCGGGGTGGGGTATTTCACCTTTTCAAGTTTTGCTTTTTAAAAACCGAACCTAAGGAGCGGGACAATTAGGCCCGGCACAAACAGAGCGTTACGTCGACTTTTCCCCGCCGACCAGCCAGCTCATTGCAGCCGCTTCTGTTCCACTGTCCTTTATAACGTGTTTTTTTGTCGCATCTCTCTCTCTTAAATACTTATGGGAAGTTAGCAGCTATATCTCGTACCCAAAGTATTGAGCCAAATAATGACTCGCATTCTGTCCGTGATTGGGTTTTCTGTAGTAGAACGTGGCAAAGGTTTAGTGTACGCGTTCAAAATACAGAAATACTTGTCGAGTAGCCAGTACAGGCGGTTTGTAATAAGAGGAGGAAAAAATAATAGAAAATTAATTACCATAGCATTTTAATGAGACAAATTAAGCCTCAGCGTATTATTGATGTCTTCATAGTTTTTGGCATAATGGATAGAATAAAATATGTGAAAATTGTGCTCCGAATGAACCTTCGGTGTTTGTAACACCGGCATCGAATTCCTTTTGATTGCCGAACGAACGCTCGAGCAAACGAATCGGTCACAGTAATTAAGAAATGGCTAATCGTATTTTGGGAGGGTAATTAATTAAAACATCGTCTTAGCGATTAAGGCCAGCAGATTCCACCGTCGTGAAAGGCCTATTAAGGCTAAAACATAATAGAAACATAAATCGCCAATAAAAGTACGTGTCTTCTAAATTAATACTGTCATTACCTAGAAAATTCCATCAGTACCAAAATTCTCCGTTCCAAGCTCCCGGACCAAGGGCGAACTTACGCATCTAAAATTATGCTTCAATACTTAGTAAGGAGCAGGAGTACCATAATGGGTGGATTCTCCGTCGATTTGTATTATCAAATTGCACTGAATATGAATAAATTTTAATAATTGTAGCCGTAACGTAAAATAAAAAGAAAAAATACTAGCCTGATAGGACGAAATAACTCAGTGACCTCTAAATGACCTCTGTCATTCCCTCGCTAATTCGACCCTATCCAAACTCCTCCGCTTCGAACGCCATGGGCCCCATCGTATTTTCACGACACTTATGCACAAATTCCATTCATGGCTAGAACATTAGCCATCATCATTGTAATTATAAACAATCGAAATACAAATTTGGAAATGCGAATTATTTTATGAGAATAGCAAATTGACTCCTGTTTACTCGTTAGAATTCAGTTGTGTTCTGTTTATATATATATATATATATATATATATATATATATACATATATTTATAATCACTCATTCATCCATCCAGTACTCACACAGGTTGACGTTTCCTTTATAATTAATTAGGCTCTTCCGTCGCGTTTCTTCAACGAAGAGTAGGCTCATGAGCAATCCCTCTCGTCCGACGATCCGTTCCGGTGCAAATGGCCTCAATTCCGGAACGTACATTGAATTTTTATTTTCCCCATTCCGCTCTATTAAACCTGTATTTTCTCTATCATTCTCTCCATCCGATCGCTTAATTACGTAAGAGCTTTTTGAGCAAGACCCCCCTCCTGAGCTAATCCTCGCGCTGCGATCGAACAGGTGTAAGTTCTACATAATGCTTAAACAATTTTGTAATGTACTGTTAATTACTCAACATAGTTTATCCGTGTCTACCATATTGATAAGTGTATTTCGTCGCTCGAATATCCCCAACGGAGAACCCAGAGCTCGAAACGTTTTCGCGAGTGGAATAACCCTCAAACCGAGCGGCAAATCGGAATGGACTTGAGTTCAAAGAGTCATGCATATTTCCAACAGTTTTTCATTCCTTACACCTCTATATAAAAACCGAAGAAATATTCAATGGTCCCCGATCAATTCAATGGTGAAGCTCAGAAATTATAGCATCGGTTTTGCTATCATACTCGTATATGTCCGGTTCTTTAAAATGAAGGTACGAACTAATTTACTTCGTCTACATCGTGGGCTCGTCCTCGCCGTCGGTTCATCCCCACGAATCTTCATTAGAGCAAAGCGCCCTATCGGAGGCATTTTACCGACTCAGAAACGCAGGTTCTGCATTTCAAAACTTATCCGGAAGACGAAACAAAACTGACACGACTACATCCCGAGATAGTGGATCGCTGGAAAAAAAGCCTTCTTGCGAGTAGTCCGAGTGCTTAGAAGTGTTGTCGTACGAGCGTCTCGGGCTCAAAGAGCGTTCTATGTGCTATAATATCTTCTGGTTTCATCGCAGCACGTGATACCATTCGTCCGAATCCCCGAAGCCGTATTGGGCATCGGTCGATCCGTACCCATGTTACGAATTGGCCACTCGGGTGGTGGGACGGTCGTGAGGGAGGTCAGGCGGGGCACGAATCGCCCGCGCCTAGTTTTCGAATCGAATTAGCGCTGGCGCAAGCCTTAGAGCGCTATTAGAGTCTTCAATTATAATTCCGAGCGCGCATTTTACGATGCGTGCCCGGGTGCATTCTAAACGGACGGTTTCTGTTCCGTGCCACGGTATAATCGGCAACGCGGACTCGTAAAACACGAATGATCATTTTTATAGTCTACAACATTAGAATGTACAATTGTCAGTTGCCACTCGTGTTTTTGGTCCATTTCTCCACCGATGTAGGCATAGCGCCATCATCAGTAACGAAATCCGTGCTGATATTCTCAGGCGCGTTGAGGGCCTCTCTTTTTCCTTTTATAAGCTTCTCAATCGGAGAAAATATAGAATTGACTATTAATCCGTCGAATTTATTAAGTTATAGTCCGAGTAAGAAAAAAGGGTAAAACCTGCCGAAGGCGCTAAGAATTTTAATTTAAGGCGCTGGTTTATCGGTGCAAGTGCACCCAACGAACTTTAGTTAAGTGCATACCAGATAGGCTTCCTGTCATATATTTGGAAGTCAGAACCTAATAAATGTGACCAGTTGTGTGATCAAATATATATTTGACCGTTAAGCGACAAAGACTTAAACCGATTAGCAAAATGCTTCCCAACCTAAATAAGACAAACAACATCCCCAAAAAACACAATAACAAAACACACACACACACACACACACACACACACATATATATATATATATATATATATATATATACGACAAACAGACAACCAACACAGTACAAGTGACAGTGACAGTGCAGTGAGGATGCCCGAAAACATCCAATGTGCCAAAGTGACTAACACCTCTACTGAAGATGTCGAGCAGCCGAAACCGTTCTAGCAAAAGACCAAACCAGCGAGAGGAGGTGTGTCTGTCTCCTACGAAATCTACGGTATTCCAACCACTTGCAGACCACAAAACAGGTATTCTAAAATTGTTTAAAATGTTACTTAATACACGTATAAAAAGACCAGTCTAACCCGACACCCATGCTAACGTTATTATTTATTAAATTTAATAATTGTAATTTAGAGTCGACCTTCTCGTTCCCTGAGAAATGGGCACGATGTGTTCCAAATGCCGCGACAGGTTGCGTCGAGGAAAGTTTTCCAGGTGTTGTATTAAGTGGAGTCAACGAACTCCGCATTCTGCGCATACCGAGCGGACGCAGTCGAAAGCTAATTGGCCGCAAGATACAAATTTAACAAACTATCAATACCCGGCAAACCGGTCAGACGAGAGAATGTACTAAAAAATAAATAAACATTTTCTGGAAGGTACGTCGGTTATGAAACGCCATACTATCTCCAGACATCTAAACATACCAGAAAAATAGAAAAATTAATAAAACAAATTTTATAAAAAGGAGGAAAGGTGTTCTCTTCCATTATGCTCTATTCGTTATTAGTGCTACTTTATCATCAGTAGCCTTGTACAGGGCCAATAATAATAATAATAATACATAATTATAATCTCCTTGTACAGTTGTGGCAATAAAACAGTTAAGAAAATGATTATCTATGAAAGGAATTTACAGAATTTTATCGAAAAATTAATGACAGCCAATAATCCCAGTCGGTTGTGGAGAAATGTGAGAACGCGATAGTTCGATGCGTAAAAATGTTCTCATCGCCTTCGGCAAGTGACAATTACCTCTCAGGGTACATGTTAACATTTCGAAAGCCTTTAACCCTTTTTTTCTTACCCGGACTATAGTTTAGTAAATTCAACCGATTAACAGCCAACAAGATATGATATTTTATCCGATTGAGAAGCCCCCAAAGAGGGAAAAACCCAGTCTCCGGCATCATTTTACACGCCCGTAGACGGCAGTTTTATCGCCTTATTATTCTCCGGAATAAATGGAATCTTTCGCGGGTCTAAAGCAATTAGGCGGTCCGTCCGAATCCGAGTATAGTGAATAGAATGACCGTGAAAGCACCATAGATAGACCGCGGCCGTCGCCAAACAACTCGAGTTCGAGTTTAGAGTTGAGCGAGCCGGAAAATTGTCCGCTTACAATTACGGCAGAATGCGGTCGAATACGGTATATACTTGCTGTCCCGTGCAGGTCCTGTGTAGGGGGTGGGGGTGAGGGTGCGCATTGGCGTTGTCGTCGCTGACTTTCATTAGGTGAAAATATTTTTTTTTTTTAATATACCGGAATGGTCGACTTTCCTGGGCGGGCCCCCTCCCCTCGGAGCGCTTTCTCTTTCGGCAAATTCAAGTTCGAACTCGTCTCCGGAACCGACCGCGGTGTAAAAAAAAGATTGGATAGAGGTCATTTCGCTTGTTTCGGCATTATATCCCCGGCTAATTTAAATACCTTATCCGGTCGATCTTTTCGACGCTCGAGAATTCATAATCGAATAAGGAGCGTTTTGTTCGGTCCTAACGGTTTCGATTTTTCGCCAATGTCGGTAGTTTTCATTAGCGACGAGTTTTTTTCATTCCTCGACTTTTTTTGCAAAAAAATGCGTGTTGTAATTATTTTTCGTACCCTCTCGGTACGAACTCTGTCTGGTCTGTAAAAGCGGCTGTGACTAACCCGTAATGGGTTTCGCCATCTTCGGTAGGAGAAAAATTTAGGTAGATTAATTGAGCTTTCTCCGATGAACCGTGCAGTTCCGTGGGAATTAACACTTTCCCTAAATTGTTTTTTCTATTCCGACATCGATCGGTATAAATCTGAGATATAATTTCAATTCAACTGTTTAGATTGCGCTTGTTATACTATTTTAGATTTATACATTTTTTCGCTTTTTATTATTTAATGCCGCCTCGAGGTGTGTTCCTTAGGTGGGACGTGGAAAAACTCCGGCCAACGCCTCAGGTTGTAACAACATTTGTTTGGTATCAAACGTGCACACGTGGTAGGTTTGAAATATACTCTCATGTCGCCACCGGCCTCCTTGCGGGCGGCACAAAAAAACCGAAACCACCGGAAAGAGTGACGATACGGCCACATCGATGATGCCAAGTGACCGGTCAGAGTCCAGCCAACGATGCATTGGCTCAATGAGCTAATGAGTCATCCCGGCTTCGACAAGGTCCGCCAGACAGTAACTCGGCAATTAGGGTCGGGACTGTTACGTCAGAACGGTTATTGGTATTGGTGCGGACCTTGAAGTACCGGGGGAGCCTGTGCGGTCGTCGCCACCGCAACGGCGGGGCGACACGTAATGCGTTACATATTGCTCCGAATCCTATAAAAGAATTTTCTGGCCGACCACGGTGAAAGTCCCAACCGACGAAACACGTTTTATTCTAGCCGCCTAATGAAAATATCGCCGGCTTGGAATATCGTCAGAAATCGAACGCCGAACATTCCAGACCGATCCGTCTCGCGTGTAATATTGCGGCGTTGCGAATGTATTAAAAATTGATACTGCGTTAATTAGTACCGCTGTACAATCTGAAATCTCGAATGATATACTGACGGAACGCTACAGGCAAAGGTGGGAGGCCGACTCCGGTCTCCGTGCCTGCAAATTCTACCGACGACGGGAAGAAGTTAGAAGAGAGGCGCGGGGTCGATGATAAAAATATTTCCGATAGGTTTCGAGCGGCTGTTTGCACTGGAATAGTCGTCCTTCGGCTGGGCCTTAAATTGGGTCGCATACCGAGTTGTTAGCCGGGACCGGATAAATTTCACTTAGGCTCGGGAGTTGCGACAACCCGAACTTTCTAGATTTTAAGTCTCACACCGATTCTCGGGGCTTAGGATAATTCTAGATAAAATGCTGCGCCTTCGGGTGGCAGAGGGACAACGTGCGTTTTCACTACGTTCCAAGAGTGAAAGTCCGAAGACGAAAGGTGTTAACCGTAACCGGTCTAGGAATAGAAGGTTGACAAATTAGTATTAGACCTTATGTAGTCGACCGACTTAGAAATTCCGACCGAATAAAACTGTCTCCGCCTCTGCCCTGACTATGGTCTCCGGTTGAACTGATCTTTGAAATACCGCTTTAAAACTTACTTACTAACAGTGTACTAATAACAGGTTATAGGGTAGTAATAAGTATTTCAGTAAGCCATTTGCCAATGACAGATCAACGAAATTCCTTATGCGCGACGATACAAGATGGTTTTCTTTGGAAATATGTGTGAAGTTAATTAAATGACGCATTAAAAAAATTAGTTATTTGTTTGTGCTAACGAATGAAATCGAATCTGTCTGGTCTCACTCCCAGCTAGCATGGTGAATAGTTCGCTCCAATTTTAACTACTGATTCATCCGACGAACAGTTCAAACGAGTGAATAATTCCCGAATGAAATCGGAAATAGAAGTAAAGATCTTAAAATTATGCTAAGAGCTTAAAAAGCTACTGTATTTCTACAAATCCCTCCAGGGTAGCATATTTATGATTATTGCGCAATAAGAAAGAATTGGAAATAAAAATTCCAACCGCTCTTTAAAAGTCCCATAACTGAAATTTATCGTCTTCGAATGATACTGACGAAACTGACCAAGATTGGGGGCCGAACAAACCGACGACTACGTCATATATAATCTAAAAAAATTACTATGACAATCAAAGCCTGATTTTAAACTATGCAATCTGGTTTATGAAGCAAGAATGTAATCAGAAACTCGATGGCAGGCGATGGGCTTAAGTAGTATTTATTAGTTGCTCAAATTTATTACCTTGCTCAAAGTTTCTGTATACTGAAACAACAAAAGAAAAATACTGAAAAGCATAACTTCGAACGAATCCCACAGCGTTGCTCGAAGGTTTCAGCCTTCCGATAAGAGGGTCTTCCCCCCTCAGTTTCATGCTCAGTGTGGTGTACACGGATCACTGGCTCAGATTCGCAGGTTCCTAGACGTTGAGCTAAAAGCAGATGCTATTAATAAGAATAATAGATAGTAGGCAGATATGAGAGCTTGCCCTCTCAATGGCTAATAAAGGATTTTGTGGTCAGGAACCAAAAAAAATGACTCGGGTAGGGAAGGATTTCGACATAATCTGTCGGGTAAACAGTAGGGGTGGTTTCTGTCAGGCGTTTCAGCCGTTCGTCGATATTTTGTTTTCACCAGTCTCCATGTATTCCATTCTGTCCCTTCGCCTTTTCTACCAGGTGGGTTTTTCTTTGCTTTTCTTATGGGAATTAATTACATCTCGGGCGATGCGGTAGCTATTTTTCAGGTTTTTATACCGAGTTTTGCTGACCAGATCGGAAGCGATCAGGCTAGAATGTCCCCCCACCGGGCTTCGTTGGGTAGGGGTATCGGTGTCCTGGAGTGGTGGTAAGGTTCGAGAGAGGGTCCGGGTGGTGTAAAAAATAGGGTTGAAGTGGGAGTAGAAGGGGTCGTTTGTCCTTGAACAATATGTTTCGCTTTCTCGGGGAGACCGGGCCGCGCTAACTGGGCTACAGCCGCTCAGTCGGTTAGAAGAAGGATCGGGCGGCGGAGCAGTCCACCTAGGGAGCAACCTCTCACCGCCACACACACCGTAAGTACGATCCGCCAGTTTTCAATAATCGGCATTCTGAAAATCCTT
The DNA here is from genome assembly GCA_019843655.1 of Lethocerus indicus. Classification (NCBI taxonomy): domain Eukaryota; kingdom Metazoa; phylum Arthropoda; class Insecta; order Hemiptera; family Belostomatidae; genus Lethocerus; species Lethocerus indicus. Next base: position 45,553,160 of record JACDQD010000001.1, read on the forward strand.
ACTGAAAATCGGAATCCCCCACGGATTTACGGTCTCTCCCACTCCCCTAATATTCAAACTCGTTCTAATCCCGGAGTATTATAAATTTCTCCTCTGCCGTTTTAAAAATAAAGGTTTACACTCTCTCTCTCGCCTTCTAAACATATCTCGGCCAACTATTTACCTATATACAACGTAAAAATCTCGGGGATTTAGTCTCGCTCAAGTACAACGTCCGTTCTTAATTCGAGGATAAAAATGTACGGATTCTTTTTACCATACTCGCGGCATCTCGAGGACAAATTTTAAATTTAAACTGGTCGAGACCGCCGAGTGATTCTAGAATCGAAACGAAAGCTCCGGTACGCGCCCTTTTGAATCAAATTTTAAATTGGACGAATTATTTCTCCCTCGTCACTGTAAACGCGTATTACGCTGAGAGAAAAATTAATTTAAAATTTTTAATCGCCTTCGGAGCGATTTTAGGCTCGAATCTCCAAAAGCGTGGGGGGGGGGGGAGATTCGGATAGAAAAATGGGGTGGAATCGGTTCAATTGCCGATGGCCGGAGCATTCTGCCGATGCTATTTGTATTCATCTTCTCCCCTTTCTCCGGATGGAGGTCGGGACCACGAGCGGCTCAGGGGAGCGCGGACCCGTGTTTATTGAACCGAGCTTAGCGGATAACTTTCCCCGCTATTAAATTTCTCGGAGGGAGGGTGGGGTCTTGTTCTTTTATTATTTCCTTTCTTCCCCGTCTGCTCTCGTTGTCGGTTTTGGGACTTTATAATTTTGAGAGTCCGGGACTTGGAATTGTTCGATTCTATACGCTAGTCCTGGGCTAGTTAATTTTAATTTTTTTCAGAAGAACCGAGTACCCTAATTGAACGAGTACTCGGTGCGTGAAATGCGGAAATTCTATTCCGAGCTACTGGCGTCGAGGTATATTTTCTAGTTCCTTCTCTAGTTTCTACTCTTTACACCTTCTGTGGGTTTCTCCCCGGAAATATTCATCGGGGGATGGTTTTCCTCGATTTCGACCAAACCGTGAAGACTGTACCGACGGAGTGAACCACTGGGAAAAAAACCTTTCCTGCTGAAAAGTGTTGCCGTAGGAGGCTTAAAGAGATCCAGGTCCATCGTCAGGTCCATGACGTGATTCCATTAATCCTCTGCCCCTCCTAATGGCCCGACCGGCCTCGCCCGTACAGATGAGCATTGACCGATTGAGCGGGTACAATATACGGCACTAAACTATATCCCTCATAAGTACTATCAACCGGTTTTCTACTGACGGAATGTTATTCACGATGGCGAGGGTCCGAAACGGAATAGTTTGCCGGGTGTTCCAAATGCCTTTCAAAGATGTGTATGCGCCATTTGAGCGTGGAGTATAGGAAGATGGTCGTAACTGAAAGTACGTCTTCCGAGGATTTTAAGGTTTTCAAAAATGAGTTCCAGTTTACTCTTATCGAGTATATGTAATTTTTCGCGTCCATTGCCTTCCATCAGAATTTATGAAAAAAACACCAAATACGATATTTGCGGTATTTTTGTCTCACTCATTTTCCTAAAGTTGTAATAAGTATGAAAGGAAATAATAGTTATTTTTTGCGGAATTAATTCAAATTGTTTTCTCATTCTCTAGTATGTTCCAATTCGGTTTCTATTTGAGCTTTGAATTCTGGGGCTCGTGATACGAATTAGAAACATTATTAGCTAGTTACACCCGAAATAGGAAATATCGGCTACGGTGTATGATGTAATAACGGGTCAGGGCGCCCGCAAAATCGTAATATCTCAATTCTGTATATTTGCGGGTAGACGCGTAACAACATAAAATTGTAATAGAAGGTTTGGGGAGGGGGAAGCGCTTTGGATTCGGACTATTGACTGTCGCTCTACTCGCGTGCTCTCGGTTTCCGCTTTTCGCCATCGCTCTCGGCAGTTTCGAAAACCTGTGTAATCGCTCTTTCTCTAATGGAGCGTGTAAGGCCCGGCTCAAAACTGGAACTCGGGCGATAATCTTCCAGCTTTTAAAGTTCGAAGCGTTTTTCTTCGCCTTTACTTTAAGCGCCGAGGACGGCTCAAGGACGGGGCTTAACTAACTTCAATCTGGGAGAGGAAGGCTTATCGAGAATATCTGCTTGGGGTTTGCACTTTGTTTTGCTGTAAGCCGACTCCGGAAGAAATACCTGAAATTGGACTTTTGCTGGAAAATCGGTAAATCTTCTTTTCCGAGGAAACTCATTACCCTCAAGGGCTTCAGGAACCCCACATAGCAGAGCGCTACCTTCCCAGTGTAAGTTCTAGTCCAGAAACGGCAGTCGCACTTCCTTTCATCTTTGATTATAGGCGAAAACCAAGTAGGAGACAAACGGGATTAAATGGATACAAAATAAATCCTTCGATTTAGGCGGCTCCTTTCGATTTCATGACCCGCGTCGAGACCGGTTTCATATCCTTTGGTGGAATTCTGGCACAGGTCAAACATCAGTGTCAATTCGGATCAACCGAATCGATTACAGAGTTATTGTTTGCCCGGAAGTGTGATAATCCGAGCAAATAATTTGACTTAACTACAATATGTATTTCATCCAGTTGGAAGGTATAATATTTTTTTACCCGGAACACGTCTTCAGGGAGAGAGGTGGTACGTTCTCATTTTGCGTGCATTCTCTCGCTTGCCAAATCGTCATCGACTTCTCGCCATCGTCAGTAGCCGTCCGTTTATAACATATTTCCGGCCACCGACACGAAGCATTCCGTCGGAACTCTAGTCTTGTCGGCGCTTTGGTTTTTTACAGATTCCTTTAAATGCACGAATTGTGCATTGTAATTTTCATTCAAACTAATATTATACTGTAGATATTCGATATGTTGAAATATCCGTGTGTGTTACTCTAATGTAACAAACTCATGGAGTAGAGTTCTATAGAGAGATCTAAGCCCGTAATCAATTTAGATTTGCAATTTTTATTTAATCCCCTTTGAATTTATTGGTAAAAATATATAATTTTAATTGGTATTATTACAGTCGACGAATCGTAAAATGAAGGAATTAACGAATGCGAATACCTTTCTATTCCCCTCAGTCGGAGAGTAGGGCAGTACTCAGAGCTCACGGATAGAATTAAGTGGGTCGTTTGGGAGTCTGTACTCCGGAGTTAGAGAAACAGAAACGCGAGACCTTTCTACGCGCCGTTCCACCATTAGGAGGCACAATGCCTCCTCCGATCCCTTTTCCAGGGTGTTATGTCACGAGTCGTGGGCGTAAACTGCTCCTCATTTTCTCTCTTTTTCTTTCCATTTTATTCCCCCCTCCTCCCTCCCCCCTCTCGCTAATATCCTGGAAATTTCTGACAGTTTTCGGGCCGGCATTATCGGACGCGGTTCCCACGCGACGGTGGTCCCACCCGCGAGTATTCCGGTTGCGTTTACGCAAGACCCGATTCGCTCCGTTCGGATATTTCCAGACATGTCGACTGAGGTATCAGCCAGCGACCCTTTTTAGCGGTAACCGAAGAAAAAGAATCCTTGACGAACTTTCGCGGGGAGAAACCGACAGCGAGAATGAGCTCACGATAAATTAGCTCAGGCCTTCAGTTTAAAGAATCAGTCACCGGGCAGTTTGAGAGCAAAACTTTCACGGATACCAACCTGACGAGGGAACAGAGAAAAATAATACCGAGGAATTAACAGTAGAGAATGTTCTTGTTTGGGAGGTGGCAGAGATGAGAGAAAAAACTGTGCGGATTTAGTTTGAGCGGCCTTATATCTGCACTTTTGAGGAATCGGTCCTCGACACTAATATAATTCCGTAGTTTCTTCTGTCTCCTCTGGCCGGTTTGGTCCTTCCCAGGACCGGTTTCGGCCGCTCGCCATCTTCAGTAGCCGTTTGTTTGTTAGTACGGTTGTGAGTCACTCTGGTATATGGGACAGTAAGTCACCGTGCATACAGGAAGCTCTACAAGCGTCCCATGTGTAGAGTGACTCACAACGTACTGACAAACACACGGCTACTGAAGATGGCGAGCGGCCGAAACCGATCTAACGAAAGACCGATCCGGCGAGAGGTTATTCCAAACCCTCGTAGATTACATAACGTTCAAAAATTCAAAAATATTAATTTATATTTTCATTGTTCTTGGTTCAATTTAAGAATTCGATTGCGTGTTGATCGTAAATTCAGAATAATTGGATTTGAATTTCATTTTAATTTGTCTCCCAAGCCAACGTCCCTTACTTGGTCAGAGAAAATTTGGACAGAACTCCGGGTCGGACCCTCAGCTCTGGGCTGTTCAGCATGTTGATATATTCACCTTGCTCCTTTCGTTGTATTAAATGGCCTCTGCTTTCTAATCCACGAGGATATTCGAGTGCAAAACATCGCCTCAATAAATAAATAAAAATATATTACGTCCTTCGATTCCAGAAACTCCCTTCGCGAAAATGGCGTTACTACTACGTAGTCCGTTATTCCGGGACTACACCTACGGGACCGCACAATAGCGATATGTGGGTGATGTAGAACAGAAATTCGATTCTCTTTTTGTGCGAGAAAACTTAATTTACATAGCAATCTGCTTAAAAAACAAAACGGCTATTCGAAAACTTTGTTTAATAGTGTCGAGTAGTCCGATAGGGCGCGCCGAATTTCGGACGAGGTTTTGCAATTTCAACTGGCCTTTAAGTTGGACCGATTACCGCCCGGAATGTTTCATGTAGGAGTTTGGACCTGCAATCGAGTTGTAGGTAGTTGTATTTGTTACTACTAAAGAAAATTAATTTAATGTGGATTTCATTGCAAAAAATCATAATCCTGCTGAAGACCGAACTGCGGTTGCTTTATACCGGAGTTCGTACCTGCGATTATTTTTTCGGGACGTCCTCCACCCAGAGAGACAAAACGCACGTACGACTGAATTCAACTTGGCACGTGCTCGCGGTATTTCATTGTTTTACAGCGAGGAACAATAATAAAAATATGTATAGAAGCGAGACCGGAATAGGTCGACCGGTGAATGTAACCTGGTGGACACACGGGGGGAGACCGGGTTACGCAACGAGCTACTTTCGAGATCGAACTCCGGTCCAATGGCTATCCACACTCCGACGACCGAACCCCTCCCCTTACCCCAGCTCTGTACTTTTCCATTACATGAGTTTTCCAGCAGTCGATTTTCCGCTTTACGGAACGCCTCCAGTCCTCTGACGACCTCCCTTTTTAGCGGGGGAATTGAATAACGCGGACATTTCCACAGCCGCATTCGCCAACATTTTCGACTGTTCAAACCGAGATAGCTACTTGGTTATAAACAATTGCCGGATCGAAACATTCGGCCGAATTATTCTCGTAAACCGACCGTAACTTTTCTGATCCTGAACAATCAAAATTCGTTATACAAACAATACGAAAATTGTTTACACGTGTATATACATAAAAATAGTTGACAGGTTCGTTATTTTTATTTCTGACCGAGGCTATAATGAGGTCATGAGAAGCAGGATACGTTAGGCTCATATTTCCATTTTTCTATTTCCTTATATGACCCAAAAGCCACCTTGAATATACGAGCTCGAACTTCCGACTGTTATCCGCGCTTTTTTATGACAACGTCGTTCTCAGTCTCTTTATTGTTATTGGGGAATCTGAAAAAACGAAGTTTGAGCAGTACGGCCTTCGGGTCCTGACGCCACCACCTGGGAACAATTTATGCTATTTCAAAGGCGGGAATGACCGTCTTTTATTATAATTATATTTTTTCTTTTTTAATAGTGCACCTACGTCATATCGTAGTACATTTGTGAAAGAGTGAAACGCAATCTACTCTGTCTCTGAAGTTTATTTATGAAAAATAACAGTTTCAAAATTATTTGAATAAAATCATTTGTACGCTTTTATGTTAATTTTACGTTATGAAAATTACATTTTCATTAAACTTTTTGCGCCTCCCTTTGAGGCTACCTGCTACTCCCTGGGGATGCCCGACGTGGATTAACGCGACGACGCGGATTCGAACTCCTACGTGTATCGTATAGCAGGTTAATAGTTTCTGTACTTTTTTGTTCCATAGTGACTAAGTCCTCTCGGCTACAGCTCAATACAGAAAAATTTCCGGCTCCATTGGAGTTTTTCCAATATCATTCTCCGCCGATCCGGGTTCGGTTTTTATGTCTGCATAAAAACCGAGTAGAAGGCCCATTAAAAAGATTAATTAATAGACCGAACGTCTGTCATTTTCCGCTCCTGCGGAAAATAAGTAAGGATTTAAGTAGCCTCGTGTTTTTTTCGCTGTGCGCTCGAAGGCCAGTGGCCAGGAGGAGAAAGGCCCCCTCTGATACCCGCGTTCTCTCTGCCTCCACTTTGGTTATTAAGTGTGGTGGGATTGTGAAACCTGTGAAGAAATGCAACGCTTTATCGGCCACTTTTTTTCCCCCACCCGAGCTCATTCCGTTCGTATTCTTCCCTTTTGTTTTTCCCCGGAACCCACTCGGTTCCCGGCTAGGGTTTCGCTGACTCGTCGACCGAAGTTCGAGCGCGATTCAGATTTAAACCGTACATGCGATTTTGGACTAACCCCGACTACACTTCTACTCGGTAAAAAATTCTCGAATCCACTGTGCGTGTAAAGTTTCCACGAATACCTACCATTTCCAGTTTCGAATAATTTGGGCGTAGAGAGAGCGTAACATATTTTCCAAAATGGCCCATTGACGTTAATTTCCGGTTTACAGCCCCCTTACTTGGATTTTAACAACCGACTATTTTATTACGCCTCACAAATATTGAGAATTTTTAAGACGTCGGCTGAAAACGAAATATTAGGATTTTGCTCCCGGTCTGAATATCACAGATTATACACAGAACAAATAGTGAAATTTTAAACAACTGTGTGTGATACCAGTACGAACATATTCCCACAGGAATAATTCTGTCTCTTCTTTGGCTATTGTTAGATTAAGAAAGAGAGCTGTACTGGGTGAGAAAAACTACTACCGGAAGTAGAGAAATTCGAAAGAATTATTTTTGTATAAGTAGGCCTTAATTTATCGCCCCCGATTATTATCCAATAATATTATTAAACAAAAAGTAATTGAATTGTAAAAATCAAAATTTCGAAAGAAGTTTATGTGACTTCTCGTGTCATCGAGGAAGAAAAGGTTCATCCACCAGTAGTTCGTGATCATGAGACACTTATTCAAATTCTTAACACTCTTACAACACCCGGGAGTGCTGCTTGTATTATATTTCCGTAAAATGAGATTTTACGATTGCAATGCTTGATTTAGCTGACAGGAGATAAGCCTTTCAGATGTGTTTGATGTTGTGTGACATTAATAAAGTATTTTCTATATAATGTAATATAAAGTTTAGATTCAGTCACTAGGCAGTTCCCATGCCGACACGATGAACTAAAAATATAAAATAAATACAAAATAAAAACGCATCATCTTTTCACATAATTAGATTTTATATATAGATCAGGCATCTAATGACGATGGCGAGAAACTGAAACTGACTTGAATTTGATCCGAATAAACTTATTTTAATGTTAAACCGTATGCATGGATGGTAGGAAAAGCTGTGGAAAAGACAATTGTGATAGTCGCAACGGTGACTTTCGCCTTTTGTAGGAGGAATTACACTTGGAAGGGGGCAAAAAAGTGGAATGCGATTCTGGGACGAATACGTCGCGGATATTATGGGATTCGCGATTTGCACCGGACGTTTCGCGTGACGATTGGAACTGGCGGCTTCCTATTTTTCATTAGTCCGCCTCCTCGTCTATAATTTCTGCCCGTGAAGTATGTCACTGCGGAGAAATGAGGATGACTATGTAGTAAGGCCCGCGGGCCTGTGTACGTTTCTTAATCCACATCATCATATATCGCTAACAATGATGGCCGAAGTTGCACCGCCATAATTATATTTATTAAGGGCTAATTTATTTCCTTCAGGTTCAATTTATTCAGTAGGAAGTAAGGCCATTGACTCGCACGTTTTTTTTTTAATTCATTTTCTCTTCTGTTTGACATGTATGGAAGTTTTGCTCTCACAACTGCTTGGTGTTTGGTTCCTTAACCTTTCATTCTGAACTAATACCCTACCATTAATGATAGACCCATCATTGCGAATGAATTTCCACGAATTGTTCTACCGTCCTTTTTAAAATTATTACATGCGATTGTGATTATACTCCAGCTTGTTAGGCCACGCCCGCCTTTCCGCCGTTGAGGTAGCGGGAGACGACAGGCGTAAGCGTGTTACAAAAGGTGGACGACTCCCGGGAATATTCTCGATTTCTACTCTTCGTAGTCCCGATGTGGCCTCGCCGCCTCCGCGAGGTGGAGTGTCGCAGGCGGTAAGAAGCTGACGCAGGGAATGGGCCCACGGTGAGGAGGAACGATTCAGTTCTGAACGAGAGCTTGATGAACCAGTCCACAGGCAGTCTTGAGAGCCGAATCCTCGCCCATGCCAACCTCCAAATGTCGATTTTCCCCAACGGTCGACGCATAAGAGGTTGTCACGACGAAAAGGAGACTGTCGGTGTTAATCGCTTACCCTTTTCCGACTCAGCCTGTCTTTACCTCTAGTCCCGACCCTTAGAACAGGGTTCGACCTATTCTATAGATGAATGGAGTTAAGCTCGTTGGCACAAGTCACCGGCAGCCATATCCGCGCTCCGCGATCAGATGCGATCAAGGCCGCCGATTACCGTTTACGGGGAATACGCGTGTCGAACGAATATATACTTCCGGCTTTTCCTCGGTCGAACGACGGTATTTCGTTCGAATCGTCGTCCTCATCGTGCGCATTTCAGCAACCCGGATTATGAAGGAGTTATGCGTTCTGCCATACTGGAATATGCCGGCAGAGACCAAGTACTGCCGAGTACTCTATCTCCCCGAACGACGGGGGAACTTGTACGGATAAGAGGGAAAAGTGACGAGGGGAGCACCGAGGGTATGAAAACCAGTTAACACTAGGTTTACGGACGCTTCCCTCGTTAAATGGATGAAAGTCAGCACAAGTGGTAAAAAGAATGCAAACGGATTTTGTAATTTTCCAACTGAAATCCGAACTGCGTCATTTTGACGCGTCCTGTAAACCTAGGAAAGGGTTAAGGAACTAACCGGAAAAATTTACCTTTGTCAGCACGCATGAACTTGATTCGACTCACTCGCACCCACGCTAGTGTCCCGACACCTTGTGCACACGCGCTACTTCTTGTACGAAGAACAATTGTCACTCCCCAACGAAGATTCGCTCGGATAAACCGACGGCAAAAATGAATAGTAATAAATTAGTTCGGAATTTTATGTTGAAGACACATTCTCCGGTCGGTCGTGAAAGCAAGATTTTCATGCGAGACGGAGTTCGGGGTGTTCTCTGATATTTGAAGGCGAAAGATTTGGGTGAAAGAAGGTGAAAATCCGGAGGGTCGTAGGCCAGAAGGGAAAATCATATGGTAAAGTAGGGGCGGCAGACAACGGTTATGGAATAAGTGAAATAGGAGCGAGCCCACCCTCTCCCCCACTCCGAGGCTGTCCTAATTCCGAGTTGGGAGCGGTTTCACTAATAACCCCCTTTCCTGCGAAACTGGTCTCGGGCGTTGCATAAAGCGTCAACCAGGTGCCCGGGTTAAGCTCGCATTAGGCATTCTGTTGTGCGATCCATTATATAAAAATATTGAAAGATATTTGCGGCCAGATATTATAGGGAAAGTCCGGTATTGAACACTGCATAGCGTTACTTTGTAACAATAATAAAAATTGCAATCAAATGAGCCTATTAGTGCTCCTGAGCTCCACTCCTTAATTGGTTGAAAACTGCAATTGAAAGAACAATTTGAAGGGAGAATGATACCTGATTTTCATGGCGGCTGGCCGAATTATTCCTCGATTGCGTTGGACCATTCTGTCAGGTCCACGCTCCAAAATAAATAAACTGTTATTTAAGAATAATGATCATATACTGCGACTTTATATTTACACGTTGTGTTTCTTAAAAATTATAAAAAACACATTGATAGAGAAAAATGTGTGCCTTTACTGCATACCTTATGAACTGTCTTCACCTTGTTGGTACTTTGCCCATAGCCCGGTGAATTTCGGTAGGAAGAATTAAAGGTAACGGAGTAATTTGAGATTTCGGATGGAAAGAATAGACAGACACGTCTATTAATATTAGTTTTACTACTATTGTAATATAAATGTTTTTGTATTTTTTTTTCAACTGTAAATTTGCTTGCTCGAATTGATCCGGTGGCGGATCAAATGTTCATCAATTACAACATTTTAACGGATTAAACGACCGGAGAATACTTATTAAATGTTAATACTTGTACTAATTAATTTGTTAAAACATTGTTCAATATTTGCTATTAAATGTTTGTTATTCTGGTCGTAACATCGAATACTATTTATTGCCGAAGACTGTACAATAAGGTTGATTTAAATGAAAAAAAAATTTTGAGACTAGAGATTATTAACCCCCAACCTGCCTTTGCACATTATACACGCCCCCACGTACAGAGAAAACATAGGAGCATACTCGTTAGTAGGCCCGATTAAGTGTTGAAGTACAGAAATAAACTACCGTGGTGAGAGACGACGGTTGGGGGGCCCTAACCTGCAATGCCGGCTAAATTAATGACCCCATCATGTCGGGCCGAGATTGCCTAAGCGGCCCCTAAATTTCCAGTCCAGAGCCGTAATTTTATTCGGGACTGGAAAAAATGTTAGATAACGCGGAACTGATGAAAAAAATTAATAACAACATTATTAATGTACACAGGCGTTGCGCAAAAGAATAGCGAGTTTTACCGAAATCTAAAAATGTTAATCTGCCAGCTCTAAAGGTTTTTTTTTGGCTTACTTTTTTTTTACATATTTTGGCTTATGCAACTATGAATTATAATTTGCTTAATATGCTGGGCACGATCGACAATATATCGACTTGGCCAAATGTTGCCACATAAATTAAAAAAGAAAATTAGGTTAGAATGAAATGACCATTACCTTTGAAATATATAAGAAGGGGTTTGAAACAGGGGTTGAACCAGATCTAAGGTCAATATATCATTTCCGCGATTGGTTTTTAATACATCACAATTCTTGCGACCGAGTTCCTCCCTGGCCGATTTTTTCGGCTTCTCGCCATCGTCAGTACTATTCCTTCAGTAGAACACAAACGCAAATTCCAATATTTTTCCCTACGGCCTGACTGGAACAGGCCTACCGCCTTAAAAGTTGCACCGATTAATCAAAATATTTGAATCAATTAAAAAATCCTTCATAAGGAGCAAAATCGGGGGGAGGGCGGGTCGAGCTCGGAGAGAACATTCCAAAAAACTGTTGCGCTGTTATAATTTCGTAACTCTCGAAACCATTAAAGAGCGTGCAACCTTGTAATTAGATTCAGACCATTACCCTATAAAAATGTTACGATTCAATTCTTTCTCTATTTAATTGCATAAGCCAATAAACGACGTTAGATCTTGTGTATTAATTGAAAGGATCAATTTTTCGTTACAAGGATGTGCCTATTTTTATTTTTGTTGCTTCAGTATTTTGCAAATGTACAAGCGGCGTTGAAACTTTCATGCTTCGATTTACATTAAGGTCAGAATCGGTATTTTGTACTTTTTAGGTCTTTAATGAGTGCGAAATTGCGCTTAAAAGTCTCCACTGAGTAGGTCCTGTTCCTTTTGTTCACTATTGTTCTTCTGTTCCGAATCGGCTGTGTACGAATCAAGGAGACCTACATACATCGCTGCCGGCGAGATTCCAAACTGGCACATAATTTCGTATCAATTTAACGCCAGATTTTTCTATTCCACACCGATTTCGGCGTCTCACCAAAGCCAGTTGCACTAGAACACTATCACTCGTAGGCCTTGTTCTTACAACGTCCCAATACTAGATTGGATCCGGACATCATTCATGGCATGAAATCCGTTCATATCTTTGGTTATTTTTTATTCCTGTTTTAATAACCCTTTTTCATTTATGGAAACTTTTATTTATAATAAAATTAATTTATAAGTAAATTAAACTCACGAAGTTACTCTGCCACAAGAGATTTCCTACTGGAGCCCTACAAAAGTTCAATCCATTCAACTTCTGGTCGCGGAAACCTTCGCTCGTTAAATATACGATTCGTTTAATTTAACGACGAACTGTTGTTTTCCGTTTGACTGCCGCTTATAAACCGGCATTCACCGGCCGGATTACATGGAAGTTTGGTGCATGGAAAAGTATTCCGGCCCCTTTCTGAAATCGAGGTCGTGGTCCACGCAGAAAAAGAGAAAACGCTTTCGGAGAAAAGGATGCATTAATAAAAATAAAGATGACTGCAGAGAACACTATCGATTATGTGGTGAGACGTAGCAACGTTTTCTTTGCAAGTAACGGGCCAGCCACTAGATGGTGACACAGTCTGGAGTTAGAGCACAAGAACATGGCGCTTACTAAAGCGCATGGTATGAACAGTTTTCAAAATGTAGTCCTACTTGAGAAAAAGTAAAAGAAAAGTTAATTCCCATTAGGCTTTAAACTTCACTTGTTTTTAGTTATTCTGGTTACTGAGGTACATAGTTACAGTCTGATTCTGCATCCAAATTAGACTCTGGGAAGCCCCTTCGGAATACTCCCATGCCTCTTTCGATACGTCCAAATGGTTTTAATTTTGTTAATAATTTTATGATAATAAATTAAACGTAATTCCTCCGTAACTATCGGTGCAGTAATATTACAGCTATAACTTTTTCATTACATTTTTCTGCAACCCTTTCTCACCGTGATTTTCCCCGCGAAGGACACCGGAGGTGCATTGGTGTATGGACCCAGCGTCCGCACTAATATCGCGTCAACACCGTCGCCAAGCTGTTACTGAGTCGGTTCCTTTCCTCATCATGTTTAAATATGACTTTCTCAAATCTTCGTTCCTTCATTGTCGTTTGAGAGTCCCGAATGTTTTCTCTTTCGTTTGTGTAAGGTCAAGGGCGTCCCAAGTCTTCCCAAGTGTACCACTTATTTTTGTTTTTATCATTGGGGTAAATAGGGAGTTTAGTTTAGAGAACTCGATTGGTTTTTCCCAAGGCACAGTTCTGTGCTCCAGAAGTGTGGAGCCGACACGTTTCCCTGATTATTGTGTGACTATATGTTTCTCTCATTGAGTTGTATTGTTAACACACACACACACACACACACACACACACACACACACATATATATATATATATATATATATATATATATATATATATATATATATATATATATGATGATGATGATGATGATGATGTGGATGTGGATGAGGAGGAGGAATCTACACACATCGGTTGCCGATGAAGCTTCCTGTCTGCTGTCACCGATCTTTTTCTGTGTATTGGTTTCCGATATTTTGAATCAATATTATTACTTGCTAACAGGGATACGAGTGTAATGATAAAACATGAATATCTCCGTGAAAGGTATTTTCATCTGAAAGGGCATCATGGGCCCTATCGCAATGTCCAGACACCCTCAAGTACCGCGTTATATTCCAGAACCGAGAAATTTGTTGAACTCTCTAGGACTTGAAATTTAAGAGTTTAGGTTCAATTTTACTACGCACCCATTGTTCTTGGATGGAGGGAAATGTTATTTTAAATACAAAGGCACCAAGTAATGGGGCCTATTTTCAACGAGAGTATTGAATAATAAAAGGTACCTGAGTAAAAGTACGGTTTCGACCCTGGCCTGAGATATCGTGTCTATGCGAGACCGCGATAGTAATAGCAGTTTGGGACCTTGAAGGGGCCAACCTATAATTGCGAATGAAATCCAATGCAGCCGCCGTTTTTTTTGTTCTGTAGTGTCGACACAATCGTATTTCCGGGACGCTATTTCATCTGACAGAGCGGTAGTTAACTAATAAAAAATATACGATGTATTTATATAATTTGTGAGTATTCTTTGTGAAGGCAGACAATTCGGCGGGTAGTTTGTTGGGGGAAATTTAATGCGAGCAGGGGCCGTGGGGTCACTGGAATCATGGAGAGCAGTACGCCTCTCATATCCCCTTCGGGCAAGAGTGATGAATATCCTCCTACTTTTAAACTATTGTGTTTGTATTAACAAAGTGTAATATAACCAATTAAAAGACGAAGCTAAAGTTTTGTTGAATTTACAAAAAAAGCCTGTTAGTTCATACACACAAATTATACGTACCTATAAAAACTGTTTAATTCAAAAAATTGTTTATCTGTAATTAAATTGTACTGCATTTTTATGTACTAGGGTAGTCTTTATTCATTCCATGCTGATAGTCATGCCTCAGGCTTTCGTATGGGGCAAGTACCAATCTTACAAATAAATTCCTAGTGGGGCTTATGGGTAAGACCCAGGGACAGGCCCCCTGAAGTGTGTTCTGTTAATGCCTTAGTATGTGGCAGGGATTCTGTTTAGTGCTGTATATTGTCCCTACTAATGTGGCACGGATCGATCAAAGCTCATTTCCACAGGCGAGGCCTGTCGGACCACTCGGAGTGCGCATGCGGGGAGAAGGAAGAAGGGAATCTACGATGGACCCGGAGAGTTCTCGTAGTAGCAGTAGGCGTCAGAAAAGCTACTCTAGGAACCATGGAAACCTATCCAGAACGAAGAAAACCAAAGACAAGGTTCCGCCCACGATAAAGAGGAGATAAATTAATTCGGTCCTTAATATTTATCGACCAATCACCAGGCAGTATGAAAGCAAAACTTTCACTGATGCCAACCGAATAAGAGCATGAACTAAAAACAACCTGTTGGTGTATAATTGTTCTGTTTATTCGGCGCTGAGTAATGTGAGGTGGAGCCTTGGGCCCATACACAAGTGAAACTCTGGTGACCCCTGCGGCGAAATTACCGATATAACGCAATTAAATATTAAATTGAATAAATAGTCAAATAAAGATTATAATTCCCCTTGGCCGAGTTTTCTTATACCTTTGAAAACTGCTTGCGTAACCGGAGCCGTAATTGCGAGGAAACGGCAACGAATGATTGCATTCTATACAATTTTTTTTCTGTTCAGCTCATTGAAAAAATTAACCTCTCTGTTTCAGCCGTCTTGAAATCGCTGCTGATTTATAAACGTGTCTGATTTGAAGTAAATTTTATGTTTTGTGGGGGGGGGGGAACGTACGACAGAAACGTTGCCTAAAATCTGCCGAAACTTGACGTGAGTATGATTGATATCTAATAGGCTTAGACAATCACATACCAGGACGGTAACATTTTAAGATTTTATGGTCTGTACCAGCAAATGAGACACTAAAACACAATACTCAAAATAACAACGACACTAATAGTGCAGTGAGAGTGCAGACAGGATGCTACCTCGCAGACAACCAACATGACTATGTCACGCACCGAACTACGGACTGACAGCTACTGAAGATGGTGAACAGCCGAAACCATTCTAGCAGTGGAGACAGAAGATGAAAATAATCTTCTCATTATTTTGATTCAAAACCAGGCGGAAGTGACGTAATGAAACGTATTCCAAGGCAGGAATTTCCCTTGAAACACAGACCAAAGCGAATTGGCTTGAGAACTGGTGACCCGAATTGAAGGCTGGAACACTGAATCTTTCCATTGGCAAGTGTCGCAACCCTTCGGTCTTATTTCGATAAGCGCGTTGAGCAACAGCGCTCAAGTTTAAACTAAGCTAAAGTTCAGTTTGAGCTGGACCACACCCGCAAATATGAGGTCACTAGCACTCCTGGAACCTTATAAATGTCAGATACCGGAACGTGTCTCCTTGAACCTATCTTCTGTAGGATTCAGAAGCGTAACTACAGTGGCCATTTCTTACGGCTGTTCTAATACTTCGTAAACCGTTTTTTAATTTAAATAAACATAAAGAAACTAATTCGTAATAGATTAATTACAGTTAATGGAAATAAGGATAATTCACTCGATATTTCACTCATCCTTTAAATAAAATATAAAACAACAATTTTTAATGAATATTATCTAATAGTTACAAAAATGTTATTACAGAGATAACATAATGGTCCGTATCCACCAGTAGCGTTCAACAATCGAGCAATTAATAGTTTCAATGTATTAAAATGGATGCGAGTATTAAGAAAAGTACTTGTATACCTATTCTTTATTATGTCCCCTTTATAATTTTATTAACTGTACACGGTAGATGATATACTTAAAAACATTTTACGCAAGCCCTATATCACATAATGAATGAAGTTTCAGAGGACACCTTCGATCGGTGCATTGATCTCTCCAGACTCCCATTCATAGGATTAAATGAGATTAAGAATGTTTTTATAGAATACTGGGTATTTTAAATTTTCCCATGTTTGTAACTAGGAACACAAAATTTCGGTAATTGATTTAAAAAGATATCGCTACTTAAATTACACACTGTTTCAGAACACCCGTCATGTTGGTCTTGCGAATATTGGCTGTCTCCTTCATGCTGACATCGTGCGGAGGGGACAATTCAAAATGGAGCAAACCCGCTGCCGGAGAGAGAAGACAAGGAGATTGGGTCCCAGTGACTGGTCCACGTACCGTCGAAGAAGCCCCTCATGCCAGGGGCCTCCTTCACCAGGATTTAGAACACAATATCCACCGCCACACTGACGAATTTCACCACCGGGAGGAACCCAAACCGGGCATGTTGGTAGTGCCCGTTCAGCAGATCCAACCGCAGCCGTTCCTCCAACACCCCCACGTGTTCCCCATCCAATCTATCAACCCCCAATTGATAAATCGGCAGTTTCTTCCCGGGGGCCCCCAGCCGGAGCCTCATTTCTTGAACCGACACGCGCAATTCGTCGGCCAAGGCATTAAGCTCTTCGACGATAGGGCAGTCCAGGGTATATTGAACCCCGCATTATCTGGAGCGTCGCCTTCGGACACCGGAGATAAAGAAACTGAGACAAATACACACGCTCATTCCTCGAGCGAAGAAGATCGTCCCGAAGATTCTTCCTCGACAAAGGAGAGAGACGAGGGCAGGGAAGAAGTTCAAATTCTCTACGTCCCCGTAGAAACGTTGAAGAACAGAATTCGTAATTCCGGTCCGAACGAAGGAAGCCGCGGAGCCGACAATCAAGGAACGGCTCAGAACTTAAATCCGTTGCAGACTTACGAACAACCTCGAACACCGCCTAACCAGTCGACTTTCAGGCACCCGATACAACCGTTGAAAGAACAGAATCGGACCCCGCAGTTCGAAAGTCGGCCGATTCCCGCAGAGCAGTACCCCTACAGAGTACCCGATTACAACACCGACGGCAGCCTACGTCCCTCCAATATACCGGAGTACCCGATAGGTACCCCTAAGTACAACGTTCAAGGCCCACCGGAAACCGCTAGGAACCCGGACGCTGCGAACGATAATACCCAACAGATAGGACAGAAACCAAACTCTAACGCGGAAGAAGATGAAAAGAGATTCGCGGCCGAAAGCGGTAGACCGGAGGAAGGGAAGCCCAGTTACCGGGGTCAACCTTCGCCCGGATTGAACGAAAAGGTTCCGAATAACTCGAACGACCTCGGGCATACTTCGGTACAACAGTACAACGAACTACCCCATCCGGAGGTCCAAATACAGACTCAATTACCGGCCCAACAATTGCCGGTTCGGCATTTACCGACACAACAATCGCAGGCGCAACCGATCCCTACACAGCAATTACCCGCTCGGCTACCGCCCCCGAATCAACCCCCTCTCTCGGTGTACATGGAGACGACCGACGCGACGAGGGTGGGCGACGTTCTAACACTGCTGAAAGGGTCCAAAACTATACCGGTGTTGGACACTATCGGGCCGGATTCTCCACGAGTGTTCGTCGGGCCGTCTAATCTGAATCCCCCCCGCGGGTACTTGAAATTCGAGCTGCCCTATCTGTCTTCCCTGAACGGCAACCGCATAGAAAGGAGAGTCGAGCAGCTACCGTTTTTCGTCGCCCCGTTAAATTTCCAACCGCCTCCCGGCTATTCCAAGATCCCGTTCCCGACTCCCCACATCGGCTCCGTCGTAGTATCGAATTTCACCGCTTTAGCGGCGTTCCAAAACAGACTGGAAAGCCCCGGCGTTGAACCCGAAACACCGTTGACTCAAGAGCGTTACTCTATCCCGGTAGACATTTCCCTGTTGAATCCGCAACTACCCTCATTGATCAATTCGCTGCAGGTTGACAAATATTCGTCGGGGACTACGAGCGAGGCACCCACTACGACCGAAGCGCCCGTAACGACTAAACCTCCTAATTCTAGAAGGACGCATTTCAGAGGATCTCAAAGAAGTTACCAGACGACTACGACTACAACTAGTACCACTAAAAGGCCGAATTCGAGACAGAGAAGGCCGTACAGCAACAGATCGTACAACCAACGTAAAAATACGGCAAACGAAAGGATTACTACGACTACGCAACAGCCGGTTTCCGAAGACACCTACACTGAGCGTGGCGATCTTCCAGTATACTCTAAACCCAAGGAAATACCCGACGTCCCACAAGCCAATCGCGGATTGGAAACGGACTATTTACAAAATCAACAAATTAATCAATATGCGAACTTAGATAATTACCAGACGCGGTATAAAACAATCGAACGTGAACACCCTTTTAAACTAGATTCGGTACAGAGCATTCCGACGGAGTCGACCCGTTTCATTCAGCAGAACCACGACGCGGCGCAATTCGTTCAACAAAGTCAAAATGAATTTGTCAATCCGATAAATTTCAATTCGGACTTACGATACGAAATTGCTACACACCCCATAAATTTAAAAGAGCCCGCTATTGAAATAGAAACGACAACTGTAAGTGACATTCGATCGAAACCATCGACAATTTATAATTATGAAAATGTAAAAGATGACATTTTAAGTATTCGGCTACAACAGTTCCGAGAACCTATACCTCGGAAAAACTATAATGACGCGGAGAGACAGCAGATCCTACTCAGTAACAACAATTCGGAGGAAAGTAGAGACTCGAATAAAGGTAGTCAGGAATACAAGGAAATAAAAAACGTTAATTTGTGGCATCAAAATAACGACGCGAGGTCTATCCAGAATCCAATATCCAATTCGGGACTTCCCATTCCTTATAATGCAGTGCAAACTAATAACAGTGCATCGTTTATAAGCGAGACTACGGCCCAGTATTTACCCGACAAACAGGCTTATGATGACAATTTTAGAAGAAATCAATATATTAATCAGCAAACAATCGCACACAGTTCAGACAATGAAAGGGGCCATTTGGACGACGAAGTAAATCGCAGTCATATCGAAAGCATTCAAACGAAGCAACGCCAGAGATATAAATCTATTCAAAGACCGATCCCCGATCAAGATACTGCGAATTATCGGGACGAAGTTTCAAAATATCTCATTCAGACTACTACCGAGCACGAATTACAGACTCAACTTATTGAAATCAACACGCAGTTAAATCCTATCCAACAGTCTCTCGTTCCGACCGAATCTTACACGACCGTCACACCAGTACTATCGACCAACGATGAAATTACTGAAAATACCAGGTCGAATCATAGGACGAGATACAGAACTCGAGGTAGAACGAACCAGGAGAGGAAGGCTATCGTGAAACATGATAACCAAGCATTTTATTCTACCACAGTTAAACCGGTAATTTACTCTGACTTTCACAGCACGGAAATAATAACGGAAAGGTCTACGACTAGCCCTAGTAACATCAGATCGAGGGGTCGTGGAAGAGGTCGCAGTCGGTCCCAATCTAGACAACAGCAGACTGTAGTCACCGAAGCGCCAAATTATCCAACTGTGCCAACAGGTGTACAGACATCGTACACTAGCAATACGACCGTACATCGAGAAGAGCCGATAAGCCAGTTCGATACCAGTCCTCAATCGGTGCAAACCCCTCTTCAAGTCTCTGAGAGCCCTCAAGAACCTCAGCTGCATCAGCTCCATCAGGATCCCCCGCAAGGGGCTCAGCAACCACTGTCTCAATCCCTTCCTCAAATTCCACCAAATGCCGGCGAAATAGAAAATCGAAGGGCCAATTATTTGACCGAGACCAATACTGACGCGTACAACGGGCATGAACAGAGCAGAACCGCTTCGAATGTCCAAAACCACAAAAATGGTGAAGAAGAGGTTCACAACAAGAGAGTCGTTGCCAGGGGTCGTCAGAGGAGGCCTGTGAGGCCTTCGGTGACTACCACATCTACGACGACGTCATCACCACCCGGTACTAAATATTTGATTAGAACCAGGCGTCCTAACCACCCGCAGACCAGAGTTCAAGGCAGGAGCAGGATCCGCCGTCCTACCACAACGACCTCGACTGAAACTCCCACTACTCAATGGACAGTGGATCAAAACTCAAACAACTATCCGTATTTTCAACAACTTAGTCAGCTTCCAGCTTATCAGATTGCTTCCTTGGATAAAAATAACTATGAAACTGAAGAGGGAAATAATTTCACAAATTACGACCCAGATCTAACGAGAGGGCATCTTTTGACTTCAACACCGAACACTGATCCTACCCCGAATCCTTACCTCCATTATGATGGTAATGAAGCGAATTCGCAGCAGACGCCAAAACATTCTCAAAAAGATTATTACAGTCATGAAAATTACAGAGATACAAAATACACGGACTACAGAAACGACAAAGAAGTGCCTACTGTAAATGTAAATCGCAATAATTACGAGTCGAAACAAGTGAATCTTCATAATTCTCAGGAACACAGTGTCAACCCCTCCATACTCAGGCAAAAGGAGGCTGAGGACTTTTGGAATCAGCCCGTTACCATTCAACAGAGCAAGAGCTACGAGTTTAGGCCTGAAACAGCTGTATTGACAACCCAGTCATCCCCCACTCGTCTGAGATCGAACACGAAGAACGAACATTCCTCTAAATTACCTGGCAATGAGCAACAGTCCTACAATGATTATGATGATTACTTCAGTTATCAAGAGTCAGCACATTATTCCAGTTCTGATCAATCCCCATTACCATCAAATGGAAAATATTCATCCCTGAGTGGTTCCAGCTCAGAAATAAAAAGTGAAAGACAATATCCAGAGGCAACTGTAATTAACTATCCTTCAAACATTGATACTTCAGGTAACATTACCAGACACCAGACTTTGGATGAACAAAACAATTCAAAGCTCAATCAGACTTTACAGTTGTTTGCACCTGATGACAACATCTATAGAAATGATAATGATGAACAGAATCTGACTGAGTTTTTAACAACTACGAGTGAATCAGCGACAGTTTTTAACGAACCAGTATTAGGTTTGACAGAAAGTTACCAGACAGTGTCGAATAAACAGACTGAAACAACAGACATTCATGGGAAAAAGGTAATAAGTAATAGATCGTGCAGTTAGCATCTGTAAATAGTTTTATTATTTATAAATTAATACAACTTAAACTCTTTAATGTATTACATGTTCAAATATATTAAATGAAGGTAAATTTCTTCTTTCATGTTCAAATTTAATTGTATATATTTAAAATGTCAAAGTTTATAATATAAATACAGCATGCTTAATCAAACGTAAATTAAAGAATGTGTAATGTACCTTACAAAGTGATCAATAAGACATGCTTAATTTTTCATTACAACAGGTCTGATCTACCATTAGAACACTGACATAGTATTTTTTTATGTAGAAGCTGAAACAGATATAGACTAAGTTAAATTAAGTTCATTTATTTGCTGTGCAATCGTGCCCGGTATGCGCGGAGATGTTGGCATTTAAATACTACAAATAATAATTTATGATTCCTGTTGCGGTCTGCGATGGTTTCATATGTCATTTTGTCTCATTCCCTACAGCTGAGACAATCAAGCTACTCAATATTGCATTTATTTATTTTCTAGCCTGAACATATTATTCATTTCAAAATATTATTTATTTTTTATATTGGTATGTATAACAATTTAGATTTCGTGTGTTTCCTCTCGCTGGTTTGGTCTTTTGCTAGACCGATTTCGGCTGCTCGTTATCATCAGTAGCGGTGTTAGTCACTTTGGATGTTTTTTGGGCATTCTTTCTGTACTATCACTGTCACTTGTATTGTTGTCTGTTTGTCGTGTGTGTGTGTGTGTGCGCGCGCGTGTATATATATATATATATATATATATATATATACAGAGGGGTCCAAAAAAATGTATCCACTGTTTAACAGTCCATAACTTGCAAACTAATTGACGGAGTTGTCTCATTTTTGGTAGTGTTATAGTTTGTAGTTGTAGCCATGCAAGCGTTGTATTGCGTTGTTTTGTTTTGTCAGATGACAGTCGCCAGATAGTCAGTGTTTTGTTGTTAGTTGTACCTTGTTACTCGATTAAACATGGCTGGCGCAAGGCTTACATTCGATGAAAGGAAGTCAGTTTTGAAGTGGTATTTTAAGTACGAAAACATTAATGAGGTTCAACGGCAATGGCGAAATGTGTATCAAACAGAGCCACCGACACGTTGCAGTCAGTAGTTGGTGCTGCAGTTCGGCGGCATCGTTTGTGTGTGGATGTTAATGGCGACTATTTCGAACACCTACTCACACCTACCTGTGATATCTTTAAGTTGGACTTTAAGCTACACTTTCACCAAAAATGAGACAACTCCGTCAATTAGTTTGCAAGTTATGGACTGTTAAACAGTGGATACATTTTTTTGGACCCCTCTATATATATATATATATATATATATATATATATATATATATATATATATATATATATATATGTGTGTGTGTGTGTGTGTGTGTGTGTGTTTGTTTTGTTATTGTGTTTTTGGGAGAAGTTATTTGTCTTATTTGGGTTGGGAGGGATTATGTTAATCGTCTTAAGTCTTTGTCTGATAAACAGCCAAATGTATATTTGATCACACAACTATTAGGTTCTGACTTCCAAATATATGACAGGAAACCTATCTGGTATGCACTTAAGTGAAGTTCGTTGGGTGCACTTGCACCGATAAACTAGTGCCCCCCTGAGTGTGGTGCGGCAATGTACTTGACTAAAGTTCGTTGGGTACACTTGCACCGATAAACTAGATTACTAAAAATCAACTTTTTAAAATTAATTTTGGTTCAACAGGAAAACATTTATGATCATAAATATAAAATACCAGATAGGTGTCCTGTTATATATTTGGAATTCAGAATAGTTGAATAGTAATAACAGGAAGCCTAATAGTTTTTCCAAGCTGTTCAATTGTTGGTCTGAATTGTAGCAAGAGGAGACAGAAACACACTAAATCTACTGTATTCCAACCCCTCACAGACCACAAAACAGGTATTCTAAATATTTAAATTATTTCATTGTTAACTTGTTTCATATAAGTTTATCTTCTTTTTACAGACTCATAAAAGAGGCACATGGGTAAAAGTCCGTGTGAAAAAGCCAACAGATGTACTTGAAGCAGCAGAATCTCAAAGTGTCGGGTCTCTTTCAAGCAATTCGATACAACCCATTGAGCAACTTATGGTCAGAAAAAAGACATGGAAAGGAACAATTAACACCAATAAAACCAACATTAAGAAAGCATTAACTATTTTGAGTCATTCAGAAGATGAATACACGAAATTGGAAAATATTTTTGGTAATGAGAAAGATACCGATGTTACTACTACAACAGAAGTTTCAACCGAAGGTTTTACAGAAAGTTATGATTCCACAATACCAACATTTTCTTCAGACATGCCTATAACAGAACAAACAACTGTAAACACCGCAAATTTCCCATTCACTGAAACAACCACAGAAGATATACCGATTACAACTAATAATTATGAAGATGCTTCAAAAGTACTAGGTACTTCAAACACAACAGAAATTTCATTAGAAATTGAAATGTGTTACCGAGGACGTTGTGTGAAAACAACCAGAACAAAGGAATCTGATTTAAGTGACTTAATGACTATAGAATAAATTAAGTTATAAACTATTACTGCATTCTTGATAAGTATAACACCAGTTTAATTATACTATAATCAATATGTGAATATATGTATATGTTTGCTTGTGTGTCTGTGTGTGTGTGTGTAAAATTAAAATTACATATATATATATATATATATATATATATATATATATATATATATATATATATATATATAAATGTTAATCATTGTAAAAAAACTTATAACTTATTATGAATCTGTCAAAAAAGATAAATGTGATTGTTACTGATAAAAAAGACATGAAAAAAATTGTATTCATGTGATCACTACAAAAACTTGCACGAATATTCTTTCCTTGCTCCTACTTTATTTGTTATTTCAACCTAAATAAATTCTTCGACTATAAATTCAGGATTATTCTAATTTAAACAATAATCTAATTTCACATTGCCTTCTCTTGATTTGTTTGAGTACTGGAAACGAAGTACTCCTTGCAGTCCTTGAATGAGAAAGGCCCAACCCGAGGATGTAAAAATGTTAAAGATCAAACAAAATGAGTTACTTTAAATAATAAAATATAAATAGTTCATTACAATAAGTATATTTAGTATAAGGTTTTATTTACAAAATGTGAAGTAATGCAGCAATTTTAGACTAATATGAACCTAATTAAGAGATTTGTTAACAATAGAAACAAGATAAGTATAATAATAACAATTTCAAGTTTCAAACATCTCCTATTTGAAAATAACTGAAATTAAATAAGATATTACAATTACTGAGAATACATAGATTTTTAATATCAGTGTTAATAACAGTCAGTGCTTAAAATTACCCTATTGAAATATTTAACAATGGAGGGATCAAAATATGTTCTGATATAATTGAATGTATTGAGCTTAGGCATTATAATGATAACTTATTATGGCACTAATATAGATCACTAGTATAGTTCTTAGACTGTTTAACACAGGGAAGCAAATAATAGGAAATTTTAAATTACTGATTAATATATTATTCCAACTTGAGTACATGAACATATACATGTAGAATATTAAATAGATAATCACAGAGAACATAAATCTCTTTTACCTGAGCGGTGAATTTACTACTGTCATAGAAAATAGGATTATAAATAAACCCATGAATTGGTAATGATATGACATCAAAAATGCTTCTACCTTAATAGTCTTGTTATTAGGCCTTCAATGTTGCAGTGTACCCCAAATTGAATCAGGCCGAAACACTAAACATATAATAGAATGAAATTTAATTACAATGTACACCATTCCCCTTGGTGAGTACACCAGAAGAATGATATTTCTATTTCTACATATATATTTATAGCCTATATAACAAATGATCCCTTTTATGTTTACATTGTTCTGCGCTAACTATTATTGAACAGTGAATGAGTTAAACACAGAAAATTCACAAATGTAAAAATGTTTAACTACATACTTTATTAGCCTTCATGCTTTTTATGTTATGTTCATTGTAATGAAGTAATTGAATTGGCTGTTCATACATTAAGTAAGGTGGACATTGTAGTAAAATCTGTATGTTTATCGAAGCCTGATATCCCAGAATTTTTTCAATCCTTTTAATTGAATGAAACATCTGTACTGGTGTGATTGTGCTTGTTAATAGTGCAATGCGAGTGGACATAACTTGAGGGATAACATTACAACTTCATTGTAGGGGGGAGGGACATTATTTATAGTGGGTAAAAATAAATGTAGTACTTTTTTGGCTGCATTAGTAGAGGGTAAATAATGAATTAGTTCTTCACTCTTTCGATTTTCCACCCCCAGAGAGGGTTCGCCTTCTCAAATGAAGCCTGAGGCTGGCAACCCATTGGTTTATTTCCACTTATTACTAATGGAACACTACGACGATTGCGAGAAGCTGAAATTGATAAAAACAAGACGAAATAGAAGTGAGTACTTCAGCGTTTGCGAACGCTTCTGCCCATTACAACTATCCGTATTAAATAGATCAAAACACATTATGAAGTAGTTTGAGACAAACGGATAACATAATAATAATATAATCCGTTAGCTTATCTAATTAGGCATATCTAAATGGCGGTAAATAAAAATTCTCTAATCATCTCCGAAGATTTCCGCCTGCAAATCTGTGATTGGGTAGAACGTTCTTGGTTGATTAATACAACATTGTATCAAAATAGACGCCGTGACTATTGCTTTCCAGGCCTTAATCCACTCCTTTCATTTGTTCCCGCATGTTTAAATGAATAATACTATTAATATTGCATTTTATTTTCTTTACTAGTATAAGGTAAATAAAGAACCTCTTACCTGTACTCATCTTCTGTCTTCACTCGCCTATTTGGTCTTCAGTTGTACCAGTTTTGGCTTGTCGCCGTCATCTAGGGTGACTGACGACATAAGATAGAAAAGAGATGTTCTTTTTCAACTAAACAAAAAACACTAACTAAAATAAACAACATAACAAACTAAAATAAATAAACATTCGAGTAATTTTCAAAAAGCAAATTCAGCACTCCACTGCCTCTTTATAGGAGTGACGAACGCTATATCTGAAGCAGTTAAATAATAACCAAATATTAATCAAAAGTCAAATATTAATTTTGGTTACCTATTAAGATCTACCCCGCACTTCACAACCCTTTTTAGTTTAGTTTGCTGAGTCAGTATTGTTTAAATAGAATCTCAAGAGACCGTTAAAGATAGAGAAGCGTCGGTGACGTTGGGGAAGGTGAAGTTGCAGCCCTGGTGTTTCGCAGTACTGTGAACTCTGCATTTTATGGTTTATTAACATTACGGATTCTTTAAAGATGGCCCAAGATTCAGTACGAGTTAGAAAACATAATCTGAGCATTGATTTTGTTTTTAATGATAAACAAATCGATTTCATGGAGTTAGAGATTACCGGCGAAATTGGTAGCATCATCCAACTCATGCATCAAGTTTTCATGAAGCACTTTCCTTCCCCAAACGATAGAGTTACACTTATGATCATGAATAAATGGTTTTAGAGTCGTGGAGGCCAATTGTAATCTCTGCCAAAATGAAATTCCAGGTATGAGCAATAAATATTTATTTGATTTTTATTATTTCTGCATGTAATGTGACAACCTTCAGATTGGGAAGATCCTGGTCGCAATCGTACCCATATTTATATTAAGAAAAGTCGTCGGCGAATGAGCCTCAAGTGGATTGTTTCATTCACCCAGATTCTGCTGTAGGTTCTGCTCAGAATTATCTACCCACTATCCAACTCCACCTGATATACTTTTGAAGAATTTCTGTAAAAAATGTAATGATATTGGGTCACTCCCTTTAATCAGTGCTATTATTAATATTATTTAATCAAATTATTGTGGTATTCTTTCTTTCGCACATCAATATTTCATAAAAGCACTGATTGATGAAAGAGTTACTTAATATTCACTGAATGTTCCCTATTATAAAATTATTATTACAACTACTAATGATAGTTTTAAGTATATTCTGTTCTAATATTTTGACATTTCAAAGGTTCATCATTGTTTGATTATGATACTGATATGAGTATAACCTATAGTGTATTCCTGAAACATTAAAATTATGATTATGTTTCAAAACAAATAACTGCAACTGCATCCCTTTGTATTTATTCCTCCTTAATTGTAAATGCTTTACAGTCATATATTTATATGAAAATTGTTGTAAAAATATGTAATGATATTGGGTGCTAATATTAAATCCAATATTAATGTTCTAATCTATTAACAATATAATAAAATATTTATCAAAAGATAGAAACTAAAATAAGGCGAATGTATTAGATTAAAAGGAAATATTTTTGTAATATTTCATTGACACATCAATATCTTAGTATAATTGCACTGCTTGAAAAAATAGGGCTATAAAATTATAATTACAACTACTAATGATTTTTGTAAGTACATTCTGTTGTATTATTTTGAATATAAACATTAACAACTTGTGTTTATTTCTGTAGAAATTGTACCCTTTTCTATTTTTTTTTATTTATATTTTTTTTATCTTTTCTATTTATTTTATTAAATACGTTTGTAGACTGCTTGTAATTGTGTAATTGATCTATCTCTACTTGCAATGAAGTAATTGATCAATTTATATCAGTGGAAAGTGGAAATTTTAATAGAATATGTTTGAATATCAATCCTTGTCAGAATTTGTTCAATGCTTTTACATTGTATAAAAAATCTTTACTACTGTGTTTATACTTGTTAAAAGTTTTTGGTTTACATGATATTGTTTAAAGTTAGTTCATTCTTGAAATATGATTTTATTTTGAATATACTTCTTTACATTTATTTCCTTACTTATATAATATATAAAATATATTATATATATAAATATATAAAGTAATGTCTAATCCATGTTATGTTTATATGTGTAAACCAACAACAGAAACATTATTTATGGGGATGCTCGTGTAATCTGAATCTCATACTTCAACCGTCTTGTATTGAGGTAACTAAATTATTTATTTATATTTTAATAGGATTAAAAATATATGTAACCATTCAAGTCTTTTAATTTAGTATTACAAATAATTTAAAAATTTCGAAGTATAATTCCATTTGTATGATATTATTGATTTGATATTGTTTAATTAATTTTTAATTCATTTTTTATTAAGTGATTGTAACATTGTACTTATTTATAATGGTAATGGGTTTTACAAATGAAAAAAAGCTGCTGGATAATTGAAATGAACTAATATTAAATTTGACTGGAAGTTACATTCATGGGAAATGGTTATAATTGTAATAATAGATTGTAAATAATTTTACAAGTTTAATGAGTTTTTCATTAATAAAACAAACTCAGTAATGTGTTTACTACATAATTAAATATAATAAATTAATGTAAATTCTTACGTTTCTTTTATTTTCTTCTTGTGTAAAAATTTTAAATTATTTTTTATCAAGAATGTTACAGGAACATAAAAGACAACTGCAGCAGGAGGTGTACTTAACAGCATAGATCAAATTGATAACACATCTGACACTACATTTTCGATGAAAAAATTTACAGACTACAAAATGTAAGCTATTTATATGGGCTCAATGAGTGTATGGAATGTCTTCTTTCTGCTTATTTGCTCGTTTATTTGTTCCTGACCTACATTGTTTTGGCTTTTTGCCACTGTTAACATCAGCCCATCAGTAATATAGTCAGATAAAGATTGGCTTAATGAATGTCACTCACTATTACTTTTACTGCAAATTTATACATTTATTAATACAAATCAATACACTCAAATAAGCATTCAATTATTGCAAATAATAATACAATTTATTTCTACTTTTCTTAATGGCTTAATAGATTAATAAATCTACTGATCATCACATAACGTATCAATACTTATCATCACATGTGTCAAGTGTCTCTGTACATGAAAAACTTGGCAATTAGAAGAAAGCAGATATTAAATTATTGAACAGGCATTGAAAGGCATCACCCAATATGCTTTTAAAATTATACAAATATTATTATTGCATTGTAACTACAATTACTAGTTATTGTTTATTATTAAAAATATATGATGAACAATATGTACAAACATTTTTAAAATTTATAATAATATATTCAAGCCACTATTTATTATTAATATACATTTCAAACATAAAAAACTGAATATTTATAAGAGATCACAACAATCATCCCAGACTCGGAGTATGTAGATGTTAGAGATGGGAGTATATCATGAGTATATAGAAGATATTTAATATTCACCTTTAATGTTCTTTCATTTAGACCTGCCAGAAAAGTTTCAAATTTAAATTAATTAGGTTTTTTATCAATTTAGAAACCAAAATCTGTTCTCTCATTAATTTAACTTTTTGAGCTTACACATTATAATGATATCTTAGTATGGCACTAAAATTAGCGGTACCTTTATATTTTAATATAGGTAAATAAATAACAACAAATGTAAATTACAGATTGGCCTTATACTCTGCTTCTTGTAAATGAACATAGAATGGAAGAATATTAAATTAAAAATCACAGGGAACCAAACATTCTTTTACCTCTGGTTACTAGCATGCTCACTAAAATCACAGAAAGTAGGAATACAAGTAAACCCATGAATGAGGTAATGAGATGACACCAACAGCGTTTCTGCTTTCTTAATTTCAATTGTCTTATGAGCCGCTCTGCTTTAAGCCCATCCAAAGTGAAATCCAAATGGCTATACCCAGTGAAGTCCTATGAAAAGTAATATTTACAACATGTTCTAAAACAGTTTCAAAACTTAATATTGCACATATGTTAGGTTGGATAATTATAACTATTTTAGAGAGGCTTTGATAGATCTTATCAGTAGGCCAAATGCTGGGCCCAAATAAAATGAAGTGTGTGTAATCAAATTTTCACCAATAAGTACATTTTTATATGGGCCCATATTGTAAGTAGGTTTCATTAGGAATCTAAGTGTATGAGCCTGCACCCTTTCTGAAGGATTATTTTAGTGGTTTAAAATGATAGCTAGGCGCTCAATATTAAGCAGGAATAGTTCTTTTTCACTTTTGGATCACTCCTTGGTTTACATCCTGTGAAAACTTGTAGAGCACTCAAATTTCCGAGATGGTACTCAAGCCAATCCCGCAATGATATCGAGTGAATGAATAAATTATTTATGTATAATCTACTCACTATTATACTTTAGTCGTAAACATTATCGAAATTTCAATTACTCAGTACAACGGAAGACAGTCGAAACAAATATTAACGGAAAACGGTGTTGTAAGAAAAGAAAGTACGTTTGCATAAGAGCACTTCCTGTCGTCCCATTTCATCATTATAGAACGCAAAATGCCCTCCTTCCTTAATTTGATTAATTTAAACAGCGGTGGTCTCGTACCCGTGAAGTTCAGACAGTCCCAATTTCAACTTCCCTTTTCAAGGTTCCTTGTATCGTATGCTATCTCGATAACACCAAAGCCACCTATTTTTTCCCATGCTGGGAAAAAATTACGTTTCTCGATTGAGCGTATTTTTTACATTGCGCCCGGGTTCAATTTGTCGGTTGAAATTCGATACTTATTTCAGGGGGTTAAAGTGGCTAAAGCTATGAACTCTGAAGCCTGGATAGGGTAAATCACCAGGATCACAATGCAGGACTTACTAGGCTCCCTTTGGAAAGATTTTTTTAGTTTTTTTTCAGCAATGAGGGGGTAAGCCCTTATATCTACCTATTTTCTAACACTTGCATCTGATTGATAATATCTGGCTTATCGAATATTAAGAAACCTGCGAGTCCCTCCTTGGAAAGTATGCTCCTTTTAAGTTCCCCTCTAAACTTTGGCTCACATGTATAATTTATTATAGATGGAAATGATGTTTCGACCAGCCAGAAATGTATAACTATAAGGGACATTTATTTATTATATCAGTAGATATCCAGTCAGTCAAAAAAAAAACCTGACACCCGTAAATTACATCGGGTAGTATTTCTTTGCTTGTGTCCAGGTCTCTTATTTAGGGTTACTTGGACTGTAAAAAATATCCAAACGGACAGCGAGCAAAAAAGAATTAGACGGAGGAAACTTAAAAGTATTTAAAAGATATTTGATAATTTAAGTTCCCTAAATAAAATCGCCTCTATTTTATTTTTTAAAATAGCTTTAGCCTAGTCTAAATTCTTGATATCCGTGACGCATATGAACAAGTAGCCATTCATACAGTTTATTGTTTTCTGTTACTTACATCGTCATAACGTGCTCCGGCTCCGATCGAGCTTTGTGAAACCTGGTATCCTCCGCCTTCCAGTATGCTTTCCAAAGGGAGCGGACTTCGTTTCCACCATTTCATCAGGTCTTCTTCTATGACCACGATGTCCTTCGCTCTGTTACTGACTTGAGGAACTGTATTATAAACGCCTTCGGTTTTCGCACCCTCTTCTACAAATATCGGGTTTACCCTGGGAGAATCAGTCGTTGATAGTACAAGTTTTTTTTTGTATATATTCTCATATTATCTTTATCATTGAGTTTGAATAGTAAAAGTGCAATAGCAGCGTGCGAGACACACTTGATTATCTACCAACGTGTTTCACGAAATTAGTGTCGCAATGCTACTAACGAGGGTGAAAAGACAAAACATTTAAGGCACCAAATAGGTGGATGGAGAACATCGCACGAGTGTTCTTTTAAATCTCAAAATAGTGAATTATTTGCATGCTTGTAATCGTGTATACAAATAATACTATGCGTAAGGGCTGTGACTGTGTATTTTCGTTATGTGTATGTTATTGTTGTGTGTTTTACGTGTCATTAAAAAATAGTATGGTTGTTCATGTTGAATTTTTACTTTTCCAAAATCGAAAGCGTACCTCGATACGGCATAAATCTGGCCCGTTTTTGAATCTGCGGCGATGGCTGCGAGGGGATCGTCGGTGAAAACATTTTCGACGAAATTCCGACGCGATCCAGAAAACCAATTTATCATCTCCGGTTACCTATTTAGGGCCTCCATCAATTAAGAACCCTTTCTCGATCTGAAAAATGTTCGGAAATCCAATTAGTTCGGTATCCGTTCTGCGGCATTTGAGTTGGGTAAACATTGGACAAAAGATAGAAATTCTTCTTCAAAAGATAGAAGTTCTTCAAATTATACATATACGAATATTGGTAGGTTGATTAGGTAGGTTGCTGATTATAAATTACCTAAATTTTGGAGGCACTAACTCGCTGTAATCCTCGCGTGGGTTGAATAATAGTACGACGATATCGTAAGAAATTAATTACGCCATTCTAAACTTGTTACGGTTGGGCACTTCTTTCCCTCTCTACGGAATGCTTTAGGGCGTCCGTTTTTCATTTCGACATTGAACCATACGTACTTGCGGAATTGGCGAAAAAAATTTACAAGGTTAACAATTCGTCAAATAATCTGTAATTTATACATTATGTATCACGTGACGTTTAAAAAGAATTTCGGAAATAGTCACTTTCGGTCGTACTTAAGACAGAAGCCTCTTCGGTACAAATTTTCGATTTTAACTTTTCAAAATTTAAGAGAGAGCCTTCCAGCTGTCCCCGCAATACAACGCGACTTTATTTTTAATCTCAATAAAGTCATTCACCGGCCTCTGATCAAAGTGCCCAATCGGCAAACGGTCTTATCCCGAAGTGTACTCCTGAGTTGCTATCTTAGAATATATGCCAACGGCGTGTTCTTTTCTCCTCCCCTAAATTCAACCTATTCGTGTATAATCTGTCCAAGCAGTAAGTAGTTACTATACTGTAGTCGGTGTAACTGAAAAGTAGTCGGCTTCGACTAAATTTAGAAACACATGAGTTAGGCATTATATTTTTAAAGGAGATCTCTAGTCAAACTCAATGTACAATGTTTATTTGTTACTAATCGAAGGATTATATTACGTGAAAGGAGAAACTTATTAACATTAGTATTAAGTTGGAAGTTAATAATCAATTCAAGAATAAATAGCGGCCAGAAATTGATTTCGCTACCAGTCCTTTTATGTCGGTAGCAAACCTGATTACCGGTAACATCCCACTCGCCAATGAGTTTGTATATATATAAATATTGTATCGGGTCCTGCAGACCTGAGATGATGTATGAAGGATACTTACGTTAGTAGCGAAGTAGGGGGCAATGGACGCGACGATTGTCGACTTGAGACTGGAGCCGGCTCCAAACTGCGGCTCCCCTTCTCCGTCGTCTTAGCTTCCTCTATGTTTTAATAATCACAGGAAAACTCGTTACGAAAAGCTACTACCGCTCAAATTATGTAACTGATTCTTGTTACCCGGCCTCACTATCGCCCACGGCGGTTCTCAATGCCAAGAGCTGTCGCGAGTTCGAATACGGACCGGAGCAGTTTTTTATCTTTTGTATAGATTAATTTTTAGCTTGTTCTTGATGCTAGTAAAAAAGAATTGAAAATAAATAGTGTATATTACGGGAAACTGACTTCATAAACAAAAATCGACCTGGCCACGATTATCGTCAAGTTTACATCTGTCTCTAACCTCTAATCAAACGTTTTCACTTTTGATGACAAAAACTGTTTGAACTTAATGTCTTCAATATTGACTATATCAAAGAAAAATGTTTTTTAGTACGAACGCTTAGGTATTTAACTTCATTCACCCGCGATGTTTCCTAGGGTTTAATGGGCTTACTGCATTTTGACTGTATTAAGCGTGCAATTAAAAACTTTTCTTGATAAACATAACAAATATCCATTGTTGAGAACCGCTGCTCGATAATAATCTTTGGCTCTACCTTTTTTATATGAATAATCTAATTGAATAATATAAAGCCATGAATATAATTGCGAGCTTCGAATCGATTTAGTATCGTCACCGAACAATATATATAGCCTTCTCCAACTATTGTCGATTTACCTACCTTTTATAGTCTCAGGCCTCTTGTACAGCCGGACTTCCTATTATTCGCTCCGTTATATTATTAAAAATAGTCTTTCGATATTAAGTAAATGATGAAAATAAGTGCTGTCATTTCCGCCTTTGTATTAAGAGGCAAGGCATGCACTTCGATACTTCTGATTGTAATTGATTTTGCTTCTCATTTTTATAGCGTTCCCGTTTCTCGAGAGAAGAATCGCGCTGCACTCGGTCGGTTCGATTGCCGAAGCGTTCTTGGAAAAATGGACGCCAAGTATGGAAGAGGGGAGAGTACGCAGTGATTTCCCACGAAGACCGCCAAATTCAAACTTTACTCGAATTTCACGCTGCGTTGTATAGTTTATGATTTTATCTTTGCATCGAATATTTAATATAAACCTATTTTTATGTCTAATATTGTCTTTTATGTTAGAATAGTACCTAATATTTTCATAACAACGCCTAATGTTTGCCAAAGTAGAGTTTTGTATACAGTTCATCGCTGCGCCCATACATTTATAATTTGACGGCGGCCCGATCGTAATTTAATTCTCTCTAGTTTCCTACCTCTAAAGAGTTGGTTTAAACCAATATAATTCGGGCTGAGTGTGATGCTCGTCTAAATTTTCCATAACCCGGTTTATAAATAGCGGACCTAATATTGTAATAGCATAGCAGCGGTGTTTCTTTAGCCTCGTGCTGAAAAACCTATCAGCGCCATTGTGCTGTAGACATTCTCGTTTGACTTTTTCCCAGTGAATCCCTAAATTACATTTTTGTGATGGCACATACACAGTATGGTATTGGAGTAACGAAGAATCGGTTTGAACTGTTCGACGACGATGAAGAGGACCCGTTAGAAGTGCTAAAGGTTCAAGAACAGGAGAAGGAAGCCCGCAAAAAAACCAGGCTCTCCGAGAAAGAAAACAAGGGAAAGGAAGTTTCTACAAAAGCGAAACCACAACAGCTACGTAAAGGAATTAAGGAAACACAAAATCTGAAACTGCAGGACCAAAAGTCTAAAGAAGGTATATTTAATTTTTTTCGTTCTCCCGTCTGCATTGGTGGTGGGAATGCCATGTGCTCCTTACTTAAAATGGAAGGGATCGCTTCTTATATTTTGTGTTAGGCTGGTGTTAAATATTTGTCTCAGTTATACAGTTTTTTCACTGGGAGAGAGTAGTTTAAGTATCTGTCCCCCCCAGGTATTCTTAAAATAATATTTGGACTAAATAGGTTATTGTTATTCCTGGAGCCAATATCCTTTTTCTTGAACTGAGCATCTGGTGGTAGTTTATATTTCATTTTATTATTTTGGTATCATCAAGATGCTGATTAACAGGATTCCCTCTAAAATTCAAATAGAACATGTTGGTATAGTTCACTCCATGGGCCTGAAGCACATGTTTGAGATTCCAATCAGGTTTTATAATATTTTTTTAACTTAATGGTGTAGAGTGTTGTGTTCATATAAGAAGAAAATAATTTATTATTGTTATATGTTTTTAATTACGTTTTATTATCTGATTAATTTGGATTGTTGGAGAATTGTTAGAATTTTTCTTTTCTTATGTCATAATTGAGTTTATTCAATGGAATAGTAGTTAACATAAAAAACAATTGAAAATAATATAATTAAACTGTTTAAATTAATTAAAATTTTTAAAAATAAATTTTTTATTTATATTATTTATTTTAATATATCTATATTGTGAATTTCTTAACTGGAAGATGTAGTGGACAGTGCTTTCCTATTACCACTATGTATGTATCCATTATTTAATTGAGTGTATGCAATAATTAAACCTACAGTTATTTATCACATGAACTACGCAATTTAGAAAGAATGTTGAGTTTCATTAATTTAAAATTATAACAAGGGATAAACATTGGGAATTCTAAATTTATGGCTTGTAAAAGTAGGAAGCTATTATGAACATGGGACATCTGGAATAAATTTTGTTTGTTTTTGTTTTTGTGTAAGTAAAGTCATTGCATTATGTATGGTAATATGCTTGTCATATTCTTGATTATGGTTTGAGACAATCTATAAATCCTATGGATAATAAAATTTGATCACCTGCTTACGTGATATATTTTGATATACCTTGTGGCGTCTATTACTTTTTTGTTACTATTACCTCAGAGTTATAATTTATTTATTTGCTTAATGTTTTATGTATATAAAATGTCCTATTCATTAATGAGTGTTTGTATATATATATGTATGTGTGTGTATATATATATTTTTTTGTGGATAAATACATAATACACCGTCATCATTAACTTAATTTAGCATTGATAAACTATATTATCTGGTTTAAATTAATCCAGTCATGCTATATAACCTGAAATCATCACATATACAGATGTACAGGGTACAGATACATATATGTCTCATATTTAATACTACAGTGAGAACGAAAGAAAATATATGTACTTCTTCGCCACTTCTTGGATTGAAATGTTCTTATTTAATTGTTGTTTTTTTATAGCAACAAATAGCTTTATAGTAGTGACTTTGGATGACTTCTGTGAAATCAACAGAGTGTGACTACTTTGTAGGGGATATTAGTGGGCTTAAATTCAATAGTGTATTGTTTACTTCTGTATTGTTGATTTAGGATCAGGCATCTTACGACTTAATTTCACTGTTGCTTTATTAGTGAATTATGTTTAAAAAAGGCTTATTTTGTATTACTGAATTAAGTAAATTCAAATGATTCAGAGTTTAAATACACTATCATAACTTATAGAACCTTGTGTCTGTCTTCAGCTACTATTTTGCTAAACTAATTTTGCTATTCAGGAGACCACTGAATTCAGTACATATGTGAGTGCATGTGCATTTTATTTAAGGACTATTTTCAGTTCTTAATTAGCCAACTCTAGTACACCTGTTCCCTGTAAGCCTGAAGTACACAAAAAGTACACCGAAATGTGCATTTCTTTATTGACTGTCCCGGACTGAGGCAGTTACACTTGTTTGTGTTTTTCAAAGAATGCATGAATTCGAAATATCTCAAAGTCTTTTGTGAATTTGAGCCCATATTTGAAAGTCAATAATAGTCTACACTGCTGAGTATGTGGTTGATGAGTATTGGTCATCTATGTTTAGTTAAAAAGTTTTGTAATGTTTGAAACTGTCTAATCACCTATAAGATTTTAAAGAATTCATTGTTCATGACTCATTCCTAGTGTCAAACCAAAATCCATTTCTTTATTATAATTTTCCGTCAATACATGCACTTAAATAAATACATTTTTTTGATTGAGTATTTTATATTTTCTGGTTTTATAGATGGAGCCAAACCTAAGTATCCCAATAGAATTGATCGTGGAGATAGGCGATACAATGGAGATGCACCAGTACAAGAACGCAATAATCGTCGCCCTAAAGATGAAAAACCTGGAGATGTTGTACAACAAAGGTAACTTAGATGTTACTGGATAAATAGCTAAATTTATTCATTGTGTTTATATTCATTTGCCGTCTCATTTAACTGGCCTTTCAAATTGTGTATAGGTTAGCAGAGCCCTCTGATCTTATTATGGTAAATTAATGCAATCAATCAGATCGGATCCATTACCATTTATTATTTTTTGTTTCTTAAATGTATCAGGGAAGAGCAGCAGTTTGAAAAAAGGGAATATCGCAATGACATGATGAAAGGATATACAAGGGAATCAGGAGATAACAGAGGAAGGGGACGGGGTAATCTTGGAAACATTGGAAGGGGTGGAATTGGACGTGGTGGAACGAGAGGAGGTAGAGGGCAGAGGGCGGGTGGTTATGACAATCGAGGAAAACGGGAATATGAACGGCAGTCTGGATCTGATAAAACGTCTGTATTCAGGTTTTTGCTACCATTTATATGAATTTAATGATGTTAAATACTCATTATTCTGAGTATTTAATGATAAATTAATTACTCATTTTATGTTTTCTGTTATCATTGGATTAAATACATTTTCTCAGACTTAATACTGTTATAGTGGTGTAAAACCTGTTGACAAACGAGATGGGTCAGGAGCCCACAACTGGGGATCTCATCGTGATGATTTGGAGTAAGTTGTATTAAAATAAATTTTATACATTAACTGATATTATTTTTTTTAATATTTAAAAAACTATAACAAAATGAATATTTAATTGTAGTGCATTCTTTTTAATATTAATGATACCTGACGTAATAATGATTTTATTTAAATTGTTGAATTGTATTAATCTTCTATTGTCTGTTTTCACTGTGTGAACTATAAATTTGTATTAGTTTTACATACTAAAGAATATTAGAGAAGAATATATAGAGTCCTCAAGTTAAAGTGCAGGTGTAATTGAGTTTACAGTACAACATTTAAATATAAAATTAAAATTCCTTTTTAAAGAAATATTAGTTTTATCTTTTTTATTATTGTATTTAATAGTGTTATTGTATTATTCATACAGGGATATCCAGAATGCTTCTCGTCAAGCTGGTGAAGACTCGGCTCCTTGGAATTCAGACAAAACAGATGAAACCTTTAATGAAAACAAGTTAGTTAATTTGATTATTCGAATATGAAATGTAGAATGATATTTATTTATATTAATCGTTATTGGAAATCATTAGATAATTAATTTCAGTCAATATCCAAGACAGATCCATTAGTTAAGTGCTTTTTGTTGGGTCCGTAGTTCTGTTTTGTTTAGTATTTAATTCTTTGAAGGTGTGATGAAAGTATAACATTAAATTTCTATTATATTTTTGAAATCTACCATATATTTTTCACAAAATTATTTCAAACAAAAGTTTGTCTAATTAATATGATTTTTTGGTTTCTTCTTTGTTTATGCCAGTAGGTTTTTAATAAACAGCTCGTTCTTCTAAGTTTGTGTAATTCACAAGCTCGAAACTTACATCAAAGTTACTGTATTCAGGTGCCTTTTATGGTTAATCTCCATACTTCTTGTATAGTGGGTACTGTAAACTAAAAAGAATGTTAACTATTGTTGACTTTAATAATCTACAAATTGATCTGAATTGACAAGTTTAACTGGCCTCATTACTATTATTTTTTATAGTTCTGCAGGCCCGGGTGAAGGTGAAGAAGTTGGTGGACCCACTGAAGATGAACCTAGAGAACTGACCCTTGATGAATGGAAGGCCATGAGAGCACCTCGGCAGAAACCAGTTTACAACTTAAGAAAGGCCGGTGAAGGAGAAGATTTGACCCAATGGAAGAAAATGTATGCGCTCCAAAAGAAAAAAGATGGTGATGATGATGAAGAAGATGATGATGATGTTAGTTTACCCTAAGAGTATTTTTTTTAGTATAATGTACTTGAATTTTAAAAAATAGAACTTCTTAAAACTAAAAGCTTAAGTTAAAAAAGTTAACTTAAGTTACACTTTAAACTTTTTAAAAAATTCAATGTTTGAGTGAGTGGTTAACACAGCTGCTTCAGTCATAGTGGTTTGTGGGTTTAAGTTTAGCTCATGGCTAGTCATGTCCTTGGTTTGTTAGTATATAAGTGTGTGTGTAAAATATTTTTAGTCCAGCTACAGATATCTTGAGCGCAACTTTTGCACTAATAACGTTATGTGCTATACATTTTTTACAGCCTCAGTCGATCTCATCAGTGAATGTTTGTTATAATGAAATAGTTGATCTTTTGAGTTGTTTGTATGTACATGTATACATGTGTATCCTTAAAAAAACTTTCAATCATCTAGCACAGTATTATTTATTTATATATGGACATTACTTTCCATTACCAATCTATTGATTTATTGCAGTATTTATTATCTGTGGAATTCTGAGACAGCATTCATATAAAAATGATTTTTGTAACAGGAATACGAAAGCTGTGAATACCCACAGAGAGTTGGACGTCAAAAACATGTTTTGGACATTGATATTCACTTCAAAGATGCACGTGGCCGTGGTAGGGGCGGACGTGGTGGAAGAGGTGGACCGAGACTCGGATCAGGACGACCAAATATCACTCATACTGAGAAGACATTTGACGTAAGTTACAATTTTTTGTTAGACAAAACTGCTCGTTACCATAATTGTATACTTCAAATTAACCTTTGCGAATTCCAGTTTCTTAATTTTATATGTAAAATAAGTAATCATATTTTTTCTTATAAATTCATCTACAAAAATTATGTTGTAATTTTATTAATAGATAACCCAGAACCTTCTTTGCATATTTTAAAATAGATCTGCAATTTAGATTTTTATAATCAAACGAGTAACACTTTTGTTGAATTTATTTCCACTTATTCAGTTTAAAACACTTTATTATAGATAATGGAGCAGTGAATAAACCAATTTAGTAATAATTAAAATATAATTTGTATTTCATAATAAGTGTGGGGTATGAAGAAAAATATTCTGGGAGATAATCAGCATATTGAATTGTATATGAATTTCATTTATATTTATGATTTTGAGTAGCAAATCTTTATTGTAATGTGAAAACAAAATTATTTTTGGTGCAGGATGAAAACCGAACTCGCAAAAGTGCTCCAAAGGTTGATGATGAACATGATTTCCCTTCATTGGGTTGAGACAAGACTAGTCACAGCCATTTCAAGAAAGAAAATTCAACCTGACTAAAATTTTACATAACATTCATCAGCTTAGATTATCTCGTATTTGTTTAAAATTTTCTGTATAAATACAATAAAGTTTCATTCTTATTTTGTATTTTTTTCACTTGGTACATAAGTGATAAGGAGAACTAGTTTTAATTTTTAATTGCTTTCATCTTGATGTAAGAATTTTCTGGTATTTTTGAAGGCTGTAGATTTCGTAAGTCTTATCAACCGATAGTGGAGAAAATTGATTTATGATGTCAATCAAACCAGCGAAATAATTTTTTGAATATAATTAGTTTTTTGTCTTTTGAATTGCCTACACAGTAAGTCATTATACACATATGAAGCAATAAGAACTTCATAATTAATGTTCTTTTATATTAATGTGTGAAATATTAATTTCCACAAAATTATTTCTTATGTCCATATCTAGAATAATGTCCAAAGTAAAAAATGTATTTTTTTAAGACGGTTTATGTGTTGCTGTGATTCCTAGTGGAGATGTGGGGATGGAATGTGGTGGCTGAGAAAAATATGCATTAATTCATTCTGATACAAATTATTGTTCATCTGAATGGCTAATTACATTATTCAATGAAGACATTTTCAGAAGCGACAAAACAATTAAACATTTACAAACAGTGATTGCTGTAGTAATATGAATGTATTTTCAGTCTATGTTTTTTGTTTTTTCAAAGTATATAAATTGAAGTTTCCCCTGTATTCCATTCATATAACTTTAAGTTGTATTGACTTTCTCTTGAAACATGTTGGCAACCTAGTTCTTAGACTTGTTCCATTGCTGTAAACCTTGTATTTTAATGAGAACTATTTTAAGGATAATTAGCTGAGATGTAAATAAAATTGTGAATGATCTTTATATTTGTTGGTTGCAGGTTTACAATTCATAACACACAAGTAGTGTAAATAAATTGCAGTATATTTAGACCATTATTTCAAGTTTTATTGTTTTACAGGTGTATGTAAATTTATTATTATATTTATATTTTTTATCAACCAGAAATGATATATGATCATCGTACATTAATTATGTATTAGGTATGTAATCTAGATTGCTTCTGTGTTTTCAATGAATTTCGGTATGAATATTTTATGTGTAAAATTTCTCTGTATTGATGAACTCTGTGCCAAAGTTTATGTTATTCATTACAGTTACTTGGACGTTTTCAGTTTCAAAATCTGAGATATGGTTTGTTAGTTACTTATTTTGTCTTGAATGAGTTAATCAAATATTTACATGATAACTATAACACTGGATTAGAACTGACTTAGTTCAGCATATAACGAGATAATGTGTTATATCTAATGTTGAATATTTTTTGTATGCTCATTCAGTGAATATTGCAAAAACCAAATACATAATACGACTGTGAGTAATATCTTGTCCTATATTATGTTAGCACACCAAATGGCTAACATTTGAATAAGAAAGGTCTCCACCACATGCTCACTATAGTATTTGGATTAGTAAACAGACATTGACTTTTGAATGATTCTTCACTATAAAGTTCATAACAATGTCTATTAATTAATCAATCCGCCATTAGACAGGACAATATGGCCTATTGTACAGTAAATGTTTCAATATATATATATACATACACACACATGTGTACAGTAAATGTTTCAATATATATATACACACATGTGTCTGTGTGTACACACTGTCAAACACTTTCTGGACTATTATATTAATTAAAAAAAAAGCTTAAGAAGCAATGTAACCATGTTTAAAATAGTGAGATTAAATTAACATCAATTCATACAAATGTTAAGTACACTGTTTATATTTACTTTTGTTGCTTCAGAATTATTGAATAATTTTTTGTTTAACTAGGAATGTTCTACTTTTTTTCATTTTTATATCTGATTACATTATACTCAAAGATTAGGCAAAAAATATTTTAGACTTGGTTTTGTGGGCACAGTATTAGGAGATATTTTCTTTATTAAACAATACCCACCACAATTATCATATATTGTTCATATGCTTCAATATTTATGATAATATTATAATCAATTTACTTATTCTGATTTAAAAGATATATGTATCAATAGGGAATAATAAATGTTCTTCAAACTTTTCCACAGTTACAATGCCATAAATAATGTATTATTATTCAGAGCAACATTCATTGGGTGGTGTCTTATTTATTTCGGAATGCAAAAATTTAGTTATTTTGTTTATTATTAACCAATAAAATTGTAATGCTGGCAAGTTGTTCTAGTATGTAGTGAGTTTATATTATTAGGCAGCTAGGACATAATACTGAAAGGCTGTATCAGGCTTGTGTAAGATTGTAGACAATAGGCCTCTGTAATATTATTTCAACAATTATTTAAAACAAGATACAAACATTACAGTTTAATTTTACAGTATTTAATTTTTATTCATTATCAGCTGGTTTTGTTTCTGTATCTTTTTG
Source organism: Lethocerus indicus (assembly GCA_019843655.1). NCBI lineage: Eukaryota > Metazoa > Arthropoda > Insecta > Hemiptera > Belostomatidae > Lethocerus > Lethocerus indicus. The sequence goes on from JACDQD010000001.1 coordinate 45,596,504, forward strand.
GTGTTAATAATATTAAAGTGCAATGAAATTATAGTAGAAATTACATCAAGATTCAGTTTTATATTGATCATGAATTTCAGTGTTATGATTTTTCAACTCCTACCAGCTTGAAAATATTTTAATAACTTGTCCCCTCCCAATTTATATATATATATATATATATATATATATATATATATATATATATATATATGTGTTAACCCTATTAGGCCTCTACAATCTATTAGTTGAATCATGTCATGTTATTTGGCTATTAAAATTCCTAAGGGAATTATAATGGTGAACAGAAATTAAAATTTGAAGGCTTTACTTTCATAATATGTCAGGCATTTATATATTTTGATTTTGATTATTCAACTATGAACTGCAGATATAAATATTTAAGAATTGCATTGTAACTGTATGAATTAATTACAAAATCTTCAGAAATCTTAACAAAGCTCTAGGTGATTTTTTATTGTTTCCCAGAGAATACAGGGGACTATATATGGTTATTCCTTGACATAATTCATTTCATGGCTTGTGTTTGTAGATTGTGTTAACTCTTATTGTTACTAATATTCACCAGTTTTTCTTCATGGTTTTAGAAACTAAATGCTGATTTAACCACTAATGATTATAATTTTTATTTATTCTCCTGCAGCAGGTTCAAATTTAAAAACAGAAGGGATGTAAATAAAACATTGTGAATGATAAATATTAATAGTGAAGAAATAATTATTAGCATAATTGATTACTTAATTTCTTTTTCATTTGTATTTTATATACAGTTATATAAAATAAGAAAATGGTTTAATATTTTTAATGGTGTGTTAGCAGATTTTTGAATTCATAAAGTTTCTTGTATAATATTCCATTTGTTTCACTGTCTATGTATATAATTTTGCCTCTTGTAAGTCTTTTGTGAAAATTAAAAATTGGTAATTATTAGTATATAAAATAAAATATTTTATTTTCCTTAGGATGATAATGTTATATAAGGTGATAGAAGGTTATCATTTGTCATCAAGTCCGGATGAACACTGCATTATAGGGGTTTTTAAGTTATAATGTATAATATATATGAAATGGTGAGTACAAAATTCAATTTTTTTTAGAATTTTTAATTTATTTTCTAAAAAAAATTCAGATTCCTTATTCTGAAACAATGGTTTTGTTGTGATTGCTGGAAGATAGTAGAATCACATTCAAATAAATTAAAACCACAAAAATTCACTAGTTCTTAAATACAATTTTCCTTGTGCTCTTGTAAAGAAATAAATACTGTTAGTAACCTGACATACTAATATTATTGAAGACAAGAGTATTTTATGAATCCTAAATTTAAGTTAGTATAAGCTGGGGTTATTAACCTTTTTAAAAAGGAATAAGTACATTTATTACATTTGAATAAATATCAAACAATATAAAATTATAACATAATTAAATCAGATATTATATATATAAATTTATTATCCAAAAGTAATTACAGTACAAATATCCACAAACCTTCGTGTGTATATATATATATATATATATATATATATATATACACACACACACACACAAACAAAAAAACAAGGTCTATGCGCAGGTCGTTAATTGTTAATGGTCACTCTACCTTTTTTAAATGTAACCTTTGTTTGTGCAGTGTATATATTGCATAAAATATTTTATAATAAAGAAATCATGAATATATTGTGTTTAATGTATTAATAACAATTTATTTAAAATATTATGATAATAGTTTTATGCGTTTAATAAGTATAAAACTTTTATTTGAATTTAATAAATATAATTACCTCTTATAATCCTCATATGTTCTGACTGAATATAAAATTTAGTAATATTGCATGATAAATTCAGTTTTTTAAAATGAAAATCTAACTGGAATTTTCCTTTTATTTCTGTATGCGTTTTACCTTGCGGTAGTTGGCAACATGCATCGGCGCAATGGTACACTTCCTCGTGTTTACAATATTCGTTTAAATAAGCTTTTTCGAGCCAAATTATATATTTTCTAGCTCTATTTAGTCGTGCTCATTATAATAATGACATTTGGTTTGCGTTTTTAATAAAGCCACTTTTTTATACAGGTTCATTTTTTTAATTGCTGTTTGCATTTGTCTCACTAATTGTACATTTTATTCAGATGTCTCAAAAGTCTGAGAAATTTACCAAGCGAAAATTGGATACAGACAAAGAAGAAGATTTCGGGACACAATCTCTGAGGCTCGACGTTGGAGAACGTTACTTGGTAAATAGGAGAAATGATGATTGGAGTAAGTTGAAGTTTTTTATGTCTGTGGTGCAAACGATCTATTCGTTTTGAAAAAAATAAGTCATTTACACAATTGACAGTAAAAAAATGACCTGGTACACTTGTTTTCAGTTGTTTTTCTGTGTCAACCTTCCTTACAAAACAATGTTTCAGTTAATCTGCTGGTAGTGTTGTTATTATAAGTGATCATTTACAAAATTATGGAAAATTCAGGAATAAAAGTTTGACCAAGTAGTCAGTATGCATATATTCAAGTAGTTAACAACATGCATGCAGAGTTTGTTGTCGGTCTTAGGATCCTCAACTGTGGTCTTACAAATCAAAACATAAATTGTAGTTGGCCATGAATAGAGCTGTATAACGTACCTGCTGACAATATATGTTACTTGTACTTGCAAGAGAATGTCTAGATTTTTATTATAGCATTGAATGCACTTTTAAATCATTTCTTGTATTTATAGTTTAATTTTTTATGATTAAAGTGTATGTTGGAAACATTTTATTTATAGTTCCTGCGGAAATTATTCAGAAAAGATTTAATATTGGTGATAAAAATTTTGAATACTATGTTCACTATGAAGGTCTGAATAGAAGACTAGATGAGTGGATACCTCAGACAAGGTGAGTTCCTTAATTAATAATTAATTATTCAATTTCCTTAACATATTAACAAATAGTCCTTATTTCAAAGTGCCGTCATACCTCATCTAAGAGGCATGCTCTTATTTTCAGTTCACTATTCAATATAAGTTTTGTTTTTTATGTTCACAAACAATATCAACTGTTTCATAAAGCCCTTTATAGAATTAATTTCATATATTTATTATTAATATTTATATTTACAAAGATAATCATTGAATTGAATTGCAGATTGAAAACAAGATTTTTTTCCCCAGTATATAAACTGGATACAAGTCTTATAATGAAGTTTTAGAAGCTTATATTAGACATTCCAGTTGTATATAATAGTTTCCAAAAATTCTAGGTCTTTTTAAATTGAAATGGAGCCTATAAGAAAGAAAGAATGTGTGGTATAACTTTCTTATCATCCTTTGCATGCAAAATGGTAGTGATTGAAAGGTGGGGGGGGAGGGCCAGGTTCTAGGTCATAGAATGCAAAAAAGGTTGTGCTAACCCAGAATATCACCCTCATTCAGTACATGCAATAAATTCATCACTGTGCAGGTCCTTAATTGTTGTTAATGGTCACTCTACCATTTTTAAATGTAACCCTTGTTAATTTTTTTTTGTTTATTTTGTACTTTTAGTGTTAAGCGTGGGACATAAGCATACTTTGTTTGGCTTTTCAAAGATTTGAAATTGTAAAGACTCCAAGAGGTTACAACAGGCATAAATTATCTACTGCTTAGCAGTGATATTCATCATTAGAAAAGCCTAGTATTAGCCCTTGATAAATATGGATGATAATCTAATAAGGTGGTAAGTGGAGGGGTGGAATGTGGGGTATAATATCACCGCTGGTTAATGTAAAAACAAAAATTCAGCTGGTTAATGTACAAACAAACATTCAGTGATTACTTTGATCGCGGTTTGTCAAAAATTTGATTCATCAATTAATTAAACTCCTCCCCCACTGAATTGTCCATTGAATGAAAACTTTATTTATCTATTGGTTGCAACAGACCATACATTGTTATTAACTTCATTCATATCCTCCTGTCAATGGAGGCTAAGCTCACAAAGTGATTTTTGTCGTGGCCACGCTACAACATTTCTACCTGGTGCTCACTCAACATCTATTTTTACAGTAAATGAGGCTTTTATAATTGATCTTTTTTCCTCTGTAATTGTATCTAAGAGTTCTTTTGGAAATTTTGTCCTGAAAGTATTGCAATAATACCAAATCAACTAATCAATTTTGATACTGTTGAAGAGGAAGGTCACAATTATTTTTCTGCTTATAGAAAATAGTTATCTCATTTTATTTAGTTGTGTGAGCAGTGGCTGCCGCAAGAATGGCTTGTGTGGAGCAGGCCCCTTGGTTTACTGTTTGCATAAGCCACTTTGAACTGCTAAAATGTAACATTAACCTGATCTTGAGTTAACATAAACGCTATTTAATGTTTTTGTATTTCAGTTATTTTTTTATGTTGTTTCAGAGTGTACTAGATGAAATAATAACAGATGATTTCAATTGACAGTTCCAATAAACAGCATAGAGAAAGAGAAAGAAAATTATATGAAGGCAAAATATTTAAACAACGGATTGTGTGCAACATTAGAATTATGCTCCTCTTAAGATAATTCAATTCCAAAACACTTTCAGTTGAAACGTTAAGTGTGTACATTTAGTGTATTGTAACTCACATTAACTTGGGAGTTAAATTGATACACAGTATCTCAATTGATTTATAAATGAAGTATTGTCATCAGTAGGATAGTCATCTTATTCTAATCTATTGTGATAATAATATAATTATCTTATTATTGTAGTAGTGTAGGATAATGAGATGTTTTATTGATGATGATATATAGTTTCAGAAGACGGAACACTATTATTTATAAAACATTTGAGATATAAATTGAAAAAAATAAATTGAATGAAATAAATCTAAAGCAGATATTAGGATCTTTCCTGTTATATCTTACTCAATGCTGATTTTTTGGTCCTTTTCTATAATTTGTTACCTGCCACAGAATTCCTTACCGTGACACTTAATTTCACCTCCACCCAACCAGAATTATTTGTGCATTAGGAAATTGTGTACATAACGATAGATTAGTTATGTAGGTTTGTTTTCTTGTTTTCTTTTATTTTTGTCATATTTATTATTTTCTGTACAATTGCTTTGACCTTCTTTCTGTTGTTTTACGAAGTTATTGATGTTTTGTTTTTCAAGGAACTCCTTGAAAACCGGTAAACTTGTTCCAAGTACCTTTCCTTGCTCTGAACATTCAGGGTAAAAGGACAATGAGATTTGGTTTTGGAATGTGTGCGGATATTCAGAGAAAAAAGCAATTATAGTACAATGACTAGAGAAGTAACAACCATAAATAGTGACAGTAGTTGTAGTTCCCCCCCGTTAACTGCTGGGGAAGATTTATATCCAAACTCATAGGACAGGAGCCATCAATTACCACGATCTTATCTTTAACTTAATAAAAACTTAAAGTTTTTAATAAAAATTGCTGTTAAGAAACAACTTGCTCAATTACTGCAGCCCCTATAGTTGTCTGTTATCAATAAATATTTATGTTTGGATTGGTATTCAAAGTAGAATTAATTACCATTTATTGTTAATTAATCCTAGTATCCTTTTGTTTATAATTCATTAATTAAGATCATTCATGAGATACACAAAGTGCTTCACCCTTTGTGAGACACTTTTGTAGCAATATAACCAACATTCACCTTCTTAGGGTGTGTGCAAAAAGTCATACTGGCTGTGGTTTTCTGTGGTCAGGTGATGGGATTTTAACAAGGGAGGTCCAAGGTGTTATTAACCTTCGATGTCTACCATGTAGTCTACTGATTTTGAACTGTTATAGGATTAAAATCCCAAGAATTGATTCGCCGATAGAAGATTCTCAACCAAAGGAAAAAACTGATAGTGAAGACTCAGATCGTAAAATTACACGTAACCAAAAAAAAATTCAAGATGAAACAAATGAAACTGAGGTGAATATTTTTAATTACTTTGTTTTGTTTTTTTTATATTTTGTACAGATAAAAATAATTTTTGATTTTTCATTTGTCCTTATTTTTAACTGAATATTTTGTAGATTTCGTGTGTTTCTGTCTCCTCTTGCTGGTTTGGTCTTTTGCTAGACCAGTTTTGGCTGTTTGCCATCTTCAGTAGCGGTGTTAGTCACTTTGGCACATTGAATGTTTTTGGGTGTCCTCATTGCACTGTCAATGTCACTTGTACTGTGGTGGTTGTCCGTTTGTCATATGTATATATGTGTCTTGTTTTTGTGTTTTCGGGGGATGTTGTTTGTCTTATTTGGGTTGGGAGGGACTTTGTTAATCTGCTTAAGTTTTTGTCTGATTATCAGTCAAATATATATTTGATCACACAACTGGTCACAACTATTAGGTTTTGACTTTAAAATATATGACAGGAAACCTATCTGGTATGTAGTTAAACACTGATAAACTAGCGCCCCCTGAGGGCATTGCGGAAATGTACTTAACTAAAGTTTGTTTGGTACTACCACAAAACATGTATTCTAAACTGAATATTCTGTAATTAAAATTGATTTAATTATACATTTATTTAGCTTGCAACATAAAGTTAAGTATTTAAGTAATAGTTGTGGGTGGACCTTTTAGGTAGGATAAAATGTTCCCACGTTTGGAATATTAAAATACAAGATGAAATAACATCAGCCTGTATAATATAAGCCTGCTGTTTTTTGTTCTCTTTAAATTTGAATTTTTTATAATAGATAGTAATAGGTATTCAGATTAAAAATTATGTTTTGACCAGATTAAATATTTAGAAAATTGTTAAAGTAAATTACTATAATTAAAGTCTAGTACAATAATATAGTTATATCATTTTCAATTATGTGAGGTGCAGATATAAATTAATTAATAGATTATTATAATGACAATAATATTTCACTTTTACATTATTAATTTTCCTTTTCTCATTGTGTATAGAGTACTTCTCAAGAGGACTCACCATCTGACCCGTTGGAAAAAGAACATGAAGCTTTAACAAAAGTAAAGTATATAAATTGCATCCAGTTTGGAATGTTTGAAATTGATACATGGTATTTTAGTCCATATCCAGATGAATATGGCAAAGAGTCAAAGTTATGGATCTGTGAGTATTGCTTGAAGTATATGCGCTTGGAGAAAACATATCGTTATCATTTGGTAAGTTGTAATATTTTTTAATCAATTGAAATTTAAGTGCAAACCTCATGTCATACCCTAACATTAGCAGGTATGACATAAATTGCTTGCCTTGCATATGTGATTTTACTATTGCAAAAGTTTTAAAATGTATAATCTAGTTCATGGATGAAAATCATGGTTTAAACAAACTGTGATTACAGCAGTAAAATCTTATAAAACACAAAAAATAGTAAAAACATATTTAAAAAAAACCATTTAAATCATATAAGATCAATTAAATAACTATTTGTGAAAAGAACATCGATCTATTTGATTATATTTCTATATTCATGTTATATCACCAAGATGTATATAAGTGGATATTTTGTGATAATTTTTGTTCTTCAGAGTGAATGTATTTTGAGACAGCCACCTGGAAGAGAAATTTATCGGAAGGGCACCCTCTCCATCCATGAAACTGACCCTCTTACTCATAAATTATATTGCCAGAACTTGTGCCTTATGGCAAAGTTGTTTCTTGACCATAAGACAATATTCTTTGATGTGGAGCCATTTTTATTTTATGTACTCTGTGAAGTTGATAAACATGGCTCACATTTGGTCGGATACTTTTCAAAGGTATATTCAAATTTTAATTACCTATAGTTAATACCTGTAAATATTGTACTTATAAATTTGTTATAATTTTTATGAATTCATAATTCTGTTCTTTTTTTGGGCCGAAATAATTGTTCAATGTGTCCTTTTGATATTAAAACAGGATAAATTCATTATTTCTTTTCTAGGAGGGCTATCAGATACTGTTGTATGTATATCTTTAGATTTGATCTTATACATTTCCAATACATTCATTTTGAATTTATAATAGAAAGTATGTCATTTGCTTTTTATTATTTATTTGTCCCAGGTTTATTCTTTGCGATGTTTTGCTGATTGGTGGAAGACTAATACCAGTCTAGCTATAGACAAGGATGGGAGTCTAATTTTTATACCATAGATGTATACATTTGAGAGAAGATGGAATATACATATATATCTATATCTATCTATCTACACACATATATATACACACACACACACACACACACATATGTATATATTTATACTTGCATATTGTTTAATTCGGTTTATTTTATTTTGTTTTCAGGAAAAAGATTCCCCAGATGGGAATAATGTTGCTTGCATCTTGACACTTCCACCTTTTCAAAGGCAAGGTTATGGTAAACTCTTAATAGCCTTCAGTTATGAACTAAGTAAATTGGAAGGCGTGGTTGGGAGTCCTGAAAAACCACTTTCAGACTTGGGCCAATTGAGCTATAAATCATATTGGTCCTGGGTATTATTAGATATTTTGAGAGAATTTAGGGGGACAATCACCATTCAAGAATTGAGGTATTTTCAACATAGCTTAAATTTCGAGTTTAAAGTATTACTGGATTGTTATCTTTATCTGTTTTGATTCTATTTTCGACAGTGATATGACAAGCATAACAGAGGCAGACATAATTACAACACTCCAGGCAATGAATTTGATTAAGTATTGGGATGGCTCTGATGTGGTATGTATTACTCCCAGTTTTATTGAAGAACATATTCTGTCTGCCCAGTTCAAACGACCAAGGTTAACGGTTGACACATCAGCCATACATTGGGAACCTCCAAGGAGACCTGATGATTCTGATTCTGATTCTGATGACTAAGTGAACATTCTATATCTCACCTAGTCCTAAGGTTATTAGCATACTATCAGTAATGTACAATAATTATTATGTGGAACTTTAATTTAATTTCTGTGATATAGGTTTAATCATGTTGTTATTTTTAGGTGACCAGGAGCTTCATTTTACTACTAGTGAACTAGTTAAACCTTGGGCATTTGAACTAGGCGGCAAAATATGTTCTTCAGTAAACGAATTTATTATCTGAGTAATACAGTACACATGGCAGAGCTGTCTCTTTGATATTGTTTTTATACTTAAGTTTTTTAGGTTTCTTTCAACTTGAAATAATAATTTTATCATTTCATGGAGTCAATCAAATGTAATATATCAGTACTTGTAGATCATAGATTGAATTTTCATTTTAAGAATTGTTTGATATGCTTATTTTATAGTTGTATTGAAAAATAATGGAGTAGACATATTTTTACATCTTTGTTACATTTAATTACTGAATGTTGCCACAAAACTGATGAATGTTTATAATTGTATGTTAATTACTAAAGATGTCCTATATTTTAAATTATATCTGTATTAATGTATAATATATTGTATTAATATGACTAGTACTCTATTATTTCTTACTTCTAAATATACTGATATCGTAACTACTTATTCAAGAAGTTATTCTTTTTACACTATTATTCCATTATTTCATACTTTCAACTATGCTAATTTGGTAACTTGTATTCATTATTAAACAGAGTTAATCTCTATTTACTTATGACCTATTCCATTATTTCATATTTCCAACTGCAATATTTATATATACGTATTCATTTCACATAGGAAATTCTATTATTCTATTATTTAATACTGCCTCACTTGTAGCCATAATTAACCAAGAATTTATAACAAACAGGGTTATTCTTCTTCCATGTTTATGACCTTTATTCCATTAATTTATACTTCTAAATATACTGACTTCAGAAATTGTTTATTATGATTCAAAAATTAATATGAAAAAACTTATTCTTTTTATATATTTATAACATTTATCCATCAATTTATATTTGTAATTAGTATTATCCTAGCATTTATCGTAGATTTTGTGTTTCTGTCTCATTTTGCTGGTTAGGTCTTTTGCTAGATCGATTTCGGCTGTTCACCATCTTCAATAGCGGTGTTAGTCACTTTGGACGCTTTTTGCGAATCCTCACTGCACTGTCATTGTCACTTGTACTGTGGTGGTTGTCTGTTTGTCATGTGTGTATATATATATATATATATATATATATATATATATATATATATATATATGTCTTGCTTTTGTGTTTCTGTGGGATGTTGGTTGTATGGTGTTTTAGGTACATGGTTGTTGTTTCTACATAGACAACCACCAGTTTGTTGGATGGCTGAGAAGCCTACATGTCGGCAGTTAAGAAGCGATGAACGGTGGCTGCTTAAATCATGATGTAACTACTTGTATTCATCTACGCATCATCTCCCCTGAAACCATTCCAGCATTACAATATTCTGAACTCTTTTTACTTCAGATTTTTTCCCTTGGGAATTTTTTCAAAGTTTGAAAAAGGAACTTATGAAACTAAGAAGTAATTTTTAATAACACAATAGTGCCTCACGTACCCACTGCATGAATATGCAAGACCACAAGAAAGGTCAGCTATAGACAAATTAGTCGTACTAAATCCTGTCCCTCAGTTTCATTATTAATTTGAATTTGAAGCTAGCGCCCCCTGAGGTTGGTGCGGAAATGTACTTAACTAAAGATCGTTGGATGCACTTGTACCGATATACTAGCGCCCCCGAGGGTGGTGCGGAAATGTACTTAACTAATGTTCGTTGGATCCACTTGTACAGAGAAACTAGCGCCCCCAGATGTAGGTGCGGAAATGTACTTAACTAAAGTTCGTTGGGTGCACTTGCACCGATTAACTAGCGGCCCCTGAGAGTTGCGCGAGAAATAGGTATAAATTCTAACCTAGAATTTATATTATACTAAACTCAGTTCAACTTCAAACTTAGAGTCCCTATATTGCTACAATTTATATTAAACTGTGTTAATCATTTAATTTTTGTTTATTAATTATTCCATTACTTCTTAATTCCAAATATGCTAACTTGATAAGTGGTAGCTATTATGAGCCAAGAACTTATAATAAACAGGGTTATTCTTTTTACATATTTCTTCTTTCATTCCATTAATGTATACTTCCTACTATATTCATTTTATAACTCCTGGTCCCTCTAATCCAATAATTTGTTATATTAAATAATTAACTTTTTAATTGACTTATTTGATTACTTCATACTTCCTGCTATACAGGACTACAGAAATTGTAGTCGTTATTAGTCAAAAATGTGTACTAAAGAGTGTTATTCTGCTTACATATTTCAGATAATTATTCCATTATTAATACTTCCAACTATGCTGACTTGATAAATTGTAGCCATAATTAGCCAACAATTTATATTAATTTATATTTATTAAACAGGGATATTCTTTTCACATATTTGTAACTTTTATTCTATTCATCTAAACTTCCAAATATGTTGATTTCAGAATTGTAGTCATTATTAATAAAATATGTTAAACATATTTTTTAAATTTTTTATATATGTAATTTATTCCATTAATTTATGCTTCTCATTAGGATGAGTACAGACATTGTAGTCATTATTAACCAAGAATTTATATTAAACTAAATTTATATAATCCTTTTTATTTATATTTTAAAATTCTTTTTGAGCTTTTATATAGTTTCTTGAAAAATTCAACACTCGAAACCATTAAATGTGTATATGAAGTTAAGTATGCAATAGTTATATATTATTAATCAGTTTAATATAGGGAAATTGTCACCTATGTAAAATAATTCCATAAATTAATCAAAATGAGTTAACTTAAAATACATTCGTTAAATTAATAGTTATTTGAGATCTGAATTTTCAACAATCTATTCTTCACTATTCCACCATGCAAAGGCTTTCTATAGATAGTAAGCAGCACATATTTATTATATCATTGAGTAGTGGGATGCAGTCTACAAGGTTCTTATTTTTCCATTTACCTATATAATAAAGTTTTTTTAATAAATTTTAAAAGACAGTACTTATCATTCAGCCTTTCTTATTGCAACAGAGCTTTTTTTCTGTGGCAAAAAAAATGGTTAGAAAAAATTCAAACACATTGTGTAGTAGCAGTCTGTAATTCGTCATTTTTCCTGTTCAAATTTTTTGAGTAATTTCACCCTTTTTGATGTGTTGACTTCTTTCCACAATTCAACATTCTATAATAATCCATTGATACTCTTCTTTTCCTCGAAATTTTAAGTACAGCATTTGCCTTTCTGTAAAGAGGGTGATACATATATGTTAATCCTCTCAATAAAGTATTTTTCCAATGTAAAAACCTAAATCATTATTTAACCATAGTTGGGGGTTCCCAACAAATTAGTGATATAAGCATAAAATCTCAAGAAAAATAAAATATGATGGAATTTGTAATTTCAACTACCCAAATAATTACTAATTAAAACTTTTATTTTAATATACCTGTTTTGTGGTCTGCGAGGGATTGGAATACTGTAGGTTCGTGATGTTTCTGTCTCCTCTCGCTGGTTTGGTCTTTTGCTAGACCGGTTTCGGCTGCTAGCCATCTTCAGTAGCGGTGTTAGTCACTGTTAGCACTTTGTATGTTTTTTGGGCATCCTCACTGCACTGTCACTTTCACATGTACAGTACATGTAGCAAAAGACCAAACAAGCGAGAGGAGACAGAAACATCACGAACCTACAAAACTTTTATTATTTCTTAATTCAATAAAGTAACTAATTAAGTTTTTGCAAAGTTAGTTGAAATTAATCTCATGCAACATGACTTTCCCCAGAATTCATATTCTATGCATTTTTAAAATGAAGAATCATGGCTAAGTACAATGTCTAATAAAAGTTTCTTTCCTTCCTTCAGGTCCTTCTTTCAATATTTCCAATTATTCATTTCATAATTTAAGAACTAGATTATACTCCAGTAAAATGCCTATATTTCCTCTTTTACATATACACTGGTACTTACTTATGCAGATTTTATTTATTTACACTTTGGGAGTAATAAATTAGTCAAAACAAGAACAACAAAACTTGACAATTGCAATAAAAGAGAATAAGGAAGGAATGAATGTATAATTTATAGAATAAACAAAGAAATATATTTATTTTTAGCATGAGTAAGGCAATCTTGATATTATAGTAAATAACTTTGATATTTTATGGTACAATACAAGACTACGAAAGAACTGCAGTCAATTTTTATTTCACCGATCAAAATATATAATTAGATTAAACACTGAGTTGAAATATTTATAAAAAGAATACAAAATCATATTAAATCAGGAAATACCCAAATAATGAATATAAGTATGAAGTATGCCACATTTATGACCCTGAAAAATCAATACTAAATATAAGAATTGTTATGAAGAATTGGATAAACAAAACTCATATTCACTGCAGAATGTAGAAAGTTATTACTGATTACAAATTTAATAAAATATGTCTACACGGATAGATAATGCATGGTTTTACATACTAATGAAATATATGACAATTAAGGAAACACCAATCAAATCACTAAATTGAAAATTGTGAACAATATTTAGCATAAGACAAAAATAATAGGACAAACTAAACTGAATTCAATGCACAATATACAGACAAATGATTGTTTAAACATATAACAAAAAACAGTTAAAATGAATATGTCAATCATTTACTTATGACTTTAAGTTAATTTATAAAAAGCAATAACCAATGATTGGTTATAATCAGTCAATCAGATCGTGCAGATCAGAATTTTCAACCACATTTGACAACACGACAAAACCAGGGCCTGAAAGAGAAACAAAAATTAGCCAACACGAATATTGCAATAATATTATGCTATTAATGGTTTAATTAATTTACCTAAGTTCAAATTTGAAGTAATTTATAAATTCACTTAGTGGCGGTCACGAGAATATGACCTTGACCGACGAGGCGCAGGACTTCGGGATCTCGATCTTGAATACGACGCCCTTCTACGAGGAGATCTAGTCCTGTATACAAATAGGCAAAAATGTTTAAATATATTTAACTGTTTTTTGATTCGAACAATACAATTATCTATTTCTGGAAAGATTAAAAACAAAAGTTCAACCTTCAGACAATTTAGAATTGTGAAGTAAAATTTACAATCATATATGTACATATATATATATACACACACACAAAATATGTGCACGCATATCTAGATAAGTGCACATTGTGTCTATTCTATTCTATTCTCGGTCAATCAATTATTATAATTGATTTCATTTTAATCCTGAAAAAACTGACTAAATTATTGACTAGAACTAAAAAAATGGGAAAGAGCAACTACCTTAGGCCATACCTTGGGCGAATATGGATCTGTAGTGAGTAAAAACAGTACAGTCACAATTTTATGAAGTACCTAAATATAGAAGAAAGTGGTTGGTTGGTTGGTCAAGGTGGTGGTTGGTTGTATGGTGTTTTAGGTACATGGTGGTTGTTTATATAGAAAGTTGGATGGCTGAGAAGCCTCCATGTCGGTAGTTAAGAAGCGATGAAAGATGGATGCTTAAATCATGATGTAACTGCTTGTTGTATTCAACTACGCATCATCTCCCCTGTAACCGTTCCAGCATTACAATATTCCGTACTCTTTTTACTTCAGATTTTTTCCCATGGGAATTTTTTCAAAGTTTGAAAAAGGAACTTATGAAACTAAGAAGTAATTTTTAATAACACAATAGTGCCTCACGTACCCACTGCATGAATATGCAAGACCACAAGAAAGGTCAGCTATAGACAAATTAGTCGTACTAAATCCTGTCCTTCAGTTTCATCATTTATTTGAATTAAAATAATATCTGTAATCCCTTTAATTAATAACAAAGGCTTAGGATACCTAACTGGATAGTTAGGATTAGGGTAGAAATGAATTTCTGTTGAAGTTAATGTAAAATAAATTTTCATTTTGATAAGTAGTTACTAATAAGACATAGTATGTAGATCAAATACTTTGAAAATGTCAAGAACTTTGGCAACTGCAAATTAATCAACGCATTTTTATTTTATTTGTGAATGATTAAAATTATAATTAATTTATCTCTTAAAAATCTGTTTTTAAAAAGAAATATCCTTCTTGAGGAATATATTCTTTATAGAAAAATAATTTAATTACTTTATGTAGCTGGGAAGAGAAAGGGAAGAAAGCAATGAAAGGAAGATAAGGACACATTTAAATTATAATAATTGTACTTAAAAAGTAATAACTTGCACTTAAAAATAATGACAACACAACACCAAAATCAAATTATAATTGTTAAATTAAATTAAATGAAAATATATTCATTGAAGAAATAAAACTAATAAACACAATACATAACATATGATATAAAAAAATCACCGTGAAATGCTGTCTGAAATAAATGAAAAAAGTTCCGTGTTTTTAAACTGTTTACTGCAGGAGTGGAATGGGTAGCTGCTGCAGTACCTGTCAAGAACTATTATTATTCAAACTGTTTACAAACCCTCCATGCACTGGCACCTTAAGCAAAAGGAAATTTTTCTTCCAAAATTTAAAAAGCCTTGACATCAGACAAACATGCAGGAGCTATATAAAGTTGAATATGTTAAGTCCCTGAGTTTTTTTTATAAGGACTTCGCGGCGGAAATGTTCGTAGTATTGTAATATTTTTGAAACTCCAAGCAGTTATATCAGTGGATTATGGCAACTACCAGAACACCATCACAGCATATACGAGCGAAGATATGCTATACCAATTTTTCAACACCACTGAGCAATCTATATCTCGGATTAAAAGAAAATAAGTAATTAACTACTGTTCACCAATTAGATAGTTTAATTAAGCAACTAAAAACTAATCATTTTGTACACAAACAATAATTCTAATGCTAAAAAGGGTCTTAGATAGGAAAACAGAAATATCCAAACCATTAAATGCATTGTTTTAACCTGTCATAAAATTTTATCGGATATTATTTTGTTATAAGACTTAAGCATATAATAAAAGGTACAAGCTCTCAAAACTAAATAAATTGATATTGCAACTGTTTCAGTGTAAATAAATAAATGGAGTAAACCACAGAAATTAACAGTGTAAGTTGTGATCAATTGAATTCCACACAATAAGCCCATTAATACGGGGTTTAAATTTATGTATAAATAGTGACGATAGCAACATCATATATTCTAGCAACTTATAAAACTTGAACAATCAAAACATAATTTCAGAGGTATTATAACATATTATTGCAAACTTAGCAGCATCCATGGTACCAAACCTGCAAACTGTGCTCAATTAGATTTTTAGTATGAAAAATGTTTGTTATAAACAGAAAGTTTGGTGGAAATGGATATTACAAACAAAAAAAGAGAGCTATAAAATTATCCCATAAATTTACCATACTTGCTACATTACTTTTGGATATTCATTCAATTTTATTTAGAAGGGAAAAGAATGAGGGAAAAAATTCAATCTTCAGGATGTGGAATAGGAGAAATCAAGACCAATTGGGAGAGTGGAGACAAAATCGCTTGAGCTCATATCACACATTTTAAACAGTAGGCTTTGATATCAGGAAGGGAGAACTCTTGACTAATGGTTAATGGATTAAATTTGACCATAATTTATTTTTAAAAGTTTATTCTATACTTATAAATAATGTTAATTGGTTTTACTGAATTTTTTTTCATCAGTGGTGCTTAAATTTATATTCATTTATCAATTGCCCTAATAAATTAAGAGAATAGACTAATTTAAACTATTGAATTTTAATTATTAAAGCAATATTTATTCTACCTACATTATTTTTTGATTAAACAAAATAATGACATAATTTATTAAGTAAGTAGATAGAAATTGATATATGAATGCCATGAAATTCCAATGTTTAATATTCACGAGCTAACTGCCTGCAACCAAAACTTAACTGAGTTAGAAAACAACAGTCTTCACTCAAAATAAAAATATAATAATTTCCAACAGAAATATATACAAACTTCTTTTATATATCTTCTTCTTAACTCATATGATGCTACCAAAAACTTAATTTCTTTTACTATCAATTCACGAAACAAAAAGAAGCGGGCACGTGAGGACGTGAGTGGGCAAATCATATTTCTGAAATTGATACAGGTTCAAAGAATATTAGGTTTACATTAATATGAATCTATCATATTAATGATTAATATCATAAAAACACTATTCTTTGGATTTCATATTAAACACATAGAAATGGAAATAAATTATTTGAATATTTTTTTTCAGAATATAGAAACATCAATAGGAATTTACTGACCCTATATAAGAAATATTGTTTAGTTAAAAAAAATTGAAATAAAAAACTTTAACCCCTTAATAAACAATATACCAACCACACAAATTTAAAAATTTCAATTATGAATACAACATTAAACTTTCTCATTTCATGTAAATTTGTTTTTATTACCTTGAACGTCTTGGAGGTGAACGTCTCCGCCCTCCTGATCTTCTGGTTCTTCCGTTTGACATTTCCACAATTATTCTTGTTCCACAACATCGTCTGATACATTGAATAAGAGTCATTAAAAAACAACAATATTTTAGGGATACACAAACTATAATACAAATTATTACAAACTGATTATGATGGCTTAAGCCATATATTCATTAATTATTTTCAAAACAAAGTTGTTTCTTAAATATAAAAACTGATAATTTTAGTTACATAATTATAACATAATAGTGTAGAACATAATTGTCATTCTAAATGTAAAGAGCCTGTGAGCTGGCAATATTAATACTTAAGCACTTAGAACAAACTTCAGTATATGTGATAACATTTATAAGTAAATAAAAGTTTAAAAGGAATGTAGAGATGTAATACTTTTTTGAACCAAGCGTTTTGAGTAAATTCAAATATTAACAACAGAACATAATGATTTTGCAATATCACTTCCAGTTATAGCTTGATTGATGTTTAGTTGAAACTTCATGTAACTTGTGTTTAAGTGAATTACTAGTTGAAATATCGAGAATATACCCTTCAGTAAAAATTACAAACAAAAACAAACATTGATTTTACTGTTGAAAAAATGTATAACTGAAATTTAAATTTGCTCAAATACATGTATGAAAGCAGAAAAATAAAAATCAGATAATAAAAATATGATCTACATGATATATATATATATATATATATATATATATATATATATCTACAGTTATAATAAATAGTTATTAAAAAATGTATTGCAAGCAATTACTTAAAATAATTAAATATGCAAAAATAAACTTACGTGCCATCCAACCCACGCACCGCATCTTCAGCATCGCGTGGATCTTCAAATTCAACAAAAGCAAAGCCGGGGGGGTTTCTAGCAACCCATACGTTACGCAATGGTCCATATTTGGAGAATACATCTTCGAGTTCATTTTTTGAGGCATTATTGCCCAGATTGCCAACATAAACCTTACAAGCTAGGTCCCACTCCCTATGCCTGGCCATTTTATATAACTGCAACCAAGATTCTTATAAATATCGCCATAAATTTCAGCGTCGTTATTAAAAATTATTTTTGGCATTTGAGAACTCCAAACACCAAAAAACGCATCACAAAATTAAACCAACCATAGTAAAAAAATTATTGTGAACTAGGATATAGATCAATGTAAACAGGCGAATAAAGCATTGAATCCTTCAAAACATCGGAAATAATTAGAAACGTGACTGCTCTACCGGGAAAATAGGAGAATTTTGTTGGACTTTTACAGTTCGAAAATTCAATGTTCCCTAACTCTAGGACACGCTATGGATTTTCAGTGAACTGTCCTCAAATAGACCCGGAAGTCAGGTCGAATGCCTAAAAACACTGGAATAGGAAAAATTTGCTTAAACGTAAACAACGCGTTTGGAGCTACCCTTTGTACAGCGCAGCAGAGTGAGGTCGAACCAACTCAGATTTAGGCTCAATACTCGGTTCGACTGAACGACTCGTTTGAACAGGGTAAAACCGGACGGAAGTGTACCAAATAAAAATATTCTACTTACCAGGTGCGTGTATTTTAATCAAAAATCGGTGTGATCTGTAGGCGAGAAGCCAACTACGAAAGGAATGACGGCAGAAAATGGCGTCAGAGATGCACTAGATTGTTGGACGGTTCAAACGCAAGAGAGCGTCACTCGACCCGCCTGGAACTGCGATCGGTTCTCTGGCCACGCCTTCAACACCCGATTTTAAATTTTATCACTTTATTCGGATAAATTCAGTTTTATTTTCGTTTCAAGTAAATAAATCCGCCACTCTGCCAGTGAGATAGACTAATTGCAGACGGCAATGCTACGAATAACGTTATGAATAGAGAAATAAAGTAAACAAATTACACCGGTCAGTTCTAAACCAATAGCCGCCCTCATTTCCCATCGTCACGCCTCCTGTCATCCAGGATTAAATTTATAATTTTCTCGACTGCAACTCAGTTTGTTTGTCGGCCCGTTAATGGCCCCACCGAAAAACAGAAGTGCCTGTGTACTCTACTGACTGAATCCTACTAAACATATTGAGCCGAAACCGGTCTGGCGTTAAACCAAATCAGCGATTGGTGACGGAAGATCGTGACAACGGTGATATTCCAAACTCTCACCGAGGTTCATCTTTTATATTATTATATTGACACAATTTTCTAAATATGTATATATAAATATGTTTCTGTTAGTTATCCTGATGAGCAAAGTCCTACAGTGATCCACTTAAAGAAGTATAATGCAACTTACATAGTATGTAGTTAAAATAAAAAGTGGTGATTTGATTTAAAGTAATTCGGAAATAATATGATTACAGAATGCATATTAATTTTGTATCAATGGTTGTTTCAATTATATGAAATATCGTGTTCTTATATAATACTTTATATTTAGATTAATTGATAAATACATAATTACTTTTACATTTTCATTTATTTCTTAGATAGATAACAATTATTAATGTTGTATATGATAAATGACCTCTTTGGATGTGGGACATCACGAAAAAACCCTATTTGGGGAAATATACACTACAAAAACATAATGCCAAAAGTTTTATATTATTACTGGTTTCACCTAATGATTGAGAGGAGGGTATTTTTCTGTCAAAGCATACAAAATCAATTTTATATTATCAATTAAAAATTGAAAACGAACACTTGTTGAAAATGATTATGATGATTTGATCAATATGGCTTAACAATATAATTTTTTCATTGAATTATTAATTGCAACTGTACTCCTGGGTATAAACAGCTTAATCACTATTCTTGATTTATGAAAGTAGTATAATAAAATACCAGAAAGGTATTATTTATGAAGATGCCATGCAATGCGTTTTATTTTCCACAGAAAGGAGCTTCAGAAATAAAAGTCAACAAACATTAATATAAACACAATTTTTGTTTACAATATGTATTTAATATTTACATAGTTTCTTTGCCTTAGAAGAAATTATAATATATTTTATTTACAGATATGCTTGGTTTTCTCTTGAATGGTTCCTTGGAAAAGTCTATATATATAATACATACATATATATACACACACACAGGACATCCAACCAAGGACTTTCATCTTTTAAATATTTCTAATAAAGCTAATCAAGGTTCTACTACTGTGTGTGACCTGCTTCTTGAAGAAAGTCATTTTGAAAAACCTTTGACAATTACAGGTTGGTATGATTTTTAGTTTCATTAAAGAATGTATTTGTTTTCCAACTTCAATAACTTCTTCAAATAACTATGGCCATTTTTAGAAATATCAGATAATGAATTGAATCTATTCTGGTCATTTCTTTAATAAAATAAATTCCTTCCTTAAAAATTGTCTTAAGATCATGAGCATAATACACATAAAAGACAATCAATTTCAAAATGAATGGTGTTTGTTATACTAGAAAAAATAACTTTTTTCAGCATGTTCATAATTAATGATAAAGAAATATAAATAAATGACATCTTTTCAAGACTATGGTTTAAAAGATATGTGTATAACTCTAAAAATATATCTCTCTATTATGTACAAAATAAAAATGATAAATTATTTAACATTCAATAAATAATTTCATAAAAAAAATAATGTATTGCATCAATAATTTGGTCCAAAATATCCTAATGTTAGTAATGTATCAGTTGTTCGAGATATCAAAGCTTCTTTGAACTTCCATATTGTGGTATCTAGTTCACTATTTTCCTTGTACTGAACACACGTTTTCTTTAAACTCTTAACACAATCTGCTCTGTAATGTTGGAGCTGTGCATCTGTAGTTTCTATTGCATATGATGTACATCCAGAACTTAAACAAGCTAGTGGAAAATGATTATGTAATATTAATGCCCTTTCAGGATTATGGAAACATTTTACATATTGATTTGGCTTAGTATAATTTTTACTTCTGTACACATGCTGTAACATATGCATGTATCGAGGAATGTCTTTAAACCAACCATGAGTATGAATTAAATCATCTAAAAAGTACACATTTCTGACATTATATGATGCTCTGGTCTCATTTTTAATTGCAAGTGCTTTGGGTAAAACTACATCCAATAATTCATGCCATGTCAATGGTTTAATGGGCATTATCACTTCATCCACATCTAGAAGCACTATATAATCATAAGTATACAGATTTTTGTAGAGGCAGTCATTGTATGGTATGAGCTCATTTTGTCTTTTGTGATTAACTTTTTTAACCAAGTACATATGTTGAAAACCAGGTATGTTTGGTTGCCCTCCAGGAAGAGTTAACGGTGTTACATCGACTTTTCCACGTTTTTCATAATGATTCAATACTTTGGTGATATTTGGATGCACTTGAAGGCTGTAGAAAAATATTTTATCTGCACCGAGCAGTCCCAATAGTTCAATCCATTCGATGAGGCGCACTGATAAATCATCGTGTAAAAAATCCAAGCCTTTGACACAGACTGCGAATTTCTTTTTTTTTGCAGGTTTGTTGTAGATGATCCTAATATTGTTCGTTGGGTTGTCGCATAGTTTCTCAACAATGGAAACGGATGCTGGCACAAATTTGTGATATGCCTGTGGAATTTGACACGCCATTAAATACGGTTGAAAAATCCCTTGCTTGTAATTTCCCCATTTCTTGTACCAAATGTATTTGTACTCCATTATTTTAGTGACAGCCGGTTCTTTCTGATTTTCAAACCAAAAGAGACAGTATGCTTTTACAGCCGGTTCGATGCGATTAATCATCCCAAGTATTCTTACTGCTGGACCAATTTTACTTAATTTTCGCACATCATAATATGCTCCGTACAGATAGAAAGTCCCATTAGTGGTGTACAGTGATTGCCAGTATATGTTATTGAACTCTATATCAAATACACTCGGAAATTTGGAACAACTCTCATTCTTATAGTACATATTTTTGTTACGGTGTTTGTTCCAGTATATGATTGGAAGACTCGGTAGGCGATTTTGAATTAGCTCCAAAAAAGCATTTTCTTGGTACCCCTTATTCTTATCAACATTCGGTTCTATAGTCATGAATTTATCAAACTTATATATGGAGGATGACTTAGCATTTAAAAATGATTTGTCACTGAGCAATACCACAGAATTTTTATGCTTGAAACTTATTGTTTTATCGGTTAGTGATTTCAGTTGAAGAATTGCCAACATAAGCAATGCCCACAGAAACAGAAGGCAGACTCCTTTCCTAACTGATCTAGACACCATGATGTTTGCGGATAGTCTCCCTGAAATAAACAATTGCATTCAGAATATGAGTAAATGCCTTAATTTTTTATTTCATTATTTTATTTTTAATTGTCATTATGAGTGAAAAAAGGTCCTATTTACTATTCAGAATACCTGAAGATTAATGAATGTACAAGGAGGTATTCAAATGTAAACCGTATTTCATACCTAACCTTTTTTACCATTATGTACAATAAATTAACTTGCATACTCATTCACAACATAGATTTAACTACTGCAATTAATTTATTCTACTGCTCAGGGTATATTCTTATATATTTTTCATGATCCCAGGAGATCATAAGCTGACTAAGTTTTGCACATCCTTATTCACTCTGAATTTCTTCCTTCCCAATAATTTCATAAAAGGGCCAATGAAATTATGTTTGTCATTAACTATTATACCATTATCCATTTGGACGAAGAAACTTTCTGAATGATGAAATATATACATTGCAGTGCTAGGGGACTATTCTAAGAAACAATAAGCAAGCCATTCCATAATACATAACAGACAAAGTACCTATGAAATTCATGTTTATATTTGAACACCATTTCATGCAATAAAATTATAATACCTAAAAATTTAGGGGTAACATTTAACATGTCTTAGCTGATTACTTCCTATAAAAAAAGTTCTGAACAATGATAATTTCCGATCTTGCCCCCACAGTAAAAATATAATAATAATAATAATTCATAACATTCATAAACTCATATAATCATAAACTATTAGTGAAGAAGTATATGCTAGACATTAAAACAAGAATTAGATTTACCTATTTTACAATTACTTATCTATTCATTTGCCTTCCCTTGGGCCATATGCCAATTTTGATCACTTCTATGGTACAACTGTTCGTCCCAAACAACTCTCCTTTCCCAACCACAATCCATCCTTTTAAAATTACCTGAAATTCAAATTTATTCCACCAGTTTAGAAAAAATTTTTTCTTAAAGGGAAGAGAAAAAATATCAGTTTGATGGTAAACCATTTTACAATGCCAGACAGGATCCTCACCCCAACCAATTTCAGGTTGTGATAACCTTCGCTCATTTATCAATAGCCATATTATTATCATTTATAAGGCCAGTTTTTATTATCAAGTATAGGTTTTGCTAATAAAACTTAAAAACAAATGTCAACAAGGTTATTGACATTTTTGAACTGGTATTTTGAATTTTTCACTTTAGGCTATTATCAGTATTATATATAAGTTTTTAGTTAATTTGTGGAAACCAAATTTGTCTTTAAAGGAGTTCCCTTAACGCTTTTACCCGCGACACTCCGAATTCGTAAGCTAATTTCGGAATATGTAAATCTGGTAATGTCATACCAAAGTATAGTTTGAACAGTCGTCTCATTTTTGATCTCGATTTATGCACCTAAGTCTAAGCGACAATTTTCAGATTTGAGACACTTCACTCGGTGTTATTCCAAAATATTCTCGAGTCCATGGATTTTACAATCGGACGCGCAGAAATTTTGTGGCGGTAGAGTTGATTCCGTAAAATGTTTTTGGTAATTTAAACCTTCTTTTATCTCTAACAAGAAAACTGAACCAAAAAATGGAGTCTTAAATATTAATTACGATCGCGCATTAAACCCGAGTCGACTAAGAAACAGCCAACTCATCGTTATCCTTTCGTCAGTCTCGTTCTCGGTACTTTATCACTTAATGCTTTCTACAGAAAAAATGCCACACGCTAATCGCTGATTCCCGACGAATGGGGATTGAGAAAGGCAAGCCCGGATTTTTAAATTCGGGCGGGATAAATCCGAGGCAGGACCTTAACAACGTAGGTCGGCCTTCCCCCACCACGGAAGAACGCCGGCGGAGCGAAAATAAATAAGCCAGTTTAGAATGCTCGGATCCGCCGACTAGGTGAAGTTTCATGGCGGAAACGGTACCGGGGGGTTTGAATTCCGTTGCGAATGAACTTGCGGTGGGCAAAAGATCGGACAGTAACAGGAGGGGCCACTGAGTCCGGGAAAATCCCGGCAAGCCGAAACCAAATCCCGAGGTAAGCGGTCGGAGAGGCCGGAGGCATGGCGTGGGCGTTTGTTCCTTACGGGTGAAACGAGAGATTATTCAGTGATACTCGCCTGAAGTGGTGAAAGACGATGCCTGCGGCCGGAGGCATGGCTCCACTATGGGATAACTGTACACTCTGCAGGTAAAGAGTACGGTAGCCCCCCCATTTCTCCACTGAACCAAGGTCTTTTCTCCCCCACCATACACTTTTTCCCACCTCCATACGGACCTCCGGGGGAAGGACTTTTTCTTTACAGATTCGGCCCTTAAACATTCACCTTCCGTTTCCGAGTCGTGCGACGTCGTATAATGGAATTCTCGACACTAAACTGTCGAGGTTTCGGATTTTAATCTGACAGTGATTTTCTTACGGAGAAACGTCATTGGAACCAGGTTTAAATTAGATTGAAGCATTTTACAGTAATTTTCTCTTCCGCCATAAGCTTTTCCCGACCGACCTTCTAGGAAAGTCCTCGCTCTTTCCCGGTTCGATCCTTAAACTCCCAGAATTTTTAATAACGGGCGCAGGAGCCTACCTCCGCCTTGACCTACGTATATCGGGTTCGTTTTCTCGTCGTGCTCGGTAGTTGTTCAGCGAGGTCCTTACATTTCTCTCGACGTTAAAACGGTCAATAGGTTTCGAGACCGAACGCGGTCGTTGATCCGATTTTTAAACTCCGAAAGTCGTTTTTTTCTCTTTCTTTCTAAAACTGAAGAGGCGTTAAATGCGTTAAGCGCCTAAGTATATTACTCCCGGAATCCCACCATACGACGGCTAGACGCTGAAACCATTCTAGCCTTGGGCCGAGTAAGCCCGAGGAGTAGTAAAATGGCACGAGTTATAACGTTTATAACCTTTTGGAAAAAACAGCTCAATTAAAACTGAACTCGAAGTAGACGTAATTATGTGTTCTAAGGTTTTTTGGTGGGCTTCAATTAAACATCATTTGAAATGAAAATATAGGAGGAAGTTTTTCCGTGAATAGGTGATATTACGGGCATAAATTATCTGTGAATTATCTGTGTAATTATCTATGAAATAACTTAACTACATTTACAATAATCTGTTTACAATAAGTTTATACGGCAAATTATGTATGTATAGAGTATATGTGGAGCATGTTTGGTTAATAATATCATTAACCAAACTATGTAAGCAATCCACTGTGATTGCGTTGCCAGTGTACGATTAATCCATTCATAAAGAATTGTTTTTATGGGTGCACTCTCGACAGGTTTACGGTCGTGTCCATTAATTATCAATGTTACAATTATAGAACCGTGCTGATGGTTTCTGTTTTCCGAGAAAACTCTGTTTGAAATGTGAAATATGTAGAAAAAGAGAGAGGCAAATGCGGATTTGGCTAGAATTGCCCTGTAAACTTTAGCCGACATTTCGCATTTGTCAGGCCCAATATTTGACTCAGTAGGTATAATAAGTAAAATAGGAATGGCGTAATTGCGTCGGAGCGCCGGCCAAGGACCTCGTGGAGAAGCGAGGTTTGAGGTTACTTAAGCATTAAGTTTTTTCTCTTTAACTTAAAACCATAAATTATGTAATTTATTATCTTTTTTGTTGGTTTATATCGACACACGTATTTCGTAAATACTCCGCGATCGATAATCGAATACATGAATATTCTGAAACGGCTGTGATTTTCTTTAATTTGTAATTTGCAGAACAGAATTGTCGCCTTCTGGGAGGCGTTAAAACACACTACACACACACACACACACACACACACGTGTGTACAACAACTGGGACACGTTTTTAGTCGACGAAAATGAACAAAACAACTGAAAGTTAGCCCCCAAATAATTAGTTCTCTGTCGCTAATTGTTCTGGGAAGTTATTCGCGTGGTCAACCGACTAATGTTCAGTAAACGATTTGTCGCCCATTATCAGTAAGAACAGGAATAATTGGCAACGACGGGGCCGCGTTTGACCAAAAAACCTGGAATTAACCGTCGCCTGACAACTTTTGTTATATTTCTGTCTTGCACGACAAATATCTTGTTTGGTGTAACATCGTTTATTCTTATTCTTCGATTGTAGCGTACATATTTAATAAATTAACACTATGAAAGAGTTCGTACGGCTTGTCTTCGACCAGCGTATGATTTAGGCTTCGGGTTCTCCCCATAGGGCCCAAGCATCTTGAATAGTGAAGTGCCAAGTACTCGAGTGTGTTTATGCGAGTGGAGTGAGTGTAATTTAAGCCCTCAGGTTTTTATTATTGTAGCTTTCCCGATCACCATAACAACATTGTGAGCAATAAAAATACATTTAAACCTAATATTCGTGTACATAAATGTAGAACGACCCGCGGGCCGGGCCGGTATGCACGTACAAACAGCACTTTGCACATGCACGTAAACGATATCCTATATATATTCAAAGAAAAATAAAATTTGTATTTGTATACAGGAAGTTGTGGTGCGAGGATTGTTGCTAAACCCCCACACAGGGTAGTCAGTTGGATCCGGGCAGAAACATATAAGGTTGTAACAGCCCATAGTGTATAGAACGGAAAATCGGGGCAAGCGGCGGTTAGTCTTTTCAATCGCGTTCCAATTTTAATTTAGAAACGTTTTGAACTCAACTGAGTCCAGAAAATATTTTCTTTCAGGGCCATAAAAACAAAAAACAGAGCAAATAATTTAAGAATATCGGCCGATTAATTTCAGCCGATTGCAGATTTGACTGCGACTGGATCTCAAATATTCCAGAACATGCTACAGAATTAATTTCTGGTAATTTGTTCCCAATGAACTTCTTTGCAATAAGACAAGTGACTGTAAGCGTGCGGAAAGTAAAAGCTTTCATTTCGATGGATGTAAATGTTCAGACATCAGAAGCGATTTGATACTCCTCAAAAACATCTGGTTTTCTACTAACTATAAAACTTGAGGTTGAGATTTTATAGTTTTATATTAATATATTAAACGGAATGAAATCATAACGCATTTAACGGCACGGTTTCCAGCGGGGTTGAATACCGTCACTAAAAACCGGATACACGCCGCATCACTCCACTGAACTTGGTCTCACTTACCGCCCTTCAGTAACACGTGTTATTACTATTATCGCCGATAGTAGATCTGTTCTATCGTAGCGTAATCGCAATAAAATCATATATCCAAAGAAAATTATCAGTTTTAGTTGGAGAATGGTTTCAGCCATCGTCAGTGGTATTCAAATTTCGGTAAAAGATTCAGAAAAATTCAAATTTCCCAATGATTTGAATCGAACAATTTAATTTCTATTGTCGGTCGATAATAAAGATTATCGTCGATAGAAAACGAAAAAGAAAAAAGTAAGGCGCCACCGGCTGACTCAGCCTATCTATCTGACGTGCTTCCGTTCTGGTTATAATTCTATTTCTCGCAATCAAATGGCAGGCCGAACGATGATATAACGAAGTAAATATAAATGACAATGCCGAATATTTTGTAAAAACCCCAATTTTTATTTTTACAATTATGTACTTAACTAAAGTTCGTTGTGTGTACTTATACAGATAAACTATCCCCCCTGAGGGTGGTGCGGAAATGTACTTAACTAAATTCCGTTGGGTGCACTTGTACCAATAAACTAGCGCCTCCGGAGTGTGGTGCGGAAATGGACTTAACTAAAGTTCGTTGGGTGCACTTGTACCTATAAACTAGCGCCCCCTGAGTGTGGTGAGGAAATGTATTAGGGTGTCCCATAAGTTTCTTCTCCCCCTCGCTTGAATGACTCTAACTGGCTTTGTTTATATTTACATTCAATCTGATCTCTTATCCGTTTATGACATAGGTTTCAGTTGTCCCAGAGCTCTTTCAAAGTGCGAGCTTCGTTGGTGACAAAGTGTCTTTTAAAATTTTTCCTGCATCGTTCAATATGGAGAGCCAAAAGAAGTTTTGCGGCATGTAATACTTCATTGTTTTAAAAAATAGTGCTTAAAAAAAAGTACCGCCCCCCTGTGGGTGGTCAACAGGAAAACTTTTATGATCGTAAATACAGAATACCAGATAGGTTTCCTGTCATATATTTGGAAGTCAGAACCTAATAGTTATGACTAATTGAGTGATATAATATATAATATAGTATATGTCAAATATATATTTGACAGATAAGCAGATAAAGACTTAAGCCGATTAACAAAATTCCGATAATCGATTCGATATCGATATATAAATACATCGATTCATTCGATACTAAACGCCTCGGGAGGGGGTCTAATTGAGTCTAAAGTACTATATATATGTATATATATAAACAAACACACGCACGCCATACAGAAAACCACCACAGTACAAGTGACAGTGACAGTGCAGTGAGGATGCCCAAAAAACATCTAAAGGGCCAATGTGACTGACACCGCTACTGAAGATGGCGAGGAGCCGAAACCGGTCTAGCAAAAGAACACATCAGCGGGAAGAGACAAAAACACACGAAATCCACGGTATTCCAACCCCTCGCATACCACAAAACAGGTATTCTAAACTAGTTAGTCGATTACTTAATCGTCACGCCCCCGCCGGTGAGAAACCGGCAATGGGCAATCCGTTTCGAAACCCAATCGGGAAAACCTACTGACATCGGAAGGCCCCGCCAAACGCTCCGAATGCAACCACGACCGGCGCAAGGCACCGGGCCTAAACACTGCGCTGAGATTAAACAGTTGACTCTACCACGTTGTTTTTGTAAACATTTGCAAGGTTGGTCGAGACTAGAGAAGTGTAACGCATATCTGTGCTTTTGTTCAATTGTTTTGTTGAAACAGCGTAAAGACGTTGGGCCCGTGTGAAATTGATCTCCGCTTATTCAGGATTCTGGATTCCTGAAAGTACGGTAAGTGCGTTCGGTTAATTTCTTTCTTTTGAAGAGTTTTAAATCCGACCGAAAAACGCGTGCCATTTATTGGGACCTTTATTGAGCTAGAAAAATAATACCTCTGGAGTAATTTATTGGAACCATTGTACACTTCCTCCACGGCCGTAGACCCAAAACCGGTCTACGTGACATTGCTCCCGACATAAATTCGTCTTCAAGAACGCAACTTTAGTAAAGGAGAGAAAAACCCGCTTACTCAGTGCCAGACAACATTTCTACATTCTCTATAATACCGTAGATTTCGTGTGTTTCTGTCTCCTCTCGCTGGTTTGGTCTTTTACTAGACCGGTTTCGGCTGCTCGCCATCTTCAGTAGCGGTGTTAGTCACTTTTGGCACATTGGATGTTTTTCGGGCATCCTCACTGCACTGTCACTGTCACTTGTACTGTGGTGGTTGTCTGTTTGTCGTGTGTATATATACGTGTCTCGTTATTGTGTTTTGGGGCGTGTGGTTTTGTCTTCATTGTGTTGATGGGGGTTGTTAATGGGCTTAAGTCTATGTCGGATTGTCCGGTAGTAGGCTAGGCCTAGTAGTAGTAGACTAGGATGTCCGTCAAAAGGGAGGGCGGGTAGTGGTGGTGGTGGATGGTAGGTGAGGTCCTTTAATAGGATAATAGGATTATCAGGGCAAATATGGCGTCACTTTGGGAATTTATTTTTTCATTTATAATCCGGTTTTGTTTGTGTTTAAATATCTACATGTTCTCTATTATATCCATCTCTTTGCCTTTCTTGCCTGGGAGTAATAATTTTAGGAAATCTACGGTATACCCACCGTATAATATGTCTATAATGTTTTGTTTCACATTTCACCGATGTCAATTTCCTAGCCTTGTCGCTAATGTATTCCTCTATCGTTCTTTGAACTTTTTCGATAACTTCTTACCGGATAACTGAACATTTTTTAATATTTTACTTTCGGGGCCATTTTTAAGAGTTATTTTGTCGTTAAAAACCAACCACGCAGCGGATTTTACAAGAATTTCTGACAGTAAAAACAGGAGGCTCAATAGGCAACCGACATTACGTTACGGACTATAAGTTGCCTACGATGGGTGAGAAACCTAAATTGGTCTAACGTAGCATAAAATAAGTGGAGAAAGATCGCAAGATTGATGAACATGTTTTGGCATGTAATATTCTATTATATTATCCAAAAAAACCCGTATATATTAACTGTTACTTTAGTTGTATGGAACAGCTTACATTTATTGTCGAGTAATAATATAGAATATTGTCGTCAGCAAATAAAACGGAAACGTGGGAAAACCGCGGCTGACTCAGCCTATCGCACGTGTTTCCGCTCTGATTATCTTCCCGGATAGACTCCCATTTAAAAAAAGTATCAACATTTCCTGCAATTTAATCTATCGATAAACGCCGAAATATAAATCATAAGCCTGGAAATTAGTTTTTGAATTCACAGAGAGTAAATCTGGGAATGTAGGAGCTTTATATTATTCTCGGAATCTTCAGTAGCGCTTGTGGCAAATTAGACTACGCGCCTGGACGTGGCGGTCGCCGAAGTGGCACCCCGCTTGCGCTATTATGCATTTAATTTTAATTAAATCTCTACAAATTGGTTTTCTTTAATATTCCATTTCATAAACAGCAGAGCTTCTCGATAAGACCTTTCGCGGGTACTTAGTATATATCGGTGTTTAGTCGGGCGTGGGGTCGGTGGACCCATGCGCCGGTGTGCCGTCGGGCCCGCGGACCCGGTCGAAACTGAACTGAATTGAAAATTAGAAATCCGGCAGCGAAATCACGAATACGTGACTTTGTGCCCTGGCTCGCGTTGTAACGAAGCCCCGCTCCCAGGACATTCCTTGCCGTTAGAGGACCATTGTCGTAACCAAAGTCAAAACCCCGTTCTCAATTGTATCCTTTCGATCTTGTCCGCGTGCAGTTTCCTTTGGGATATCAATTTATTCGTGGCGGATGTATAATTTTTTCAAATTTAAGAACACGTTGACTATCAATTTTCTTTTTAACGTAATTTTAACTCGCAGTACGAATTTTAAACTCATTCCTGAATTTTCATTAAATTTCTGTTTTTACTTCTCGGCGAGGATCTATGAATTGATCTAGTGTTCCTTTCTAAACCCGGCGCTACATCTCTGTTAACACTTATTTCAAATAGTTGTATTTATCGTAAATAATTACACGGAAATATAAGGCTTCCTCGAACAACTGCAGACTGACGTTTCGCGCTACTTTCCTCCCGATTGGAATACTGCGCTCGATGAAATTTATCTCTGAAACATTTCTTAAACGATGAACGTAAATTTTTGAATTAAAGAATCGAGGATATCGGTTTGAAATAGAAAAAAAATAATGGGGCGCAATGACGGTCGTGTATTATAAGCTGAGATTAAAACATACTTACGGCCGCCGATTCACAATTCCAACAGCACTGTCACAATGCGACGTTTCAAGTAGAAGACAGCCGGAAGCCAACTTTGGAACGACCTAGAACACTCTTAATGTGGAATATTGCATTCGAGTCTCGGCAGAGTGTTTTTGGCAGTGTAAACTGTCCAATGAAGGACGGCTGATAACGAGGGATTATTTTCTACAGGGACGTCGTCACCTAGCCTCCTACTAGGTGCATTCGGCACACGGAGGTTATTTGTTTTCTTTGGAGAAAATACCCATTCGCGAGGGTTTGGATCACTTACTGTCTCTCTCCTTGACCGGCGGCAGTGCGGACAGGATGCTCCGGCGATAACCGATGTGAATAATACAAGTATATTTAGATACAATACTCGTGCACATAAATGTGGAAAAGCCCGCGGACCGGTATCAATCAACATTTTACGAACAAATTTCGAAATTACGAATTTAATCGGTTAATAAAGATTTATTATAAATAGAGAGTTACGGATGTACAGATTTAAATTGGGAGAGCTAGTACTTGGTATAAAGTATTTGTATTAGGCAGTACAGAGGCAGCATATATGCCAAGCTATCGAT
The DNA here is from genome assembly GCA_019843655.1 of Lethocerus indicus. Taxonomy (NCBI): domain Eukaryota; kingdom Metazoa; phylum Arthropoda; class Insecta; order Hemiptera; family Belostomatidae; genus Lethocerus; species Lethocerus indicus. The sequence goes on from JACDQD010000001.1 coordinate 45,628,976, forward strand.
TCAATGAATAGTAAGGATATCGGAGTTCAATTTTCCGGCGGCGAACTTTCGTTCGGAGTTAACCAACTCTAGTATATTCGTTGCTTGGGCCTTTCTTTCCAAACGAATATTGTCCCGAAAAGAAACATAAAAAATCGGATCGCATTCAGTGAAAGTGACAGTGTAAGTGGAAGTGCCGAGGTCTTGTGTAAGCGCTCAATTGTGGGTGAAAGTGGCAACGGGCGATGCCGGGCTTCGAACTAAGGACTTCGGGTTTCGGGACCCCGGTTTTCTTACCTGTCTCTGTATTCGACAAGACCATAATTTATGTGGGACGTCCATATTTTACTTTCGCGTTATTTTCCATTAAGTTTACATCATCCGAAATGTGGGTAATCGGCGTGCTTGGAAGAATATTTTCTTTTTTCCTTTTTTTAAACATTTCCAAAATTATGGACTGTAATTAAAAATAAACGGTTCTTTAAAAGAAACCCAAAGCGAAACGCCGCATTTATAACTCAAGCTCAATACCCCGAGCCACTCTGAAATACAAATACTTAATTCATTTTAATATTTGTAGGCTATCGTAGACGATATACAAATTTAGTTTGATGCATGTATGCCGGCCTGCGGGCCTTTCTCCATTCATGTACAGTCTAATATACTTGTATTGTTCACAATGTTGTTACGGTAATCGGGAATATTACAATAATAAAAATCTCTGTATTGCCTGGCGACATTGAGCGCTCTAAACGGTTTTGGGAGAGGAAAATCCCTCGGAATTCTTCGGCATTTATTTTTCCGCCTCTATTTTACCATAATTTATTATGAAGGTTGCAATGACTTCAGCGATCCGGAAGCGCCGTGAATCAAGTCAGTATTCGATATTGTGGCGGCATCAACCACAGGTTATAATTATATTAATTACCGTCGAATCTATAATTATATAATGAGTAGTTCTGTCCCCCCTCGATGATTCGGTCTTAGGCAAGACCGGTTTCGGCTTCTAGCCATTTCAGAAGTGCACCGCGAGTGGATTAGTGAGGCACTGTACCTGTTACCGGAGGCACCTCTGCACGGTTACTGGACCACCTAAATGGAAACTATAAAATGTTATAAATGTCTGAAAATGCGATCGGAAAATTGGAATGAAAGAAAGGTATTCGGTTCTTTTACTTAACCCTTCCTTTCGGCCTTGTCAGTCACATGAAGTACATAATTATTGCGAAGTTGATAAACCCAACTGTCTCCCCGAAGCACAAGTCAGTCGAACGACAGTTCTGTCTCCTATCATTGGTTTTGGAGCGAAAATTGAAAACGTTTCGTCATTCGTCCCGTGTTTACGTGTGTTCCGAAAAGCGTTGTTGCCGATAATTGTAGGTTTTTGTTACAATTTTAAATCGTCCGGACATGAAAAACCTCGGGCTTTCTGCCCGGCTGGTCAACGCCCCCTGAATCGGGGCCCAATTAATATTCCCGCTCCGACCGCCCAATATTGCCTTCTCCGCAATCGCACTCCGATCGCAATTCAACAAAGGCTTTATTCAGAGGAATGTTATTCAAAATACAAAAATAATCTCTCGCATTTTTTTCAATTTCGCATTTATATTTCAATGTCCGTACGATAAGCACTGGAATTCCGTGGAATTCTCTCTGGCCACATTTTTACTATTGGCGACAATTTCATCTCTCGAGCGTTTTTCGGTCACTCGTCATCTTCAGTAGCGCTAGTGGTAATGTGGTAGCTAGGAATCCAATACCCCCCTCCCGTAATAAAGGTACAGTACTAAGTATAGTACTATGACACATGTGAAAAACCAAGTGGATGATACTGTTGATTAATGGAATGATACTGTGCGGTATCGGGTTTTTATAATCATTTTCCAATTTAATTTTAACTCAACAACAGATCACAGCTATTACTTACAAATAAATTATTACTTACGAACATCCTGACACCTTCCTTGCTTCGTAGGCAGATGACAAAGCCGTACTCTCTACTGACTCCGAACCTTATCTAGTACCGCATTCCCTACACCTCTCCCTTGTAGAAAGCCAGATGAGGAAATGGAGGATTAACTTCAATTGCGAAAAAGTGCTCAAAGTTACTTTTACTCTGAAAAGAGCATCTTGACCTCCCGTCTTCCTGAACCGGTCCCAACTTCCTATTGAAGATCAAGTGCACTACTTGGGACTACACTCGGACAAAAGATTAACATGGAACCTACATACAAGACTCAAACGTACGACGTTACAAATTGGTACTAAAATTCCTCGACAACGGATCAAACTATTACTTGCGAACAAAATTATTAATTTACAACTGTATTTAAACACAACTGGGCCTACGGAATTGAGTTTAACGCCTACAAAATTCAATCGTGGCAAGTCCCGTTTGTTCATGAATTAGCGGCTTCCCGATATAAATACTTCCGCTCAATACCCCTTCACTCCAATTCTTAATTCGACAGCTCTCTTCGCGTTACCTTCCTGAAAATCCTGAGCGCCGCCTTTAGAGGAATGGTCACGCAATTTCACTATGTACTAAGGGCAGGACCAGGAGTTCCATCAATGCGTGGATTCTCCGTCAACAGTACATTTGTGTTATAACATCGTACTGTCACTAAATATAATTTTAAAAACTTGTAGGTGTGACTAAAAATAAAAAGAAAATAATTGTGTTCAAAACTCTACGCGCATCTATGCGTTATGCAATAATTACTTTTATCTAGGTAAAGAAATAAAGTGTCGATTGTGATTTTACGACTCTAGCGAGACTGGCGACGGCGAGAAGCCGAAACACGGTCCGGTACAGGACCAGAGGGGCGAGTGGAGACGGATAATACTAGTAGTGATGACAACGTTTATAAGTTATTCCATGTCCCCGTTTCGAGAGAAACTTGACCCTCCCCGTTGCCCTCGACGTAACCCCATGAACACTACTAACACGGACATCATGAACACAAGGCGAAGTAACTACTAAATGTTTTCCCTTTCCTTTCTCAAATTAAAATAATACGATTATATATAGTATAATAAAAAGTTTCAAGTTTGTCTCTTAATTAAAATACGATATCAATTCTGAGGTATTCTATTTCCAATCATTGATTTGGCCAAAACCTTCGCAAATGTATTTGGCGCTGAATTCAATTCAAAAGTTCAGTACCATAAGCAGTGTACTGAACTACGTTTATTGCTGTCATTCTAACTCGTCGCACAAAATCTTGTGTGTGTGTGTGTGTATATATATATATATATATATATATATATATATATATATATATATATATCAAACTTCTGTCTCAACTGGCTTATTTGGTGCCAAACCGTCTTCTGTTGGCATCTTCGATAGCAACCGTCGATAAATTAGTGAGCCCAACGAACATGCGTTGCAACTCTTAGAGAAAGGGCTTGAGGATCGAATCTGTCTTTAAAGTAATTGCATTGGAGGCCCACCAGTGTCTGGAATGTTAAGTTGCAACAGTAACAGTGAAGTGACAATGCAGGCTTCACTTACCTGGGGGAAGAACAAGAAAAAGCCGAAGGCGAGGAGATTGGGCGCATTCTTCATACATGTTTTATGCTACTAAGCTATATAAAATACAGTATCCATACTGTGAAATAAATATTTAGTAAATTGTACTGTCCGAGGTGTCCACTATTGTTGGTATTTGCTGCCTGTGTCGGAGTTCATGTTAATTTCATGACGGCATTGTATATTCCATCGAATTTACATATCTGACTAGGTTTGTTTAGAAGTAGGTAACGCATGTCGCTCAAGTGTCATGTCATAACATGACACTCGACAGCGGGGAGATTATCCTATATGACGGTCTAATATCTCAGCGGTATTTTAAGTTTCCGAACAACGGGTATGCATGTGATTCAACTAGCTTTCACAGTAGAAAGTGTTGGAGATAACATGAATCGACCAAACCACGGCAAAAAATATACTAACGTTTATTCAGTTTTCATAATTTAAATAAAAACACTGTTGGCTCGGCCAAACCGATAAATATTAATAAAATTCAAACCTTATGGGTGAAAATATTAAGGAAAATAACTAATGCACCCACTATGTTTCCAATCTCATCCTACGTACAAATGTTAAAAGTCCCGTTTGTCCGCGACCTTGCCATACAAAAATATAACAAATTTCACTCCACATATATGGAACTAGTAAATATAATATTCGTGCTATACTAAAAGGGACAAATAGTAATTATAAATTTGTATTAAATTCTGCCTCAAAATAAGCACCACCAATATCAGAAAATGATTTACTTTATACCATCAATGCGATACAATGAAGAATAGTTAGTTATAATTAAAAATAAAAATTAGGGCTATATTTATTTTTAATTATAATTAACTATTCTTCATTGTATCGCATTGATGGTATAAAGTAAATCATTTTCTGATATTGGTGGTGCTTATTTTCAGGCAGAATTTAATACAAATTTATAATTACTATTTGTCCCTTTTAGTGTAGCACAAATATTATATTTACTAGTTCCATATATGTGCTTATTTCCAAAAGTTATTTGGAATTAATGCACTGAGACTTTTCATACTATTTTAATTTTGTTTCTATAATTATTATTTTAGTTTTATTATATACAACTGAATCCTTAGCAGACTCCCACAATTAAAGGATTTTCCTTTTAGTAATTTCCTTTGACTTTCCCAGACCTTGGGGGCAGAAAGTCTATTTAAAGGGCATGAGCTAGTTGTTACTCTGCCCTCTTTGTGTATACCATATTTTTAAGTGTGTGTAGACATTTTTAATTAAAAACAACTAATTTATTTTTCATGCCCATATCTAACTTATGGGCAATTTCCAAAATCAGATTTTTTGAGTACTTTCATTTCTATTTCATTTAGTAAATGAAATGAAAGCTGTGGTTGTTCTGCGATCTGACTATTTTATATTGGAGAATACAATTTAATGTTACTCAGTTTGCTAATGCTACCAAATCTGTGAATTCCCCTTAAATATAATTTAATAACAATAAGTAAATTACCTACATTTATTTCATCCTGATCAACTTTTGGTGTTCATAAAAGAATTTGTGTCCTGTGGATGGATTTAAACAAAATGATTATTTGTGAATTTATTTATTTAATTGAAACAAGCAACAATATTAAGTAATTGATACAAATATACTGTTAAAAACAATTTCTTTTTTTATTAAATATTCACACAAGGAAAATAAAAATATCAATCCGTTGTAATTATGTACATGGCTAAGTCTATTAGAATTGGCAAATAGGTACACTCTATTCAATGTACCTCCTTTAGTTTCTGCTGCTTCAATATTTATATATATTTCTGGCAGGAATTTAACCATCCACTGTCTTCTGTTGGTTCATAACATTTCAATTATACTAATTCGATGGAAAAGAACCAAAAGTAGACAGAATGATCTAGACTGATCTAAAAAAACAGTCTACAGCAGAAAGAGATGATGAATCTTTAAATTTTAATTCATCTCTAATAGACCAATTATAATTTAAAAAATGCTTACATATGCCTTTCTTCCCCTCTCATAAATTATCAATCATTCTTTCAAATTTAGAAATTGGAGGGAGTATTTTTAAAAGCAGTTCTTGCATATAACAACATCCAAAACTGAAGTTGGGCCTAAAAATAAAATTGTTATTATAAAACTTAATTCAGTTATAAAATACAATGCTTTCAATTAAATTCATTTTATAGTTTGTTTGATACTTAACTCATTATGGTAACAGCTGGCCATTTTTGCAACAGACTGGCAGTAAAAGAAAATAAAAAAAAGAAAACACATTTTAACCTTATTGAAATGATTGCTGATACAGCATTGATGCATTGTGCAATGGTAAATATGTAGTAAAATATGTCATATATAACAAACATTTGAATTCAAATAAAATATTAAATGCTTAAACATAACTAATAACATAACAATAAAGCACAAAACAATTTTTTTGGGTCTACAGAAAATTAAAATTTCAACATGTAGTGCAATCAATTTGAATAGGTTTCATTTTTTTTTAATGGAAATATTTGCAAATAAAACAAAAGGGACTTTTGCAAGTGTCTTTTTTGTGGTGTACTAAGCATTTTTGATTCAAGTAACTGGCTCCTCCGAAGTTGGAGCTGTGACAGTGTCCTTAATGACACCATCAACTAAACAGTCGGCGTATTGTGATACTTGATGAGGAGTCGGGCATAGCGGAAGAGTGGATGGACGGCAATATGGGAATTTTAGATCTACTTGATCATCTAATGGTGTATGTACAGCCACAATATCAGTTTGAGTAGATATGGCGCTTCCACTGCCACTGGGACTTACACATCTCAGAACTTCTTGCATACATGACTGCAACTGCTGTACCTTTTCAACAGAAAAAAGTAAAATTATAACAGTCCAAATCTCTCCCATTAAGTTATAAGCTAAGCTTAAAATTAACCTATGTAGCAGTAAATACTCAATTATGTAATACTTGCTTTTTCAAAAATAATTTATTTAATGACTTGAAGTTAATGAGAAATTATCAAAGTTAACATAACATTTCTCTATAGCAATTATATAAATTTATTTCATTAATGCTAAATAATGATAAATAAAATAAATTATTGAAATTTAATGAGAGGAGAATTTTATATATGACAATATTCCATGCATATTCCACATGCATATAATCTTTTCTAATTAAACAAGATTAATTAAGACAAATTATACAGAATCTAATTTAAATGTATAAAAAATACCTGATTTTTAAGCCGATCACAAGTCTGTGCTAAATCTTTTACATCCCCAATGCTTTCATCAAATTTTGAAGGCTGAAGGCTTACAACCTACACAAAGGAAAAAGGTGTTTCTTATTTATTAAGAAAATATATTTTACTATTTAAAAAAGCAATTGTTTCAATAATTAATCAATTAAAAAGAATTCTGAATCAAAATCTGTATTTTTTAGAAAAAACAAAAACAAAAAATATATGTACTCAATGAATAATTAATTGAATTAAACAATGACCATTAATCATAATCTTCCCTTGAAAATTAGTAGTAATATGTATTTAAAAAACATACTTTCTTCCACAATGCATTAATTGCTTGCATTTGTAAAAGTTGTAGCTTATGTTCACTATCCAAGGCTGCTCTAGTTGCTTCCATATCTTCAGACAGTTTCCTAAAATGATAAATGAAGTGAATACTTCCATATTAACTAGGCTAAATTTTATTTTATTCCTCACTCTATTTATCTCATTAGAAGCTAAATATAACATGAAATGAAAATATGTCAATATTTTTCTGCAAAACCACCTGAAACTGAGGACTCAATAACATGACTTCTGTTACAAAAATATGCAAAAGCTATTGTGCTATCTTTGTAGTTCATGCTTTTACCAGTAATGACCAAAAAAAAATAAACCATTTGATAGCTAGCGGTATTTTTGAAACAGCATCTATACAGGACATATGATGTATGAAAACATTCATACATGTTATTTTATGTTTTCATTCATTCCTGTAATCTCTATGTGCTGAGGCGACTAAACATTCTGTACTCCAACTTTTTTTTGTGAACTGTATAACAAAATTAGTGGTTTACAATAAACACTAATAATAACTGACTCTATAAAAAACTACCCATCTTATTTTTCTAAACTAATTTGGACATATTGTGTTCTTTTTTGACAGGACAGATATGATAAAAACTTCTTATTACGTTAATACAATTAATAATTGGCATGAATTAATAAAATTCGCTAATGTTCAAAAAATAAATATTAACTGAAAATAAGTAAGGTTTAAAACTTACTGAATATACTGATAAGTTCGATGAGTTTGCAAATGTTGATAAATGGAAAGAACCTTAGGATTCAAATTTCTCGTCTGGTAGCCACGCCACATTTTTTGTATGTATATTGCTGCCTGCTCTAAAATTAAGGAAAAACAACAAAAATACATAAATAACAGTATTGATAATATTAACAGATTATTCAAAACTAAATTTTCCACAGCAGGTTAAAAAAGCAATAATGAAAGCAAGTCCTTAACTTTTCCAGAGGGTATCTTAAAGTACAATACTTCGTTTAGTATAACTTCAAACCCCGTTAAATGTGAAAAAAATAACAAAAATAGGAAGTGTAAATTCAAGAAATGGATGAAAGCATCAAAAGAAATGGCTGAAAGTTCTTTCATCGTTGAATTAAATTACATTTACAAATATAATCTCAGTTGTCATAATTTTTATTTATTAATTAAGTTATCTAATTTTCTTTCAAACATAATTATATTGTTGATTTTCAATATAAACTTTAAGATCTAAATAAAGGATTAATAGTAATATAAAATGTTTGTAATAAGAGATATACAACTCATTCACTCACTCACTCACTCCCCCCCCCCCCCTCTCTCTCTCTCTCTCTCTCTCTCTATATATATATATATATATATATATATATATATATATATGCTAATGGCATGAACACATGTAAGAAGTTTAAATCATTTTTTTCTGAAAACGTACCCTTGTCATTAGTATCAAGTTTTCTACCCCTTCTCTGTTGTGCCAAATGTCTGATGGTTTGCAATTTTGACGTAGCCATTTTATTGTCCTGAGTTGTGTTTACAGTGCTTCCTTGAGGTAGCTGAGGTGGATTCGTGACCAATGGACTAACCAAAGATTCAGGGACCGGTACAAGCTTAGTAGCAGCTGGGAGAGGAGCTGGAGCAGTCATTGATTTGTTTAAATTCTCTTCAGGCCTTGATTCAAGACAACTTACTGGTTCACAATGAAGACTACGCGTTAAGCTGATTTCTGAAATCATCGCAATGCAGTATTAACATAAATATTATATAGAATTATGTATATGTTAAATGTGACCTATTGTGTATATGCTATATAATTTTCAGATAATTTGTAGATATTAATAATATTTAAGAGAATCTGGGTATTATTATTACCTGACTGCTGCAACGGTCCATCTGAATGATCTTTATAATGTGCTTTACAGCTATCCAACAAACTTGGATCAAGGCTTCTTGACATGAGTTCCCCAATAGAACTCTTTGATGAGCTTTTTCCACCTGCAAAAATATTTATAAGATAGGATGACAAAATAATTTAATTATTATACAAAATAAGGAAAAAATAAACAGAACTAATTGAAGTCCCTTTTATAAAAATATTTTATTTACTAAGTCACTATTACTACTTTGATAGTTGTTTGGTTTCATGGTAAGTATTTATAAAATTTGTTTAGTGTCTAGTTATTAACGGGCTACACATATAAATACGTTATTTATAGAAATGCTATACGCATGAATAATACATATTCTCCCCTTATTCATTTCATATGTAAACCTTAATAAGGAACTATTTTTGCTCTTTGCCGCATTCCTTGTATAAAGTGAATATCTACTAAAATAAAACATAATACATCAGTACAAACTATCTAGTATTATATCTAATATTCTACAGGACTAATAGTATATTTGTAAAATCACAGTCAAGCATAATGATAAAAAAAATATTCCTTGCAAAACAACACCAAAATCATTTCACCAGAAACACTGATGAAATATTATTGGGTTACTCAATAATGCAGAAGTACACTTTATCCCATACACTTTATGAATAACAAGTGTGATTCAATCATAAATCAGACAATAAGATCACTATCAAAACTAGTCCTAATGAACAAAAAAATGACACATGAATACTCACATTATTATAACATATAAAGAAATACTATCTAGTTTGTTGAACAACAGTCAAATTATTCCCACACTTTTATGGTGAGTGAGTATATTATAAAATTGAATATCATAAATTAATTACCATATGTTTAAAGAGATGAAACTTTATATCTAAGTTTCAATAAAAAGTGGTCAATAAAAATCATTGAGTTAAAGTGAACCTCTTAGAAAGAAACTGCTTGAAAGAACTTTTGAAACATTAATGATTAAGTGAGGGAATTATTTGATAATAACCTCATTAGCCATGAATTCAATAGTGCATTACACAAGAAAATTTAAATGAGCTAGTCTAATAAATTTGCTGAATGCTGGCAAATTTAATGAACTATTAAATGTATATTGGAAGCAAATCACACTTGTATTTACATTTAATTTCACAGCCAGTTGCAAGAAGGCAGTGAAGGTTGAAAATGCTTGATTTGATAAGCTACACATTTCAGTGGAGTACTCTTCTCCCAAAGTAGTAATATGGCAAAGGATACTTCCCCTATAAGCCTATTAATAAGACATAAAAAATAACAAGATATGGAAAAAAGTCTCCAATATGCGTTTTTCAGTAATAGTGTATAATACAATAAAGTTAAACAAGAGTCTGAAGATTGTTCAAAATAAAGACCCATAGAAAATTTAGTTTATGGCTTAGTGACAGAGAAGGGAATGGGAAAAATTTTAAACAGCTATTTTTAATTCGCAAAATGATAATATGAGAAATGAAATGTAGTATGAAAAATTTCTTTAACTACTTTATTTTATTGAGACAAAATTAATAAAAAATAGCTACTTGATAATATTAATAGATAAAAAATAAAATAAAAAATATCCTCCATATACTAATAATCTGATTTCTTAATTTACAAAATTACTTTACTAATACATATATAGATAAATTAACAAAAATATAAATTTGGAAATATTCGCCATTACAATATACTGAACTTCTTTGGTAGGTTCAAACTTCTGAAACACCTATTCAGTTTGAATTCTATACTCAATACTTTAATAAGATAGCTAGTAATAATACAATATCAAATACATGACCTCCAATAGTATTAACACAAACAAATAATTTAAAACAATGAGAAGAAATATAATAGCAGAAGTCAATTATAATTTTTTGGAATAAAAATGAATAAGATGTGGATCATATATAATACTTTACAATCTGAAAGCAGATTATACTATTTACTATTATTTATTGTTAAGAAACCTATATTTATTTTCCTTTACTATAGCTATTGAAAAGGTGAGAAAAATACACACCTTACAAGCAAGATACTTTACACACCTAATTCATTGCTAGAAAATTCCCAAACTTCAAACAAAAAATTAAATTACTACTAACTAAATTATAAGGCCCATATGCCCTTTAAATATTGCAAAATGTTTATTTTTTACTTAAATAAAAACAGATAAATAATTAAATGTCATAAGCTAAAAAATATATAAATTGAGAATACTTAAATTAATGAAACTATTTCTTCAAAAAATGGAAATATTCATTAATTTCTGCTCATTTAATGGTTTCCAATGAGAATATCGTATAGAACATTGTAATATATTTTATTTGTATCATAAAGTTTAATGTCTAAACGAACCAATTCAATTAATGAGAGGAAATTAAAAATGGAAAGGTATGACATTAAGTTTGAGCCCAGATCCTATTGAAAACAACTTAAACTTGACTTAAGTACTCACTTCAACTGTGATTCTCTAATTTATCAGATACAGTTTAGGAATCTCCAAGTGAGAATTGTTTTACATACAGTGCAAAACAATTATTTTATCTATGGGTCTGTCTAAGTTTATTTAGAAAATCACAGATTAGTCCTGCAAGATGCATTATTTTGTACTTATAATTAATTATGTTGTGATAAAATCTATTCTAAGCATTAAATTATTCCAATGAATAATTGAATACATTATTATTTTATGATTGGTATTTATAGCGAGTTATAACCTGTTGGTTGCTCAGACATTCTGAGCTGAAGTTGGTGGTGATGTGCTTTACTAAGTATTAATCTAAGCTTCCTTTCATGCTCGGACTGAAGACTGTGACTAGTCAAAGGGCATGTTTCCACTAAGTACTGCACAAGTGCTGAATGCTGACTAGGTCTAAACTGACGTCCACGTCCTTGCGAATACAACCATTCAGCTTTCAAACTGAAAATGAATAATAATAATGATTAATTAATACAAATTTGTATATTAAATATATGTATTAAATTATTATTATTAAAAAATGGAAATATGAACATTTTTTAATATGGTTAAGACCAGATATTGATTGCATTAATTTTACAATTGTTGACTAAAGTAAACATCATAGAATATATATTGTATTAGTCATGAATATAAAACTTGAGTATTTAAATAATAATATTACATTTATTAAATAAATATATATGTACCCACAAGCATATTTACCTTTCTATATCATCTACTGCAAAACCATCAATGATTTTAAGACCCATGCACCAGTTCACAAGATATGGTCTGTAGTCAAAACCGCTATTTGTGTGTCAAGAAATTAATGCAGAACTTTCACAATTTTGTATCATCTTATTTATGTCACAAGAAAACACACACACACACACATAGACACATACTTACATACACACATACTACCACAATTCTTCCAAATTTGGTTAACAAATTACAAGATTAAGATGACCAAGATTCTCACAAACATATTAGTGATGTTACAAAAGGATACGCTGCATTGCCGGTCATTTGCACACATGGATTTGCAACAACTGATATTTCTCGTAAATTCACCAGATTTACAAGGTGAGAGACCTCATTTAAGTCAGATATTTTGTTTCCAGCTAATGTTAAGGTTTCTAAACATGTTGGAAGATAAACTTCGCAATGACGCAAATTAGTGATCCTATTTTTATGTAGTAATATTCTCTATAAAAAGTAAATAAAGTTAGTAAAATAATAGTACAAATATACTTATTAGGATTTGTCATGCAAGAATATTAATGCAAACATATAATAAAAATGACTGTTAGTTTTAAAACCACCACAATTTACTTGTATAGGAAAACATTATAGTTTATTTGGGACAGGCTTTAATACAAATTAACAAATAATCAATCATTGCACAAAACAAGTAAGTATTGTTGATTCCAAGTTATAAACTTTTTTCATACTTTTAATTTGTAGTTACAGATATATAGAATTAATTTTAATGTTTTTCTTATACCAGGAGTTAATTTTGAATTATGAAATATAATTGTTTGCTTAGAATTTTAAGCTTAATATTTTAAGACCTTCTGACAAGAATACAAAAATCGGTAAGAAAATTACCAGCTAATGACCATTCTTTACAATACAAGATAAGCAAATGAAATTATTGCTTTTATATAAAATACACTCAGCAATGAGGAGAAGGAAGTAGGTATACAATTTTTGAAAGAGCTGTGTGACTAATAGCATAATCTAAGGTTAGTTTAAAAGCTGTAATAAAAGTTATGAGTACAAGAATACAAACAGCAACAATTATTATTTGAATTGCAGTCTAAGGTTAAAGCAATGTCACTGGTGTAAAATACCAATCCATGCAAACACCACATTGTAAGGATAGCTGAAAATTAGTACCAGACAAACAATTTTAGTTCATCCAAATAAATAATAAATAAAACCTTATATTTTCACAACTGGAAGGCCAATTTTTCATTGATATTCAATCCAATGAATGCAGGAAGCATAGCATGAAGGAGCTATACTTGTCAAGGCCAGAAAAAAAAATGGGATGAACTAAAAACATAACCTGCAATCAATAGCACTAACATAAATAAAATAAACATCTAATAAACTAATAAAAATAAACAATAACAAAATTAAATGGTGAAGTGCATACAGAATATTAACTTCAAAGAAAAATATAATTTATTTTGAAATATATTAATTTTCTTTTAATATAATTTTTCTTATTAATTAATTGAAAAATAAAAAACTATTCAAGTTTTAAAACTTTAACGTTAGTCAAAATAAAATAATATCACTATATACTTCTTTGAAGTTCAAAATAGAAAATATGAAAGCAATCTTGAAATAACTTTGTCAAGTTCTTCATTATTATAGTACAAGTCTATTCCAATGCTTATAATATCATGATTTTCAAATATTGAGTTCCTAGGAATTAGATTTTGAGCAGTTTCAATGTCCATCTTTAATTGTAAGTCATAAGGAACTAAAGGTTGAATAAATAGTCCGATTATTAAATAAATGATAGGAAGGGTATAATTATTAGAAAGAACTCTTGATCTTATAACCAAAGTAGCTATAAATATAATGCTCTAGGAAATAATCAAACAAAGGTTAAAGAAAGTAAAAGTAAGTATTCTAAACTAGAGTGTTAACTTAATTTCAGTAGGCATATTTCAAGAAAAAAAATGCTGACAAAGTAAATAAATAAAAATATTCACCAATGTTTAGTATCATGGGTGATTATGATTATCATGTCTAAACAGGTTTTTTAAATACTTAAAAATTATTTGTAAGACTTTAACGATACTTTACATAACCAACTTATCTTATATGCTATATCTGTTGATGTATGGAAATGAGCTTATATTTAAACCCAGTAACTATTTTAAAAATACAAAAAATACAAAGGGTACTATATTGTATTATTTTCTACACCTGGCACATGCTTCAGGTAAAACAACTACTGAGCTTCATTAGTTAATAATAATAAATAGAAAACAGTATTAAACACATAAAAAAATTGAAATTGAATGTCAAGGAAACATTAAACGCAAATCACATGCATTTTGTTCAATATATGAGCCTACAATTAATGAAATTATATATATATATATATATATATATATATATATATATATATATATATAATAAAAAGCTGATAGAAAATTGCACAACACAATAAAACATTTCTAATTTTTACAGTAATGGAAGACATTGATATGTGCAAAAACTCATTCAAAAATTGTATTATTTTACTCCCCCTCAACATTCTTTTCTATTCTAGAACATTAACTAATCAAATAAATTAAATTCATTCAATTATAAGATAGAACATATAGACAGAACTAAGATTCCTTATCATTCATGAATGGTGCTGCTCAAGTTTCAAGAGCATTTCCATGACATTTTACTATTTTGATTTATTAAAATCAAGTAATCAATTCTTTTTTTAATAAAATGATAATTTATAAAAGATATTTATAAAATCATAAATAAATTTGTAATCATAATTCGTACTCAGAATGAATTTGTACTCAGGCAACTTTTAGAACTGATGCTGCATTGAGTATCAACATTCCATATACAATAGTATTCATACTAAACTATTACAAGAATTGTTCATTTAATGATACTTTATGATTTCATGCAAACTTTAAATTCATATCACAGTCACAAAATCAAGTTTCTACTGACTCCATATTGCAAGAACTCAATTACCTTCAATTTATTAAGATCTGATATATTTGATATAAATGAGATACAGTTTTCTGACAGGTCCAAATGCTCTAAAAGAAGATTGGTCTGCAAATGGTCTATAGCCTAAAAAGAAACAATCTCATATAAAAAAAGTTATATTTTACCCAATTATGAAAGCCTGATGATAATTTGGTTTCATTCAAAACCAAATAAACTTTCTAGTGGTATAAAGTAGGTAGTTTACTTTCTAGGGTGTCCGGTTTAGCTAATTAATGACATGAACAGATATTCATATAAATAATATTGTAACTTAAATACTGATTTCTTCTATTTAAAAAAAAATCTTTTAATCAGTGTATTACTTGTAGACCCCCAAATAAATACCTTACATTAATTTAATAAATCTTTTTAGACTTGTTAAACTTAAAAATAGTTTACTACAATCATTCAGCTTGCTTTAATTTAGTTAAAGTCATTTGTAGCCTAATTAATTACAAGAATTATGTACATACATGAATGAAAACCATTTTGGTTTAATCATTGAAGGGGTGAAATTGTTATCATAATATTTTAAAATTATCATTACAGTAAAGTCCTTACTTTGGGCTGAGAAATATAAGCAATCTTACAAACATAAAATTAAAAAAATACATTTTACCTGTTAAAAAACATAATTTTACATTTATAACATATTAAATATATAAAGTAAAAATAGTTTTTGTTTATTATTTTTCTTCATAATATTTACTTTTTTTCCTGCTATTTATTTTTCACTACTTTTTAAATTGTTTTTATTATGACCTGATTTCTAAAGGGACAATAAACAAATGCTAAATTGACTGTGAAAATCATTCAACAAATGTATCAAATGGAATAGTACTTGGGAAAAAATTATTGAGAAATTATTTATCTACAATAAATACAAATTGTAATATAACATAAATAATTTGGTTATTCCCAGTTAAAATAATTTTTAGTAATAACAATTCTTTAAACAACTTGAGCTATAGGTATTGACAATAATCTATTCTGCTCTTTAAATAATTTAACATCAGTTAAATTGGAAATATGACACTACAATCATTGTTTGATTGAAAAGATAGGTAATATTACATAATTTGAACATTTTAAATAAAACTAATTAATTTAAAGGAGTTGTAATAAAATAAGTGAACACAATAAATACATTGTAAGAATATGTTACAATTTTCATACCTTTTGACTATGATGTGTTCTGATTCAATCATTTAATTGTTAAACAATACTTTAAACAGTTACTGTTATACATTCATAAAAATTTCAGAATTAAACTTGTAAATTGAAAGCACAGAAATATATGATTGATAATAGAGATACAAGTATAAATGAGTACACTGAGGACAAAGGCCCAAACACAAGGACCTAAGCACAAACATAAAAGTTACAGATCACATAGAGGATCAGTGAGAAACAACAAACAGTTGCAGTCACATCTTGTTAGACAGAAATGAAAGATATTTGAATCAGAAGGCAACACATCCATTGCTTGTAAATTTATTTTATCCAGAAAGCTTTATATGTGTATTAAGCAGAGCTACTTCAAATTCGGTTAAAAATAACATAACTAGCAGTATTGGTAAAATACAAACTTATTTCACTAAATAGTACAGACATAGATAAAACTTTACAATATATACATACTTTTATTTTGTTGCTGGCTAGGTTTAAGTATTTCAAATGCACCATCTCTTTTAGGCCTTCGATGCTAAGAATGTTGTTGTATGACAGATCCATTCTAACAATATGATGTAAGCGCGATACTGGGTACATTCGTACTAATTGGTTGTGGGTAGCTGATAACTGACAAATAAAATTTGCTAGACTAATCCAAATTTTTTTCAAAATTTTCAAACTTGACTCAAAAATATGTCCAATCAATAACTATTTTACCTCGACAACGGATGGGAATTGATCGATATTCTCAAATTTTTGCAGTTCATTATTATCTAAATGCAATTCTGTAACCTTGCTGATACCTTCGATACCGGGGCTTTTTGGAATTTTTTTTAAGCATTGTCCAGACAAGTCTAGTTTGTTCTCGTCTGAAATTAACGCCAAATAGTTGTAGTTTATAATGTCGCAGTACGGAGTCGTGGAAAAGAAAACTATGTGTACGGTTAATACGTTACCTAGTGTATTCATGTTCCACAACCGACACTTGAAATCAAATGACTATTATAAACGACATGAAATTATTCTAAAACTCATGATATATAAACATTGAAACTAATACATTTAATAATGTGACAGTCCTCCACAGCACGTTAAACAACACTGAATATATCAGACAGTGTTGCCAAAGTGATACCCAGTATTTACAAAAACGAAATTTACCCGTTATTTTTTCTTAACGCAATACCTTAAATTCTTTTAAACAAGAGAAATGTCTTATAGAATAGATACACTGTTTATCATATTTAGGTAAATATTATTAACGAGTAATTCGTTTTTCAATTACGATATATATATATATATATATATAATATAAATATATATATATATATATATATATATATATATATATATATATATATATATATATATATATATGTACACACACGTATACATTATATGTTGGAAAAACAAATTAAAAAATATAATGCTAAATTACTTTCAGAAATTTATGGGAAGATTAGTGAGATTTCGAATCAGGGGTGAAAGTAAGCCGCTGTTGTGCTCAAAAGAGTTAGCTAAAGTTTATTTCGAAAACTCTGATTACGTTATTCCCGTAAGTAAATTTGTTACTAACGGAAGGCTACTGGTGAGAAGCCGTAGCTGGCCTAGGTCTAGAATAATTTATAATCATACAAATAAATAAGTTGGATACGATATTTATAAATCAAATAAAATGAATCGCACCTCATTAAGAAAAAAAGGTGCAAATTCAACATTCGATCAAAATATTTCTACATGTTCACGTTATTCTCGAATGTCATGTTATGTTTTTAATGCCTCCAGGAAACCTCATCAAACTTTTCCGGCTAATAAATGGAAATTCATTCTGACCAGAGCGTGGAGATAGCTGAATAATTTCAGGAAGATGACGATTAATAAATTATAAACACAATATTAAACGATACCATTGTTTAATACACGATTGCGTCTAAACATTATCTATTGCCGCTAGCTTCTGGTTGGATAAATTAAGAATAAAATGCCTCCGCAAATCCCGATTTCCGTTTGTCAATGTTTGTCTCCGTCATATAGGATAAATTGGACCGCTTTCAAATAAAATTTGTGTAAATAAATTCCGGTTTATATTTGGAGAATCCCGTATTATGATTTATCGATATTGCGATGGGACGAACGGGTGTAATCTTGCTCCCTCGCCACATAAAACTCCCTGTTTCCAGTTATCGGGAATCGTCGCGGGATTCTGTTTATCGCGAGCCCAATTCGGGCCCGGAGATATTTGCCGTTTTACGGCGGCCTCCTCTTCCTGTTTTAACCGTCGAATGGGACTCCACATTATTGTTACAGTTTCCCCTCGGCCCCGCCATGTCTTTTTGAGGACAGCTTTCCTGCCCTTCTTCACAGGGGTAACGCAGTTCGGCACGTTTTTGTTTTTTAAAACTACCGCTTTTTACCCTCTGGTAATTAGGTCTGGGATCTTAAGATAAAGCCTAATAAATAACCCTTCATTATACAGAGTTCATTCAATAAGTAAGGAGACAAATGACTGTTGTTTTAAAATGGTAGGTATGTCTATATTGATACAACACACCTGTTAGTCAGTATAAATAAAAAATAGTACAATAATTTATAGTCATTATGATTATTTAAGAATGTAAATAATAAAAACTAAGGAATACAGAGTGCATTCATCTTTCTGAAGGCATCATTTTAGTTAGTATATATAGTTATCTTTAGAAGGAAAGTTTAAATCCCACTTACATTGCAAAGCACAAACTATTTTAGTAATTTAAAATTTTCTTTATATATTTTTAATTACAATACTTTGCAGTCAAATGATAGAATTAAAATATTTTATAATTGAAGCAAAGGTTCACGGGTAATATGTTTTATAGTGAAAAATACAATATTGGCTGCCACAATTGACTAAATAAGTTTGAATGCTTTCCTGCTTAGTTGTCAAGCTCGCCGATAGATAGCATGAAAGTGATGAATTTTCACTAGGCGGGGCGTACGTCTTTGAAACAGCTCACAAGCTAATGTTTTATAGAGCCTCTTCCTGGGTACTACAGTATTTACTTCCGCCCTTATTGAATAATATCCGATATAAATACAAACTACAAATGAACTTTTTTAATATTATTTTGTAACAGCGAAATAGTATTAAACTCTGAACATTAAAAAAAATTGGTACATCAGTAACACTTATGTTACTACAATGTTACTATTTTATGTACAGTTTTGACAATGCTTCATCGGATGGTCTGGCTTCTGAGAAAATAGGCGAGTGTGAAGACGGAAGATTGCAAGATTGATTCTAATAAACACGGTGTAATTACTATGTACACAATTCAAGTGTTCGTACATTCACAAATTATTGCGGGATTGTTAATGAAAAAATTGGAAATATTTTTAGAACTCCAATACAGAGATCTCTGTATATTTCAGAGAAAATATTGGGGATAGTATTCAATCAAATGTATGACATCAGACGATCCTAAGAGGAGTCACTTGTTAAGAGCCAGTATATAAATAAATAAAAGAATTCCAGTTGCTCCAGTTGTGTGTGTAGAAATTATACAGGACAGGTTTTTTGCCTAGAGGTCCAAATAAGCGTCCAAATATTTTGGGCTTCCTAAACACTCCCGCGAAGGAAAAAGCCGAAGGAAGGCTCCAATTAAGCAGTACCGCGCTGTAAGTGAGTAGCTAACAGATGGTGACAATTTAATTCGCAGAATATAAATTTGTAGAAAAAAGACAACGGGCAAAAGTGACAAAGGGGCACGAGATTCTGGCCGGTAACAACACCAGCCGGCAGATTACGCGGCAGTTCCGGGAATTAAATTGTCAGACCGTGTACTAGCGTTTTCGGTATCACCACCCCAACTTTTATTATATAGCTCAAATGTTTGTGTTTGCTCAACAGTTGTTCTGTAATTTGTTTGTTTTAGGAGGGGGAGGTTTACCGCCGGTTTTATTCCAATGTGTTCCTTGTTTATTTTTGGGAGGGCGTTTAATTTCGATTATGACGGATTTCATGCTGATTAATTTCTAAGTATGTTTCCTTAACGAAATTATTTTCTTCGATACCCAATTCATTGTACTCGCAGTATTTTCATTGTTTATTTATTTTTGATTAAAAAGTTGTTAGGTATAAAGTTCCTGCGGTTACTATCCGCTATTACCTGAGCTGGGTCCATAATTTATACTCAAAATTTTTGATTCGGTATATCGTATCGTCACACCCATTTGGTACTTAAGGTAGACCGATGCCGGATTTTCGCCATCGCCAATAGGGAGTAATATTTAAGGGTTTATTAATTCTTCAGAAATTCTCCGCTTTCTACGGTTTATAAGAGGAATCGTCCATCAGGAAAAATAAAGGCTGAAAACATCCCAAACTGTAGTTTGTGAGGGTACCAACAATTTGCACGCGACACGAGAAAGTGAAAGTGAAAGCCGAGCCAACAATGTCGGACACACAACAACGTTTATTTCAATAATGCCGCACTACTTGAACAAAGACTGGGAGGGGGCATAATGATAATTATCAGTGGTGACTTCAACCTCAACTTCGCTCAACCATTGATCGATTTTTGGAACAATAATTTTTTTTAAGACTTCCCAGTGATAAAAACATCAGATAAACGATTTTTCCTACGATTGATGCTGTTTTCAGTAGACCCAGCCTGTTTTGTGTAGATCTTTAAAAAAATTACTTCACAGACGTTTGTTTCGTATTTTCGCGACCACAGACCACAGGTTCTGTTATCGAATAAGAAGAAAATACGCGAGCGAAGATTTTAATTTTTAATAAAATTGTTTAAATTTAGAAGGTATTTTATTCAATAATTTTAAATTGTTTTTAATTTAGATTCAGTATTTTCTTCATTTAACCTAAAATGTTTCCTTTCAATATTAATCGTTATTAAATTAATAATTCGATAAAATCGCCAATATAAAAACCTACGAAGTTTCACTTCGGTCGCGTCTGGGTTTCACGCGCTCATTTTTTAGAATATTGTAACTTCACTTTTTTTAATTTCGCGAATCCGTACGAAATTTTAAAATAGATTAAAAAAAACAAAACAGAGTACTCAGATCAGGGTAATTTATAGCCGGCAGTAGATATAGGGAAATAGCGGCGTCGAAAATCTAATTTGGTGGGGAGGGGGCTGTAGTGTGGTGAAATCTAGCGGGGTGAATGAGAATGGGGGCCGGCCAGGCCGGAGGCGGCATCAGTCCGAGCCCGGCTCCCGCCCACTCACCGCCGACACCGCCCTTACCCGAAAACAGTCGCCGCGGAGTGTTCGAGTGCTACACACACACGCACACACACACACACACACGCACACACACACACACACACACACACGCATCCAGTGTTACACGCCTAGTCAAGTTTTTGCGACGTGAGTGTCCGTAAAAAACAACAACGGAGTATAGTGTCACGTAGATGTTAATTTATGTTATGAAAAAATAAAAATATATATGTATGTATATATATATATACATATATACACATAAAAAATCCGAGAAAATATCGGACCGGAATACTTTTGGAACTTTGGGGGGACGCTTACGTTTGAATTTTGTTTTCCGCGCGCTTTGTCACTTTTATTGTAATTGGCGTCGATTCTTCGAAAATTTCTTACGTCTTCGACCGGGTTGGGAACTTTTAAAAAATGAATTCGAAAAGAGAATATTGTACAACTTACGGAAATACGATTTTGATACATACCGCTTTCCGGTATCGATTGTGATCACAGTCAGTTTGATTTGTACCGGCCGAAGAATAAACGAAGGATATTTTGGATACTTTGCGAACTGAGAATTTTTCCCTTCGGCCGGCCTTCGACTCGAGCTCGAATTAAAAAAAAATTATTTATAAAGGGGTAATAATCATTATTTGTTTATAAATATAATACGACCTTAACTGATTTCGGGCGTTATCGTCCAGGAATTGGGACAATTGGGAATTTTATGGGACGCAATAATGAATTACGTGAACGTAGGTTTTATTTCATCCGCGACTCTGTTCTTTGACCCCGATCGCCAAATAATTTTGAATATTAATGGAATAGGCGGACTCGACATTCGTATCGCGCGCTTCTAATTTTATCGGTCGAGGAATAAGCGATGTTCGGCGACCGAATCCGACTCGCCCACGGCCCTATATATTAGCGATTAGTTTATCGTTTCATAAAATACAATATTTATTTATCAGTACGCGCGTGCCGAGTGCTTTCCGAAGTGTTAAACCATCGGTAGGCGTTTAATCATCTCGTATTTGTGGTACAGCCCGGCGGACTTCTTTCAGGCCAGGTAAAATAATTCTGAGGGTCTCGATATTCGAGACGACGGCAAAACGCGAACGGGCTTGACAACAGTAAACCAACAATTTTGAGGACTAGTTGTCGAGTTCGAATTCAAACTTCCCCTAGGCCGCAAATTCCCGTTTAGGGCTTAGAGCCCGCTAAGTAAGCGTACAAATAAAATTCGAAACTTACTTTAAGAGCGTGGCGGTTTATAGTCCTGGACCATATGATTTCAAGCCCAGAGACGGTCCGAAATCTTTTATTAACCCGCGGAAACGTTCCGTTCCGAAAATAACTTTTTTGTTTTTTATTAATTTCAGAATTATGTAAACGCCGAATCGATACCGTTTGTAAGGGGGAGAAAAACCAGGCGGGCCACAGAAAATATCGGACTTTCTCGCCGGAATGAAGTTCGCTCGCGGAGACGGGAAGCGGGCGGAGGATCGGCCGGCCTATCGGGAGACGATCCAGCGAACTTCGCGAGGAAGTCCCACAAGACGTAGCACCGACGGGATAACGCTATCAATTTTATTAATCCGCCCTCCGTTCGCAATTAACCGTACTTCCGTTCGATCGAACGTTCCTACCTCAGGGAGGAAAATCCGTAAAGATATACCCGATTTTTGCCCCCCCCTCCCATAAATAATTCCTAAGCCCCCGCGGGGCTTTCAAAGTACCATTTTCCCAGTTTCTCTTTGTTCGAAATTAGCCGAATTAAATCGTAGCCGAATATAGTTGTAAGCTTCGTCGATAATTGTATCAGAAGTTTTTAAAGCCCGTTTCCACTTGCTGTAGAGTTTTGGGGGACTAAACGGGGTGAGGGGGAAATATATTAACATCGGAAAACTTTCCGGAATCTTCGCTTTTCCGGTACTGTATCCATCCAAACCCGAGGAACCTAATATTTTGTTCGCCGGCCTGGGATATATTTAAAAAAATTTATTAAACAACTTTCGGGGCGGAGCCCGCCGTTTTTTGTTAATTTCGTGGATCTCATCTTTATCCCCCAAAGCACGATGGACCCGCGACTGCAAAGTTAATTAAAATCAACTACGTTACTATTATTATTACGGTAACAAAAATAATCGACATTTTCAAGCCGGCTCTTGGGACAAATTTGAACATCGATTACTTGAAATTTATGTGGACATTTATTCGGATACTCGGATCACTGCACACTTTCAACAGCTAAGTCCGCGGCAGGACTTAGCATAAATATTGTTGGGGAGGGGGGTAGGGTATACAGGGATCGGGAGAAGCTCGAAGTTCAAAGTTGCGTGTGATATCTGAAATACCGAATTCAGATCTCATCCGACCCGCAACAGGATAGTTGCGTACGGCACAACGCGTCAATGAAAATGCGATGACTGGAAAGTGAGGTCGACAAATCAAATTTAATAACAATTTCGACTTTATTGTTACGATTATTTAGTTTCGATCATAGGATTAGGTCATAGATTAAGGGTCAACTAAAGTTTACCTGACAAAACGTTGGTTATTATCTTATAAGTATTTAGATTTTACAACAATCCAATTTTGTGGTTCTAGGCCTGGCTAGTAAAAGAATATTAATTTAAGCTAATTACACGTATTTATTTAATATCGAGGAAGCAGTATGTCTAACATTCTAGTGTAACAGGTTTTAATTAAGTCGGTCCCATCGGAAGTAAATTTAGAGGAACTCGAGGAGTTTATAGGTCAAGAATATTTTTTATCGGATGATTCCACATTGCCGCATTTTCCGCCGACGGATCGGAGGGGGCCACTCGACGATACTCCCTCGTTTTCACCTCTTTGTAGAGGAAACCGGTCTCGGCAGTATACTAGAATTTTATAAGTTTATTCCGTAACTCGGAAATTTCAGTATGATGTGTGTTGGAACTGGCTCCTATTCGGACGGGACTCGGAAAGCCGGCTGAAAAGCGGACGATTCGCGGTTTGGCCGTTGCTCGTTCGGAAAGTCAATTCGAGATTCCAGGATCGCATTTTTATAAAAATCGGGGCTTTGGGCAGGCCCTGCACGAGTGGACAGAATGTTTCTTCGGCAATATCCATGCGGTAATATTCCATATGCCGGTACAATATCTAGGGAAATCGCTGTATTATGTGAGAGGAGTGGGCTTCCCGACGGAAACGGGAGGAATCCTGTTTTCACGCCCAGTCACTTCCCTTCTTTAATTTAAGGATCTAAAACGCCGATAATTCGGGATTTCTTTTTGTAAATAATTCCTGTGGGAAAAAATGTAGAATGGTAAACGGGAATAAGATAGGGCTACAATTGAAGTTTCGTTCGGTACTTTGGAAAAGTTTTTCGGCAAATTCGCACCGACTAATTTTGTGGAACAACATTATCCCCACGAATGGGAATTGTGGTGGACTATATTTCCACTAGTTTTGATACTTGAAATAGTTTAAATACTGATCGAAATTGAAATAGGTAATTTAAAAAAATGTCGCTATGTACGTGGTAGGAACGTTCTAATTTTATTGGGATATTTGTCGACCCGAAATCCTGAATTCTCACACTATCAAGACCGGTCGAAAGGTTGTGCTAAAGTTAGCGAAAATTCAAAATTGGTCTATCACTGATAACTGGCAGAGCACTCTCACAAGTTGATACATTATTTTTATTTACTCTTAAATACTTTTGTTTTAATTTTTGTCCCCGGAAATTTTGAAGATCGTTTCATTCGAATTGCAACAATAATGAAAACATATTTCCTTCCGTTCGCCTACCTGTTTGAAAATAAATCGCCCGATATCGGTTCGGTTAGGCGTTTGTTCGAGCGATCCCCGATTGGGCGGCGAATGGGATAATACGGGGGCAGAACCGCGGTCTAATAGTGCTAATTACGGAATTACCACTGGCATCTCTCCCCCTCACTCTCTCTCTCTCTCTCTCTCTCTCTCTCTCTCTCTCTCTCTCTCTCTCTCTCTCTCCCTCTCTCTCGTCAATGCCGAGTTTATTTAACCGGCCACCGATACAGAGTGCATCCTTTTTGTCCAATTTAACCGCGAATATAACTTTTAAAAATACAATTCTGTTGACATTTTTATCACTTTAAAATGATTTCCGTGTTATATTTTTATAATAGCGGAATTTTTGTAAATTTTTTTATTTTTATGTCGCTCATTAAAATTCAGATTGTTATATAATTTTCTCTTTCAATGCTTTTATAGGAATTCGATTTGAACGACGAGTTTATGTCAGTTAATAATTTTATGGCATGAATTAGAACTGTGGTACTTTAAAAAAGAAAAAATACACGTCCCAATTAACGGCATTTTGAGGAAATTAGCTTCTTATCTATGGGTTAAAACCGAACGGTTTTTTCAAATTTACGGCCTATCGCTTTGAAATTGACCGCGTCTAAGGTTGATCAGTACACGGTTTCTGCGAGCTTATTCAACGCGGCTCACTACCCTGTTACCATTTTAAGGAGGTCGAGTTTTATTGTTATTGTGCGGTTAGCCCTAATTCTGAAAGTAGTTCGGGCTTTAAGTTCCGCTTTTTAAAACACTTTTCTCCACCGGATATCTTTAGCACTGAATACTCCCCTTTATACCGCCCTGAGAACTCTCTTCCCGACATCCGAATGAATCGGGTCCTCGAGGGTTATATCGCCATACTTTATTCGTCTAGTACGCTCATGTGGGACCGTGCAGCTTCATGGAATCCGGTTTATTTCCGATTCTTCCCCTTTCTTGTCCGACTTAAACACTTTTTAACCGGGAACAATTTAGTCAAATGTATAGTCAATTTATTTAATGTAGTTTAGTCTATGGAGAAAGTAATGATACGACTAAAAACAGTGCAAAATTAAATTCGTACGACAAATATTGCTTCAAGATTGAATACATATTTCAAAAATAAAAGCCAAAAAGACGACAAAAGGACTATTGTCGACGTTTTATTATCGCATTTATTGGATAAATAGATTTAATTTAATTAAAATTAATTTAATTCATCGAGTACAACTCTGTCTGATACTGTAAGTGATTGGGTTTGTTAAAACTTTTTTATTAATCATTTTAACGCCACTCCGATGGTCGGTTAGTGATTAATAAGGAAGGTTAATTAACGATTTTAATTCCGGAGATAGTTTCTTAGTCAATAGTTTCTCGGGCCAAAAATTACCTTTCATCATTCGGCTCGGTTAAATGTATGCTTTAAGGGGTGGTAGAACGCGACAGTTCCATTAACGGGTTTCCACTGGGGCTGCTTCAGCGGTTCCTGAATAATTCGAATGGTTGTTGTAAGGCCGGCGAACGGGTCTAAATAGGGAATAATTCTGGAGTAATATCTTCTTTTCAGAAAATTAACCGTGAAAAATTTGGATGTTGTCGTCGAGCTTTACACTATTTATAATCGAACGGCCAGCTATCGGGGATGGTGGGAAGCCGAAACTCTAACTAAAAAACGACAGTGGAGAGAAATGTGACGGGGACAATTTTTGATAATTCGGAACGGCGCTTGATGCTATGCTGCTAGCACACTAGCATTGCGGGTCTAGTATTCAATCGCCCCGTAATATTTTATTGGGCTGGCAACTAAATAATTGCGGATTTTTCCCACCTAGGGTACACATATCGAGCATTTGCGCTACCCAAAATGTTTCCAATGGTTTTCAATGAATGTATAGGATAGATTTAGCTCCTCTGCTGTATCGTGTTGTATTATGACGATCGGTATCGATTATGAACTTTATTTGGTCGTCATCGACTTCGTCTTTCAGTGAAAAATCACTCTACATTTAACAAACCAGTTTAGAATCCAACGTTCTTTAAGGCTTCATCGCCGTACATAACGTTTTGTGAACTTGCGGTGCATTTTTACCATTACGAAAATAAAAATGCAAAATATGACTGTAAAGTTCGTTTTGATTCACCGTAATTCAATTGAAGTCAAACAAACACTATTAAAGGGATATGGGGAAGTTTGCTAGTGAAACGTTCTATAGAGTACCAAATTATAACATGCCAGAAGACCTTATCAGTTCGAGGATGTAAACATGCCTAAAAATACAAATAACGCTATCTATCGATGAAATCCGCAATAACTCAATACCCCAGTACCTCCCGATCTATTTTAGGATGCAGGAGGAGTGGTTGCAAGAAATGGTATACAATAATACATTCATTTCCGTATTTTTAGTCTCCAATCGCTGATTCCAGCATAGTGGAGTCGATCGCAAGATCGATTATCTTCCATACCCGGATAATTTAAATTAATTATCAACTCAAACTCATTAAAAATTCGAATTAAAACTTCATTAAAACTCCATAACGTTATCTCTATATTTGGTTCAAAAAGCAATTTAAATGGAGTAGAAATAAATCGGCGAATGAGAAATGAATATCGCAACAAACCAGGATAATTTTAAGTGTGTTAAGTACTGAAAAGTATGGACGTCGTCATTCCGGTTTCCTTCTGTATAGATGATTGCGAATTTTTTTCAACCGGTCATAATGATCGATAGAAATAATTTTGGTGTTAATCGGTTTTGTTAGAGTGTCATGGACACATGTTACCCGTCGCGATGAAATCCACTGTCATTCGAAATTAGGCAAATCTAATGGCCCCCACGGTGCCCGAAGACAACTTCGACGCCGATAATTAAAGCGTCCGGCTCCGCAGGCGTTTTGAAATTCAACGGGAAATCTCCGGGAAAATCCTGTAAATCTTGCCCCCCTCTGACCCCCGGATCGGCTATAGCAGAAGCGGCAGTAGCTTTCACTCCGGTGTGATCCTGTCACCGCTAATGGCGGTGCTGACTCCTCCAGAAACCGGGTAGGCTCTCCATTTTTTTTTCTCTTCTAAATAACCCGCTCCGTCTCTTCTCGGGATTCTCTCCTTCCCCGGTAGAGTTCCGCCGGTCGTTTAGCGAGGTGCTTCCCAACAGCGCTTTTAAACTGTTACCGTCGTCCTTTATCGGTTGTTTGTCCGAAGGGCTTATCCCTTGTGGCTATGTGACTACATAAACTAAATGCTGGTAATACTCTTCCAATTACTGAAGATAGTGTGGACTACATGGTTCTCGATTCTATTAAAAATCTTTTCCCATTTTTAAAAATTATAAAAATATTTATAAATATATATATTATTATAAAAATGTAAAGATATAGATAATTGAGGCTTTTTTTACAATTTACAAACACTTTATTTTTCCTTGAAAATACATAGAATATCGTAGGTGATATAGATATTTTGTTTGATACATGCTACCGTCCCACGGTCCTTTCTGCAATTATGTGAACGAGTATTAAATCTAGATATACCTGTACTGTCCACAATGTTGTTATTGCAATCGGTAAAGTTGCAATAATAAAAACTCGAGAATTTAAACTAAGTGTTACGAGGAATAAATACGTTGTGATATTTCTAATTATGACACGGGCATTTTTAGCGAAAGTAAACCTCCGGGTGATATTCAATATTCGTGCACGGTATGACTGCTTATTTTGCGATTGGTAAATCCGGAATAATATTCCAAGATTTTTTAAAAACTTTTTTTTATTTCATACAATCAACATGAATGTTATAAGTACAAGTGCTGATTTTTTGTTTTCACATGTATTTCGTGATAAAAGGAACCACCCAAAGATGGCACTTTTCACACAAGAACAGTTATAGTCTAAGGGCTAAGAAGATCTCTAGCCCAGCGGTGTTTAAGACGACGCGGGGGGGATAATGGATGGGCCGGATGTCTCCTGGTGGAACCCCATAGCTCTATACCGTATGTCTATGTCGGTTTAAGTATTGCTTTGTATATTGTCAGTTTGTTACTTAAGGTCAATTTCGATGTCCGTTTTAGTAATTGTCTTAAAAGTCCAAATTTTCGGTTTAAGTCGATTCTTTTGAGTCGGGTATGGGGATTGCACGTGAGCCGTTTGTCGAGGTTGAGCCCAAGATAGCGAATCTGCTGTTGGGTAATACTCGAAGTGGTGGACTTTTTTAAAAGCGGCAAGGCGCAAGATATAGCCGGTTTATTAGGTGACTCGAGACGCCGCTCTAATATCTCAAAGGGGATCCCTTTTCCTTTTTATTAAAAAATGTGTTAATCTCTGGATTATTCCTTGCTCTGTTTATTTCGGGATTGGCCTTTGAGTGCTTTTTCTTTCTTCTTTGACGCGCCTCCTTTTACGTACCCTGCTAGTTACGTGATTACGCGAGTGTTTAGGAGTGAAAAATATTCGAAATACTATATTTCGTACCTGCTGTGGTTGTATATTCGAACACGAAACAACGCAATATATTTAATGCAGATTATATGTTCAATAAATAATTGCTTCACCGATCTCACTAAATCATTTATATATTCATTTTGATTTATATATTATATAAGTACTAGATTTAAAATAAACCTCTATATTACCAACGACTGAATATTTGCGAAAAAGCCCGGCAAAATAGCTTACAACTAGAAAGAAACAGATAATCATACAAGGCGTATTCGTACGATGGAATCATTGTACGTACGAACATCAGAAGATTTATATACGTAGGAAAAAGAGTATTTTTTCAGTTTTTCGTATTACTGATAAAAAGAAGAATTTAAGGCCTCGTGAACAGAATTTATTTAATTTGAGGAGAAAATGTGAAACAATATTTGTTCGGTGAGCCGATTTATTTTTACCGCAACTAATTTAACACGGTCGGAGCACTACACAGAAATGTTTAGCATATAATTGAATGACATAATTGAAGGGTGTGGCGGATAAGAAAGAGGAGAAGGGCAAACGATTCGGTTTTTTCTAATGCTTTCAATTCGACCGGCGAAATTGAATAAATTAAACTGGGGGTTTATAAGGGGTCGGGGGCGGGCGGCGGGCGGCGGGCGGCGGGTGGCGGTAGGGGCTCTCGGGTAGGCGGGAGATCGATTGCCCGGTTCGCGGCTTTCTCCGACGGGATATTCCCCCTACACCTCGGGATATTCCCCTTTTCTCCACCGGCTATCGCCCGCCCGATTGAGTGCGGCTGGCCAAAATAGGCCGGCGCTCCTCCGCTGGGAGTTAGACGCCGGAATTGAAACGTCCGAAAAAATCTCTTTGTCTCCCGAGTGCTTGGCTCGGAAAGTGCCCCAATGAATTTCTATCGCCGACCTACATACCGGCTATTTGTAAAGAACGGAGAGAGATTTTTTTTAAAAATTATTTTCCTACGCTAAAACCGAGAATACATTTCTTTTTAATACGAGAGAAGCTTTAAAAGCGCCTTGTCACGTGGAGCTATCCCAGGATTTTGCTCCACGCGCTTATAACAAATAAATAATGATCGCCAACGCGAATATAATATATGCGATAAATTATTTATATAGTCTAATTTCTTAACTATTGCGCGATTTTTGATCTCCTGAGCTCGCTTACTAACCTTTAGATTAGTTCCCGTTCAAACCCGAGAGTGCTATCAGTCTGTTTCCGCGCAGTTAGGCCCAGTATAAAATCAAACCGTTGTGGACGCGAAATTGAGGTCCGAAAAAATCCCTTTATCTCTCCCCGCCTGCCCGACCCAGTGCTTGGCTCGAAAAGTGGGCCGAACGAATTTCCATCGCCGACCTACATATGGGGATACCGGCTGTTGGCTGAATTGTGAACGACGGAGAAATTTTTTTCTATATTACTTTCTTACACTACAACCGACAGTCGTCCTTTTATGCAGGGAAAACATTTTAAAAGCACCTCGTCACGTGGTTCCGTACTCTAAAACCGACTGAACCCACTTGTCTGCGGAAATATCCGGAGATTTTGCTTCA
Source organism: Lethocerus indicus (assembly GCA_019843655.1). NCBI lineage: Eukaryota > Metazoa > Arthropoda > Insecta > Hemiptera > Belostomatidae > Lethocerus > Lethocerus indicus. The sequence continues at coordinate 45,660,365 of JACDQD010000001.1, forward strand.
CGGTACCAGGCGACGCGCTTATAGCAATTAACAACTGTATAATTAATTAGTAACATGCATATAATAGAGATGATAAATTATTTATATCGCCTTTCCGGATTACCTGACTTCTTAACTCCTCGGTAAATTTAGGTGTCACTAGGTCGCTTACTAATCCTTGGATTAGTTTCCATTAAAACCCGAGAGTCTATTTCCGTGTAGTTAGACCCAGTAAAAAACCTATTTTCATGTTATTTTCTCGATGTACGATTCCTACATACGCTTGACCCCTGTCCCTACGCCCCGGTGTCGTGCGGTGCTAGTATCAGCGCCGTGGATTCTTTAATTAGCCCCGTAATAATCGAACCGTAGGCGGACGCGTAAGGAAAACTCTATTCCTACGTAATATATTTGATAATTAAAGTAAATTTATAAGGTGAATAAATATTTTATAAGTTTTGAAAAAATACTTTTCAGGACGGTATGAAAAAATTGGAAAGTGTTACCCTAAACGGAGATTATGTTTAAAAATAAGATTGTTCAAAACACGTTGTAAAAACAATGTTTTTAACCAAGCTTAGCAAACCGTCCTCGTAATAAAGAAGTGTATAATACTGTGTAAGACTAATATAAAAGAAATGGGAACAGGGTCTGAAGGACCACTATTCATTTTTATTTATACGCGGTTTGTATTTATTTTAATATGCTCAATTTGTAGTACGCCCCCTGTTCATTTTTCTACGCGAAGGATTTCCGAGAATACCCGAGGTCCCAAATCGACGTGTTAAATCGCCCGTATTCTCTGGGGGTATTTTTTCGCTCCGTAACACGGAGGAAATGGACGTCCGCGGTCCGCCGATAGTTTGTTCTCGTAATTCGCCGTTTATCTACGATCGATCGGCTAAACCGAACGCTGTTTAACGGGCAACGCGTTTCAAGTAAGCAGGGTTAAAATATCCCCCCTCCGCCCCCTCTTGAAATATCGTCGCCTTCAGATAACACGGCTTTGCCACGTGCTATTGTGCAGTTAAACTGTTGGTTTAACCACTTAGGCCCGTTCTTGGGTAATTATCCAAATTATACTCGCGCTATTTTCACGTTATATTGAATAACGCTTATGTCCTTTAAACTTCATTATTGCGAAAAAATGTGCCCCGACCGATATTTCATTTTGCCTTAGGAAGAGTAAATTACTTACCTCGACTGTTTATTATTATTACTTAGGAAGTCACTACATAGTTACTATATATATATATATATATATATATATATATATATATATATATATATATATATATATATATCGCCAGAATCTATGTGATATATTTTTAAAATACGTCTCTCTCTGCTTATCTGCATAATTCTTTCTAAAATGAGACTATGAGCCCCAGCGAATGGCGTTGTAGACGGTGAAATATTCCCGGGTCGTTCGTCGGTGGTGAATTTGTTGAACAAAATGGAGGGGTTGTCCGGGGAACTTTTTTTTGGGGGGGAAAAAGAAACGCAAAAATTAATCGCCGGCGACGCGTATGTTAATTATTCCCCACGCCCTCCAATACCATCACAATAATTGCCGAATTGATGTAGGGACGAACGCTAATGGAGAAAATGCAAATTATTGCGGTGAAACGATAGGACGCTCGTTCCCGCGAATTTTTTGTTGCTCCCGCGCTGAAAGCGTTCAACCGGAGGGGTTTCAATTGTGCCCGAATCGATAGAGAGCCGGGAGGATTAAAAGGAATTTAAATTTCAAATTCGGAAGCTTCGGGACGCCAACGGTGTACGGATAAGGCGGAGCCCCGGTATGACCTATAGGGGCCTGCAACCCCTGCCCCGGGGGTGGCATTTCTCTCCGAAATGTCAGACCCATAATAGTTGCGCCTCGTTGGTCCCGTTTAGCGTTGAAAAAAGCCGGTATATATTTCATTTTTCCGACGCCCGAGTTTCGATATCCAAATATTGGGGTACCGGGGGTTTCCCCCTATTGCGCCTTACGGCTAACGGCCACGATAACGAGCACCCCGATAAGGAAAACTACCGTATACAGACGAGCGGAAACGTTCTGAATTGTCGAAAGCACTGTGGGTAATAGCGATTTAATAAGGAATGGAGATATGTTTACACCGAGCTTCGTTAGAACTAAGTCCCCATCAGACTTGACCCACGGGTCAACGCTTCGACCTTTTAATTTTGTTTACAGATATTTCAAACAGATAGTAGTCCTCCATACTGAGTTATTTTTGATAGGGTTGCTAATATACTTTACGTGAAATAATTCCGAGTTATTCATTAGAATATAGAATGAAATAAACATATTAAATGACCGTTTGAAGACAGTATTTCGAAGTTTTTTAATGCAGTTTAACAATATATAAGTCGGTTTCGAGCCTATAACAGTATAGTATCATTTTTATCAATGTTTAAAAATACGCTTAAATATTTAATTTCGGATATTATTCCGACCGATATTGTTTTATTATGGTATGAGATCCACTGTCTCTACAAATTCGGTCAAGTCATTCGGTCAAGGACAAGTCCTCGCTAATGAGTGTATATATATATTTAGCTCCCTAGTGGAACCGAAAACAAATATTTTTCTTCCTATTTATACTCCTGAGTACTAAATGTAAAATCTTGTACGTGTTATGGCGTCCGGGCCATAGTTTTATTCAATTCAATCCAAGCTATTCATTATTTAAAGCATTCATCTTGTTCTTAGCCTTTAGCCGGCCACCCGATGAGGGATTTCCGTTTTGCGGGCCGAGAAAATCGGAGGATTATGTTGCGGGGAATGAATGAAAAATAAATAAAAATATGAGGAGACGCGGAATAAAAACAGTAGGTTTTTTCCGTTTCTTTTTTTTTAAATTGATACCACGGGATTTATATTTTTTCGGGAGGTTGGTGTGGGGGGTGGGGAGGGTTCTGGGAAAGTGGGGAATCGTTATGGGATTAGTTTGCGGGGGAAAAAAGAGGAATTTACGGGCGAGGGTCGGTTTAGAGGCGGGAGGGAGGGCGTCTCCGTGGGGAGGCGGGCCAGTTGACGCGTTCTCGATATTACTGAAGCTTCGAATCCCAATTCCCAACGCCCCCTCCCCCTTTCTTCTTATATTCCCCGACCCGAATACACAATGCAGAAAGGCTCTATTAGATCAATTACGCTCAATCACAACCAGGGATTTGGTATTCGACCTGCTCTCTTTCGCAATATTCTTCTCAGAATACTGCCCGAGGTTTAATGGAAACTTTTATTGTGGCTCCAGCGTTTAACAGTTCCTCCCTGTACCTCAAAATTGCAGACAGCAACAGAATCCGGCCGTGAAAGTACGGCCTGAAGTTCAGCCCCGTTAATTATTTACACAAACTTAGAAATATTAATTTCTTTGAATTTATATAGGACGTGATAGTATACACGAGTAGGGTATACGTTAATAAATACTCTGGCCGTGGGCAGATTTCGATCCTGTTTTTCTTTTAAAAACTAGAAATACAGTATTTTTCATTAAATATAAATTGGATATTGTAGACAATATACAAATGTTACTCGATACGTGTATGCTGGCCCGCGGCCTTCCTACATTTTTTTTAACCTTTTTTTTATTTTAAACGATCAACATGAATGTTATAAGTACAAGTGCTGATTTTTGATTTTCACATGTATTTCGTGATAAAAGGAACCACCCAAAGATAGCACTTTTCACACAAGAACAATTATAGTCTAAGGGCTAAGAAGCTATCTAGGCCAGCGGCGTTTAAGCCGACGCGGGGGGGGGATAATGGATGGGTAAGAGAGGAGAGGGACTGAACGAGTAGATTAGGATGAGGAGAAAGTCAGGAGTGAAACTTCAGGAACCAGGATTTTGCGACTTCGTCGACTGTCGGTATGTTGAGGTCGTGGTGGATTGTGTGGTTAGAAACGTACCGGGGAGCATTAAGGATGGTACGAAGGACTTTTGACTAAAATCTCTGGATGCGAGCGATGTTGGATGTCTTGGTGGAACCCCATAGTCCTATTCCGTATGTCCATGTCGGTTTTAGTATGGCTTTATATATTGTCAGTTTGTTGACTATTGTAAGGTTTGATGTTCTTTTCAAAAGAGGTTTCAACACTCGAAATTTGCGATTTAGATTTGTTCTTTTCAGTCGGGTGTGGAGATTCCACGTGAGTCGTTTGTCTATATAGAGCGGCCAAGGTAGGCAGCCTGCTGTTGGGTGGGGATAGGAGTACTGTTAAATAGAACAGGAGGGCAAGGATGTCGACGTAATGTGAAGGTGACGTGAGCAGATTTATAGCTATTCACTTTCACCCTCCATCGTTTGCACCAGGACTGGATGTTGGAAAAGTGCTCTTGGAGATAGTGATGGTTGTAGTTGAGGGATTTTGGTCGGAGGTGAGGAGGCATGTGTCATCAGCAAATGTGGCGAGGACTCTAGAAGGATATGTATATATATCGGAGTATATTGTGTATAGGAGTGGACCTAGGACACTACTTTGAGAGACAGACGCTTCGACTAAACAGTAGTCGGATAGCTCTTGGCCTTCCTTAACCATGAAGAACCTCTCCTCAAGGTAGGATTTGAGGATAAGGTAATATGTATTGGGAAGGATGCTTTTCAGCTTAAACAGTAACCCGGGGTGCCAAACTCGATCAAATGCTTCTGCAGCATCGAGGAAGACACCACCGCAGCACTGACCAAGCTCTAGTGCGGAGGAGATCTCGTCTACAACTCGGAAGCACTGCTGAATAGTAGAGTGTTGCGATCTGAAGCCAAATTGATGATTAGGAATTATGTTTGAGGAATCGATAATTGGAAGGAGTCGTTTTAGAAGGATTCTCTCAGAGATTTTTGAGAGTGATGGTAAAAGGCTTATTGGCCTATAGGAGGATGGTTCAAAAGGGCTTTTATTAGGTTTGGGAATTAGCTTAATTAAGGAGAACTTCCAAAGGATTGGGAAATAGGTGGTTCTGTATATAGTGTATCCTGGGATGTTGAAGTGATTCCGAGTAGTTAAGTGAGTTTCTGTCAGGAGACAGATCGTCCATCGACAGATTCGTCTGTCATGGAGAACAAATTGCAGTTCATTAATCTCTTTAGTTATGCCGTTCGCATTCCAAAGGAGGATAAGGAGGGAATCATTCGTTCCATTTATTGATGAGTCAAGGATTGGACGAGTGTGGCGAGGGTATTTATCGCATAGATTAATTGGTTGGCAATCATAGAAGATGTTTCTAAGAAACACGAGACTTGGTGACAATGTTCTGCGTATACAGGGAAGAAAGGTCAGGGGAGGATGCGACGACCGATGCGCCACTGACAACCCTGGAGTATATTTCACGTGTGGAACTTCGCTGAGCTGTCTGTTACTGTGGAAATTGCTGCTGTGGTTGCTGGTGTGGAAGTCGTTGCTATGGTTGTTGCTGCAGTTGCTGTTGTGGAAGTCGTTGCTGTGGTTGTTGCTGCAGTTGCTTTTGTGGGTATTGTTGCTGTGACTGCTGCTGGGTTGGTGGCTTGAGCTGGTATTGTGGCCGTTGCTGTTGTGGTCGTGGTTTCTGCTGTTGCGGTTGTGGCTTCTGTTGTGCTTGTGTCTGTCGTTGTGTCTGTGCTTGTTGTTTCGGCTGATAAACAGTAATTGGTTCAGGCAGAAGAATAGGGGGCAGGAAGAATTGTAGCTGTTGCTGCTGGAATCGTGTGTTTTTGCTGCGTCGACTCTGCAGGCGACGTCTTCAACTTCCTGATCCGTTGCAGATCTTGATACAACAGGGTGCAGCATTTATAATTTGCGGGGTGTTCCCCTTTGCATAAAGCGCAAGTAGCTGGAACAGTCCTCGGTTTCCCGCATGTTACGGACTCATGTTCGCTTCCTACATGTATGTGCGGAAATATTAGCTCTAAAAATTATTGTATTGTGCACAATTTTGGTATGGTAATCGGGAAATTTACAATAATTGAAACACGAGAACTTAAATGACACTCACTCCAATCATTCTCATAATCACACACTTTCTGGATCGAGACAATTTGACAGAGATTCTTCGCTAGTCTGCAAATTCGAATTTGAAATTGAATTACAGAATGATCTCTTAAATTCCAGAGCCTCGGTGAAAACGTAAAATATAAGAGTTATTTTACCGGTTCACAGTCCAGTCGTTCAATAAAACGCGTAATACCCCCTTTAGAAATACAATTAGTTCTGCTGTAGTCTTTACTGGAAATATGAACAGGCTTCGTCCATCGAGCGGGTAGCAATCCCAAGACCCAGCTAACTAAGCATAAGCTAATTGCAGTTATTCGGCTTTCATGGGCCTCAAATTACTAAACTCGATGATGATGGTGCAAAAAGCAATACGTCGTAACGTAATCCCTCTAATTAGCAATTATCAATCGATCTGGGGAAATAATTACTCGGCAGTATTTGTTGTCGGGTCATGAAGGGATAGAAATACGATGATTCTTGCCTATATATCGCGCCTATATTCATCGGGGAGTTACTGTGCATATTCTGGACGGAATGTGCGATAAACTGAAAATTGCCCAAGGTTAGGCTATTGGGGATAGATACGCCGTTGAAATAAACATTAGGATACGTAGTGACGTGAGCACTCTCGGAACCATTCACTCTCCATCGCCTGCACCAGGGTTGAAATTTAGTGATATTAACAAATAGGGAGAATATTATACGAAAGAAGTCGCGAGAAATATCGGCTGTAAAAATTATTAGTCCTGGAGTTACACTCCGGTGTGGGAAAATCCTATATAATAGAAAAGGGCCGCTGCCTCAGTAAGCGAAAGTACATTCGGAGGGCGAATTTAGAGCTCTAAAAAGCCTCGGGGAAAGGGGCCGGGTATCAAAAAACCTAACGACCGGGCCGACGAAACACAACGTGTTGCTAGCACCGTTTCTTTAGTCGGCGCCCGAACTTTCTCCCCGTGTTTTTGGAGCCGTTTCAAAAATAATAATCTTCCCCATACCAAAGCAAACTCGAGGAGGACGGTTTTCGGAAGCCGAAACCGGAAACCGAAAACTGCCCCCAAACCAGAACGCAATATTCGTAATTTCGGTTGTAAATTTTTTTCATCTGATCATGGGCGTGAATAGCACTGAACACCAGTAGGACTTCGTGTAGAGGGGATGATTTATCGGTCAACCTATTGAGTTATAGCCTTATAAATTGATATTTTCAGGACGCTTAATCTGACTGAATGGTACCGAATACGGTGAAAAGCCGAAACGGACCTAGTTTAAGACCAAAAGTCGAAGACGGAATAATGGTCAGTTAAATTTCTTATGGAAAATTGATTTCTGCACATACAATTTATTTGATTTATAGTGAACCATACTAATTCAAAATCCAAATCTGGACAAGTAATCGAGAGCGATCGCCCATTGTCGTTGTAATAGTAATTTACGATGGTTTGAAATATCTATCCCTAGTCACCGATTCGGTTTTGTGCCATACCGGTTTCGGCTTCTCGACATCCTCAGTAGCGGTGCGTTTTGTACATTAGCGAGTCTAACTGGTGATGCTGCTGAAAGTACGGGACTCGATCAAAAATCGCCCTTTGGAAATATTGATTTCGGCCCCTTTCCATTTCGGTCCGGCCATTTTTGTTCAACATTTTTAGTTCTTGAGCCCTCCGTCGAGTAGTGTAGTCCGCCGTGAGCGAGTTCTAATATAAACAATATCGAATTGAAATTACAGGTTTAAAAATGTGACCCGTATCGGGGGACTTGGATCTCGCGTAGTTCAGGCAGAAGGAGAAATGCGCCTTTGGAGGCGCAACACGCCTCGGGACTAGTGAGCCGTTACCAAATCGGGTTTTAAGAAGGTGTTTTTATTGTTGTTTCCTGAAATAAACTAGTGTCCAACTCATCCATCGGATCGCGACTCGGCACTCAGGTGAGTACAAATATTTAACTAATATTTCGAATAAATATTTATTATATTAAAAATTATTTCTTCTTAGCCCACTCATTTTTCTACAGCGTAAGAATAAAACCACCCCTAAAAGTACTCTTACAGCGCGAGGTTTGATTAGACCTGTTTCCAAACTTTTTGGATAGCATTTATGAAATCGCACCGACCAGTCTCATCACCGGCTCATCAAATTATTTAAATAAAATCATTTTTATGTTTTTATGTTACTGTTACATTATGATCCTCCCTGGGAAGACGCGTCTCCCAGTTTGGAAATCGCTGGATTAGTCGCTGTATGAAATGACATACGGGGGACATATTAGGGGTTAACGTCGGCCCGGTTTGGATTCGGAGACACTTGAAGAAGGTTTCGGGTTTAAATCAACCTCCAGGAACAAAGGCACAAATCGTTGTTTTATGCGACTGACAAGTCCGAAAGAGCGATACGGATAGGCCCATTAACCGGCATCGGGACCCTAGTTTTAATGACTATATCTATTAAGCCGCCCTCTCCTTGCCTCTGTCGACCAGTAAGTCTGATTGCTCCGTGACTTTGGTCCGAATCAAGCTAAATGGCCGCGGTGGAGGTTCGTACTTAATAAGGAACTTCGCTGTTCGATCGACCCGAGGAAAATAGCAAAACCGGAGACACGGAGACGAACGACTAATGATAATTATAATAACCCGGAGGTTAGCCATACAACTATGCTGTGAATGAGACGATGGGAAATTTTAAATTGAATGCGATCGCGGAGAAACGACCGTTGGGATCGATTCGGGAATCAATTTCTGCGTACTTAAGCGGTGATGGATCCGCGATTATTCCGTGAGGATTCCGGAGGTAAAGACTCCAATTCGAAAGATTTTGAATCTCGTCTTTATTAAAATTAACCTCTCGTTTACGGACGAACAATTCGAATAATGGCCCGACCCATCGTTGCTCTTCGGCAAATAAACGATCCCCGGTTTTAACTAAAAGGCCCCCTCCCACCTAGTCCTCAGACTTCTCCTTGATATTCGACCCGAGTTAAAGGGAGCGGTTATAAGGAGGGGGTAGAAGTGTAATTTTCAGAAAATTTCTCCTATAAATTATGGGCCGTTATCCGTCCTTCCCTTTCCCGGCGTTTCGGAAGTCGTCGGCGTTTATCCAGGAGCCAACTCCGGAGGAAAAGTCTCCGCCCTTCGGCGCTTTCGCGCGACTCTTGAAATTATGAATTCGTGTTTTCTTGTGTATGTACAAAAATGTCCTCAGGTTTCGACTACCGACAAAGTTAGGGCCGTTACTAACATGCTCGAGGAAAAACAACAATTTTCCATATACGAAATATAACTATTTTTAAATAATCTAAACGGGTGAACGAAAACGAAACTTATTTTCGAAGGAAATTTGCTCGCCTTACAGCGACATCTAAACCATAAATAGCTACTTTGGACTACCTAATATTTCTCTCCTATTCGCGGGGGAGTCAAATCTGACCGAAACGACCAGATTTTAAAATTGGAGTTAACGCAAATTAGAAAAGGGGGAAAGACTTCGGAGAAAGTCCAAGTTCTGGGCGCGGGGAGAGTACGTGACGTACATAAAATGGGATTGTTTAAAAGGGTCGCATACCCCGGTTTAGAGACGAGGGGAATTCCAAATGAAAAATGGGATGAATCCAGGGTTTTTGCCTTATTCGATTTGGCTCCATCGTTGAAAATCTCAACCTCTCCGGTTATCAATTATTCCCTCGAGTATTATAAATAAGTCCCTAGCCGTCGTTAGTGACGCGATCTTCCGTCCGAATCTGAACAACTCTCGATGATATCGACGAGTAAGCCCGGTCGTCAAGATTCCTTTTCGAAAATCTAACCAGCATACCGGAGTCAGTACTTCTTTCAATCGGTCAAAATTTGTAATTTACGTCATCCCAAGTTTGATCCCGAGTCGTTCAGGATTTTCATTTGAAGCATTGAAGACAGGAATAGCACTTTGACGGTCGGTCAGCCTCGGCCTCGTTCCTCCCGGTGTTTTATGATATATAGTACAATAAAGGGCCCCACCCATTCTCCACCGTTGGTGGGAAAACTTTTCAAAGTAAAACTTTCTGCCGATCCCGGAACATTTTTACCCACGGCGTCGGATTTACACCCGCGACACGGAAAAACATATCTCAGCGACCGTGTCGAAACCCGGAAATTTACGACTGTTCTAGTCTGTCCTGGTATCATTACATTGGCGGAATGAATTTCTTCCTACCCGAACGTAAGCGGGAGGAAGAAAACCGTGCCGTGAAAAAATGTATTTTTAATCCTGCACTATCTTAATAGGGAGATTTCAACAAGAATCTCCGAACACCGACGCCATTAATAACTGAATCAACCTCTCCGATCGGCGGCCGCGGAAAACCCACAGGACACATAATATTATAGATTTATTACAATTCGGTATATCTTTTAGTCGTTTGAAGTATGCTCTATATAATCCGAACCGATTATTTTAAGTCTACAAATTTAATTTACGCTCGTTTCTTCACGCAATATGTGTAATGGACAATGTAAGTCAAGTGAGTTCCTATTATATTCCAAGTATGGTATGATAGATCGGCTAGGAGGGGAAAAAATAGGCGATGCTATCGGAGAATCGTATAAGGAACGCCATCCATCATACGGGAGGGCGCTTGCCGTGAAAATGCCACCGTGAAGAATGCGTTCCCAGAGACGAATGACTTTTTAAAACTCTTGAAACGAAATAAAACGGAAAGGGAGGGGAAAATATATATATATATATATATATATATATATATATATATATACACGAATGGAAAAGACATTTTATTTATTTGGTTCTTTCGGATAATTTAAGTAATCAACGATTTTCCTTTCCTGAATGGCAATGCATTAAGTCATTTGGCGGTTTAATGTTGAGGCGTTTAGTTTGGAATACTGGTATGGTAGTCCCTGTTTTAGTTAATTGTCTCTTCTGGGTGGCATGTGTGAACGTTATGCTCTCAATACTATCAGGTAACTGGTTCTTTAATATTAACTTCCGACATAATTCATTCCTCCTCATCGTGTACTCACTCTCGCCTTTGGTTCCTTCCCTCGAATCTACTTTAGGGATACTTTTCCTCGTGTCCGAACAGAAAGCACCCTACCCTATCCCTGTTGCCCGCCACGCCATAAGCGATGAAAATAATTAGGATAAATCCTGTAAAATTATTTAAAAAAACCTTACCCAAAATGTACACGGATATACTGTAATTCTCGAGGTATAAAAGGATATAGGTATTAAAAAAAGGTGATTTAAATTTTATGTTTGGTATAAACCTTTTCTAATTTCAATTGAACAGTAGAAATGGCCAGTAGGCAGTGATTGTCGCATAATGCTAGCGGAGGTTTGATTCAATAAAAAAAAGGCGCAAGAATCAAAACTTATACTACTTTATAATGGGAGGGTATCGAACATTTGTCACGCAATAATTAAACCAGCATTTTCACAACCGCACTAATCACAACGGCTTCCTGTACAACGGCCCCCGGAAAGTGTCGGCCCGGAGTTCGTTATAAATATTTTCGAGTGGGGAGAATTGGAAAGGGGTTCGGGTAACAAGTACAAGTCGGGAAAAGTGTTTCTGGGCGATAACAGGCCCCCTCCCCCGAAATCGGGCGGTGTGTCGGCCTTAAAGGCTGGAAGTTTTAAAGCCCGGGGCTCGTTAGACCCCCGCGAGGATTTCGGCACAAACTAATAAGGCTAAAAACGACCCCATCCGGTGGGAGGGCTAATTAGTTCGCACCATTCTCTACCGATATAAACTGCTTGTGGCCGCCTCCGCCCCACTCCACCATCTCAAACTGTGTTCGCCGGCGATAAGCCACACGAGGCCCTGTCACGAGCGTCGTTAGAGCCACGGGGAGTGAGGGGGACACTATCCTCAACTATGATTTCCCGCCACTAATTGGTTCTTACCAAGCCCAGCCATAAATTACATCGGACTTATAAGTGTTTTCCGACGATAAGGATTCACGAGGAGGGCCGCGACCAAGGACAATGAAAAATTGTCCTAATTATGCGAGAGGGTTCTGTAAACGTGTAAACCGCCGGCCATCCTGTAATAAAATGTTTTTCTTTTTATTTATTGTACGATCGACAAACAACTGTTTGTCCGCAAGTACTATTGCGGAAAGCTCATTTTGTCTTCTTCTCTTCTCTCTTATCTTTCCTTTCTCTCGATAATGAAGCCCAATAATGCCACTTTTGACTTGTATCCGGGCTACAGAAAATCCTTAGGCCAATAGCGTTTAATCCGTCGTGGGGGAGGGGTATAATTGGTGGGAAAGAGAGGATTGGCTTCAACGAGTCAATTAGTACGAGGAGTGAGGCAGGAAAGAAACTTTAAGAACCGGGATTTTATTAATTCATCAACTATCTGTATGTTTAGGTCGTGGAGAATGGTGTGATTTGAAACATACCGGGGAGCATTGCTATCTTCCATCGGCTAGGTCGATCTAATTTAGCCCGATCAACGTACGAAGATATTTTAGCCCGAATATTACCGTATATAAAGAAATAAAGGGGTACACGCAGCCAAATGCGTATTACAATAAACATCGCGTAAATATTTAACGGATTCCTCGCGTTTTAACTGTAGGGATTCGTGTTAAGCGCCTATTCGGTCAGGGAAACCCAATCTACGGTAACCCCCCGGGGCATACTCCTCGGGATAAGCAACGAGCCAGTGTTTAATGATAAGTTCTTAAGCGAGGACTCGCCCTAATTAACCGCGATAAAACAAATCGGCTAAATTGTTACCCGGTGGCTCGAAATCAGGAAGCGCTCCTAGTGGACTCGTGCAAAGCACCGGTCCATCCTTACCGTCTATAATGGTTCCACGAGGCGCTAAACTGTGTTTAGCCTCGAAGTGATTTCTGACAATAAGCGGTCTAGTTATAAAACCGGGGTTTCGGCCCCTGAACGAATCACCCGACCATTTTCCTCATGGAATAATGAAGGGTTGCGGCCAAAGTGATTCCAATTTTCGGGGAATTCCACCCGGTGAATTCCCGTTCGAAAATCGACGTTGACCACAGTTTCCGGTCATGCTACTGAAGCCCATGCCTCGATACTAATTACTTCTAAATAGTCCCGGATGATAAATATCAATAATCTCGGTAGCCGTTTCTAACGCTGAAGGTAGTTTTGACTGTTGATTTTAAAAATTAAAAGCGACCGGAATAGTTCTCGAAATTTTCCTGCGACAAATAATCAGACGGAAGTGAAAGATGGCGGTTGGAGTCATAAATATTAAGCTTCCGAGATAACGGATTAATGTAAATGTTCGTTATTTATCAAACCGCTGCCCTGTGTTTAGCCTTTAAAACATTAAAGGAAAGATAAGTTTAATTTTACTATCGTTGATAAAATTGTTTACAGTGCATTAGCTCGATTAAAAATGCCTATTAGGTTTGATGGATTGAAAATAGGAATACTAGGAGATATGCTATGACCAAAAGTAACATTAAATGTCTCAATTCAATTTGGGGTAAATCTAACTCTAAGTAATCGCTTGAAAATTGCTTTCCTCTAGAGTTTCCTACTCGTTCTTTCGAGTGTATGATTCTTTCTACCGGGTCTGGACGAGAATGGGGTCTCTGTTCAGTGGCCCATCACTAATAAATCTTTACCACTCATTTTCCATTTGTTTGTCTCGAATAATACCACTATTTTTGGGGATAATTCGACGGCTATTATTTGAAAACTTTAACTATTTACCATCCACGAATAGCATATATATATATATATATATATATATATATATATATATATATAATATCATAATAGAATGTATGTGATATATAATATCACAGTTTTATTTCTGAACTTTGCTAAAACGGCCGAATTCCGGAAATTAAATTATCAGCACACATCACCCACCATATTCTAATCGGGATAGTAAACGGAAGCCGGACCGATGACGGCAAGAGGCAAAAAAGATGGAAGATAAGAATGAAATTTGTGAAATGGAGCGGCGAAACCGAGCCGTCATCGGAGTCACATTAGTCGTGTCGGATATGTTAATGCCCGAGTACACCTGAATTCGAAACCGGATTAGACGGGACAGTTCCGGGATCGGATAGGGAGCGGTGAGGCTCCGGAAAATGTTCTGTATTCATCGAACGGCCCGTACCCCCCTAGATTTATCGTTCATTGTTAACTTAGATGAACGGGCCACCGATACACTGACGGCTGAATTCATAGTCGGCGGCGATAAATTCGAAATTCGCCTAAACGCGCCCGATATACCTCTTTCTCGGTGCATTGTTCTTGTACAAAATGAATTATTGAGCCCGTGGCAGAATACTTTTGTAAAGCGACGCGTCTGAGCGAATCGGCCACGATTTGACGATCCCCATCCTTCTAACTGGCTTTTGACCATTCGAGATGTTCCTCAATTACGAATTGCGGCGGCTCAATAATTCATTTTAACTTGCAAATGGTCCCGGTCGCTCGCAAATCAAATACACCGTCGGCAACGTTAGCATCTCTACGGTAATTTGCCGGGGGTTAGGACTGCGAAAATCATTAGGGCGTGGAACGTTGGGAAGGGGGGTGGTATTGTATAGGCATAAGCGAAGATGATTTATTCGGATCTGGACGGCGAATCAATACCATTGTAGCATCAACACTAGGGACAATAGGTACAATTCGAAGAATACTGGAGCTTTCCGGCTTTCCTTTCTATATTGCAAGTACACAGCATCTCTGCACCACTGTTGGAGACGTTCGGGTCCTGGAAAATGTTTCAATTTGAAAAATTGGGTGTTCGGGCCACATTGGGTCCCAGAGTAAATTTAGTGCCGCAGTACATTGGGTGTGGCACTACAATGGCTGTCCCAGTAAATTGGATGTAGCATTACAATGGCTGTCTCAGTACATTGGGTGTAGCACTACATTGGATGTAGCACTACACTGGGTGTAGCACAACATTAAGTGTAGCACTATATTGGGTGTAGTACTATATTGGGTTGTGCACTACATAGGGTGTAACACTGCATTATGCGCAGCACTACATTAGTCTTAGCGCTACATTGAGTGTTGAAATGCATTTGGTACCGGAGTACATCGGGTCCTCAGGTATATCCTCCTTTTTAATCACCGAGATCTACTGGCGATGGTCTGAATCTACAGAGTGAACTCGGAACACTTCGGGGACTTAATTATTTTATATTTTCTTTCTTATAGGAGAAGACCCGGTACGACGACGTTAAAAACTCCGGGACAGTAAGTAACGCCTCTTATCAACGGGAGACACTTCCTCCTGCGAGAAAATTTCCTCCAAAAGTGTAATAAAGTAATAACTAATTAGCCCCCCCCCCTCTTGAAAGTATTCAAGAGTTCAAGGGGGAATCATAATTCAAGATACCGTGGGCAAACAGCGACAATGCCCGGGAGTTAATCAGGGCCCCGCCCGCCCCCGACGAGAAAGAGAGAGAATGAGGCCCTTCACTTTCACAAAAACCCCTTATCTTCAGAAAACACTTTGAAGTCGAAATACAATTTATTGGAGGCCGGGGGTGGAGGGGGTCGTATTTACAAGACAAATTGTAAGGGCTAAGGCTAATTAGGGCCGTTTTTCTCTCCAATTATTAGATGACTAGGGGACTACTAACGGGGTATTCCGGCCGCCGGAGGGACGTCCCAGGTCCATTAGGATTAGGCCGTCTTAACCCGGCGAGTCCGCGCAAATCCTTATCGTCAGAAAACACTTCGGTGTTAAATATAATTTATAGCCCCCCTCGAGGAACAACTAAGGACCCCGAGTAGGGACCACAGTTTGCGGTGACTAAAACACCATCCGGTAAATATTATAAATATTTGAACTAAAGCGCGTAAGGAGCCACAGTAGCCTAATTTCGCTCCATACAATATTACCGAATGTAAAATTAAACAGAAAAAAATTCAGCGGAGAGTCAATTACTCCACACGTCTACGTTCGAGTAAGCGTAATACCAAATGTGATGAAAATAAATGGCAGAAATATTGAAGGGAGCCAATTGAGGACCAATCGGTGGACAATTTTTCCACGGGCTACATCTTATTTTTGTTCTTCCGCCTGCGGACACGGTATGAGACTAATTTAATGACTGTGGCTGAAAAGGCGTTTTATTTCAAACTGTCCAGTAAGTAAAAAGTGGGCAAAAGGGGTAGATATTGGGTTGATCGTAACCTATGCAAGTGAATCTTTTAGAAATATTCGTTACGGAATAACCAGCGACATATTGAACATAAATCCATATTCCAGTTCTTCTAGGAATGTCGGGAGAAACCTCGATGTAGGAACGAATCCGAGTGGAAAAGCCTTCCTTGGAATCGTCCGAGAGTTGAAAAGCGGTTCCGCGGGAGCGCCTCCGGGCTGAAAAAGCATTCCGACGCCTACATCTATCGCGAGGTCTCTTCTGGCTTTCATGGGATATCGGCATTGTCCGAGTTCAAACCTGGCAACGACGTTAGGCAACGTGGTCTAGAGAGAGAGAGAGAGAGAGAGAGAGAGAGAGAGAGAGCGAGACAGAGCTCCGCATCCCACGATTTACCGCACAACAATGCACGGAGTAACGATTGTCATGTTGGCCCATTTGGAGCTTATACGCCCCCCTTCCATGTTAGAGACCCGTTTCAAAGGCTTTGTTCAGTTTCAGTTCCGAACCGTTATGCAAATTAGCCTCTGTGGGACCGGACCCCTGACGCTTGCTTTTCTCGCATAGGCTGCAATAACACCCGAGCATATTAACCACTAAACTATACGGTTATGTAATTCATCCCACGACTTTAGTTCCAGGCTTCCATTAACTTATTTTCAACCTTCTTCAAAAGTGTATGGGTAAATGTACTCTTTCATAAATATGTACCCTCTCACAAAGTCATAAGGTTGATTTTGGTCTAAGAGATGACCGTCCTTCGTATTATGAACTATGAGAGTTTCGGCTGAAATATATAGATATATATTTAATTGTTAGTTATAAATTATAAGATTAAATTAGACTTTATACGTTAGTTTATTGCTAGAAACTGTTATACACATAATATGGTTTTTATTTTTTTCTCTCTTCCAGTTGGCATGTGTGAAAGTTTTGCTCTCCAGACTGCCAGGTGACTAACCAAGCCATTAACCTTACATTCTGAATCAGTTTGTTCCTCATCATCGCGGGTTCACTCCCGCCGTCGGTCTCTCCCAGCGAATCCTTGTCAGGGATCCGTCCGAAGACGGTGATCCTTTTTGAAACAAATCTTCCTGCGAAATTATCGAACGGTAGGAAATGAAACTACCCCGGCGTTCAGCACGGCCTGAGAAGTTCCTGAGTTAGAATCTCATTAAACTCCGAAGATACGACTGATGCGCCTTAAATTAGTTTCTTTTTTCCTTTCTAAATGAAAACGGATAGTCGATCTCGCGGACCTAGGCGGAGGGGCCCGGAAAATATTTAGACGGGAAAATTTGTATACCGAAATACGGCCGGCTGGCGATTTAAATTTTTTATCCAGACTATGCCCCGTCCCCACCGCCCCTCGGGGAAATAGGTCCGGCTCCGTTTCCTCGAACAAGGGTCTCCATTACGTGGGTCCTTTTTCCAGCGGACAGACTCATAAATAATGGATACTCGTATCAAAGAGAATCTTCCAGGAGCATCCGCGGCTCTCCTTTCTTGTCTGCCCTATGCCTACTAAATGAATAGCCCGATTGAGTCCCGACAACCCCCCGACGAATTCTGTTGTCGATGACACCTTTTAAAGCCGGTTATTTTCGAGAAAAAAATTCTGTCCACTCCGAAAAAGCCGTACTATTTCTAGTAGCGCCTTAAATAATTAAAAATGTAGATTTTTCTGTCCTCACTCGCTTATGTTACGCTCCATAAAATTGCCTTTCAAATTAATTTCGATAAGCTTTTTAAGTCAGCTTGCAAATTTCCCACGGAAACGGACAATATTTGAGCGCTGCACTACGCTCCGAGGAGTCATCGGTTCGACTTACCCTACCGGAAGCAAAAGAAATTTCACTTAAAAAAATTCGAATATATATTTAAAAAGTGTAGGTTATTAAGGTTTATTGAGCCAGCGAAAACAAAAAATTATAAACAATTTGATATAGTTTTATATATTATATAATATATAAAATAATATAATAATATATAAAAATAATATATATATTATGTAAGTAATTTTTTCTTATACCGAAAATGATATAAGTTTAAAGTACATAGGAGAGGAAGGAAATTATTTTTAATGTTAAACGGCGCCTGACACTACAACCGCATGACACAACTCCCGTGAGTTATTAGTATCAAGCGCCGTATTACCTTAACACTAATTTAGTTTCCTATGCATTAAAAACATTGAAATATAATAAAATATATTTTTAAAAAATGTAGGTTATCGATGTTCATATTTACTAGTGAAAGACAAGTTTATGGAACGTAACATAAGAGGGAGTGCAGAGAGAAAATGCCAGAAGTGAATAAAGTGTGTGTTCGGCCGATGTTTGAGCTACTCCAGGAGCGAGGGGAAGGGGAACTAATGAAAAATTGAGGCCAACCCGAGACTCGGCGTTTAAATATTTATCCGTTTGTTTCCGTACATGTTTTGTTTCCTTTCGCGAAGGGAAAATTTGCTTCGTACGCCCTCTCCTTTTTTCGGAGTTGGGGCCCCGTTGTAGCAACTACCATTTTCTTGTTGGTTTATTGATTCCAACGGGTTTATATTCCATTGCCTTTGTTCCTAATATGTTGTTTTGGTTGTTTCTTAGATAATAGAGGAGGTATAAAGGCTCGATCTCGGCATTGTTATTATCCCCATCGGAGGTTACCGGAGTATGGGTCCAGCGACCCCACGGCCTGCATAATCCGCTCAGATCAATTACCCAGCAGCACTGAAAACCCTTCAGTCCTCTAGTTTTGAGACCCTTAGAAATCAGAATTAATTATAGCAACAGAAGAATCCTAGGTAAAGCAAACCACTGAGTGAGTGAATAAAGAAATTTCTTTCTCTAGTATTGAAAACTTGTTAGGAATTAAATTTTTTAGAATACCCCCACGGTACAAGTGAAATGCCCCATACATGTACATGTGCAGATGCCCCACAAGAATTCCAAGCGCCAGAGTGACTCAACAGCATACTGACAGACACTGTTTCCGAAAATGGCGTGTGGCCGAACCCGGTATAGAAAAAGACCAAAAACATAGAGCGGAGACAGAAGATTTAGAAAATTACGGCATGAAATATAGTAATGGAGGCTACTAATACTAATAATTCAGTCATGTTTATTCGCTGCGTTCAATTTGTACGGTCAGATATTATTAATAACGTAATAAACGAGCCATTTTTTAAAAGCACCTCAATTTTTCTTGAACGGGCTCGAAAAATACCACCAGCCAATAAACATTACTGTTCGTTTCCACGACGAATGAAATAAAATCCATATAAATATGGAAGTAGCTTAAAACGTAACTAGAAAAATTTTATATGCGTCGGTGTAATTAGGACGGAAGCTTGAGCTTTTTCCACTCAAAACAGATTGAGTCTACTATACAAATTTACATTATACTACTAGGCCCCGAAAGCCTAGGAAGCGAGGGGGGCTAAGTAAGGCATAGAAGTTTGAGCTCCAAGCAAGCTCCGGGAAAGGGTTTAAATCTCGACCCAATTATATTGTTCTATCGATTGGCGATAAATTGGAGACAAACAAAATTTCAAATGTTCCTAAAAGGTTCACTTGCATCGGTTGCGATCAACCCAATTTCTACGCTCATCGACCATATTCTATTTTCGATTCTTCGCTTCGTTTAGAAATAAAGCGTTTTCTAGTCACCGTCGCTAACCTAGTCTCTTGAGAAATTAGAAATTCGAATTTACAAATAGACATCGCCGTAAAATAGTTAGGATTATCCTGTGACGGACAAAATTTTCCTTAGAACGAATATTTAAAGAGTGACACCAACTAACCGTAGATTTTATTATTGCAACAAACGTGGATTTATGTTCATTATATCACCGGTCGGGTCATATCGAATGTCACTGTCATTTCTTATTCTACTAGGGCTACCATCATCCCAAAACCCTTACTGGTTCCATCTTCAGGGTCCACTATATACCTGAAGATGTCGTTAATCCTCTTGGAATTATGAGTTTTTTGTTCCAGTATTACCAACTTCTACCGATGTACCTAATCGGGTACAACTACTACCCAGTCTACTTTCCAGTCGATGATGGAACTGTCGAGAATAACAGAACAAATGGGCGGCGTATTTCCCGAATTATCAATTTTTTTATTAAAAACTGTATTCCGTTTAGGGTATAAATATCATTCACACGAATGAAGCTTATCGGGGAAACAGCGCATATTTGCGGGCCGTCGCGTATTTTCCCTTTATCGTTAAGTCGTTGGGACGATACGTAATATTCCGGACGGATGCAGTCCCGGTCGGGGGCCAGATGGTCGAATTGCCTCCCCTAGGGATTACCACCGGGGAGGATAATTACGCCGCGATAGTGTTGGCCCCCAGGTAATCGGGAGAGGCGTATTTCAAAATTTAGGGAGGGTCACAAATTTTTTTCCTGGAGGGGGGGGGTGTTGGTGGCCGAGCGACGGTAGAGGGGCGGGAACGATATATTTTTTTAGCAGAGAACAGCCGTGGTGGGGCCCTAATCCCGCCTGGAGGGGAAACGCATAAAGGAGATATATCGTCGTGGGAGTCCGGGACTCCCCCCCTCTCCTAATGAGAGTCGTTACAACTACCGAATTAAATTATTCCCCCGGAAAATGGACTCGGGTTTTTGGGGAGTCCCCGGCGGGATTTAAATTCGGTTAGAAATAATCCGGCGCTTTCTTTTATTCGGCGGACTCTCGTGTAAGAAATAAAGCCCTTTTCGCTTGAGGCCGCTGGGAGGTGCCAAAGGGAAAAACTTAATCCCTCGATACCTTCAGTTATCTTTACTCTCTAAACGGCCTGTCTAATTGATACATATTGTATAGTATTCTTAAAAGAACATTAAACTATCTATTCGCGGACGAAGATCTCGCGCCCGATACGCGCTGTTTCCACTCGTATGGAAAAAATGAAAATCTTTAATAAAAAATTGTGTAATATCGGAAATACGCCACCCACAGAAATTACCCTGGTCTTATAATGCATTCCCCATACCCGACTCAAAAGAAAACCATGTGAAAAACAAAAATCAGCACTTGTATTTATAACATTCATGTTGATTGTACAAAATAAAAAAGGTTAAAAAAAATAATGTATGGTAAATAATATACGCGTTAAACGTGCGCAGAGTTTTGAGACCAACTATTCACGAGTGTAACTTTCGAAGTTCTCCCGACGGCGGTGGAAAGTAGGGCCGGGCTTTATTTTAAAATTGGAAGGAAACAATTCTGGAGACGGATATTCAAATTGTTTTCTGTTTAATTTTTCATTCGGTAATTTTTTTATGTAGCAAAATTAGGCTACTGTGACGCGCTTTAGTTCAAATATTTATTTATGGAATGGCGTTTAAGTCATAATATGCGCCCCGTCGGTTCGTCTGAGGCTGGGATGAGCCTGACAAGCCTTCGTTAGCGAACCCATAATTATGTGTAATCCTAGCCAATCGTCAAAGTGCGCAGGAAAAGTGTCCCGAATTGGTGGTAATTACTTTGCTCCGGCATTTGTTGCGTGGTATCGAGATACGTTTAAAATAATACTAACCTTGACATATATTTACAAAAACAGTTTTTGTAATGAAATTTTGTTTTTTTTTGGATGCATACACACTTTAGCGGATTATCAAGGTGAACAAACTAGCCAAGGTATCAACGTTGGCGGGAGTTGAAACGCGTTTAATTTGTCTACGGAAGATACATGCAACGTGCTGGGACTAGGTCGGCCCGCCCTAATGCTTCCTTCAGTTCCTTAATTAGGTTCAAACTTCCTAACGAACATTTACACTGTTTCGCGCTGTTTTCTCCAGGAGAGTTAGTATATAAATAAACAAAATCGTGATAAATTGGATCGATTCGATTCATTTTACATTAAAGCGAAATTTTCCCGCCGCACGTTTGGATAATAAACACCGCTCGTTTTCAAACATAAGTTGTTTAAATGCCACAATGTTACTTATTTATTTGTATTGAATGTACACATCATTTTATTAATCTCATTTATCCTACCGTAGTTATGAGTTTTTTGTAAATCTAAACTAAACAAAAATGTGAACTTTTATATAAAAAACTAAACAAAAATATAATATAAACTTTTTAGAGCTATGAACTTCTGGTTTAATCAGAGTGGATATGTGTTTGTATGGCCTATATCGAAAAAAAGAAAATATTTTTCCCGGAATAAAGAACTATTGATGAATATGTGATTATACGATAAGGACTCTTAGGATAGCATGTTGACATTCAAGGTAATTCATGGGGCATTTGATTCGAACTAAAGGAAGAGTGCCATTATGCGAGCGAAAACTGTCTGTCTTTCAATGAAAATGCCCGGGCTTCATTTTCCGGAGGGGATAAAGAAATGAAAAGCCTGTGGGAGGGGTGGGCAAAACAACGGGCGACGAAAACACGTCAATTTAGAGAAATAAAATAATATCATTTTTATAAACTATCTATCCTCGCGAGCAGTATTAGCCCTGGTTTTCGGGATATTAAATTTATTCGTATACGTGTTTTAGTTTTATTCTAGTACGATAAAAATGTGGTTTCTAAGGTTTCCTGTACCCACCCGCTTTGTTTTTTGTATTTCCCTCTGTGAAGAAGACTCAAAGTATAAGTTGGGAATTTCTTTTTTTGTATAAATATAATATAAATTAAAAAATAGTGGGGACAATTCATTTTACTTTATTGTCCTCGTTAACAATCATCGACCGATGGGCTGTTCCTTGAAACAAGATGTGGTTTGAATGTCAATTACCTAATTGATATTCTAACCGAAAGTCCTTCGGACCATTCTTAATGCACCCCGGTTTGTTTCCCTGGAGATCTTCTCCGTCCCATAAACACGTCAAAAAGTGCCATCACAGGGTGGCTTCTTCATCGGGAGAAGCCAGAATAAACATATTTTACTCATAACGCCAAAGACTTATTGTACAATGGATAAAAAAGAAAAAATAATGCGGAATAATTAAAAACCATCCCTCACAGGCGCTAAGACATACTTCAGGGTGACCATCACTGAAAGTTCCATGCACAGATCAGAGAAGCTTAGGTTATGGCATTCAACAGACGTAGACTAGGAGGCCTCAGACGCATACTTATAGAGAACGTTTTTCCCAAAGGGCTGTATCTTTTGACCATTGTTATGGGCGGAGGGTCGTTAGACGGCAAACGCTTCTCGACAGCGGCAGACCGCACGGCCTCCAAATTCCCCGACACGGATATCCCCTCGGAGTATTCCAAGTTCTATTGTTTCGGAACGACGGCGGCCAAGGAATCGCCGGCCTATTTAGCGGAGGTAATTTTTTTTAAATTTTGGAGTCTAAGAAAACGAATTAAAATAGTTAGACGGCCGACGCATGACACAACCTACCTCCACCGTTCTAGCATCGTTCACCAATGACGACTTACTAAATCCTACCATCCCAAATGTCCCTTGCAGGTGCCTGAAAAGGAAGTGGCAAGATGATCTAAACATACCGGAAAGATGTTAAGTAAGTAAAATTTATAAAAGGGGGAAAGCCAGTGGGGTTCTCCCCTATTATCCTGCATTTGTTACTAGTGCTAGTGACATCAATATCGCTGATTGTACGGTTGTGACGATAAAACAGTTGAGAAGAAGTAGTTCAGAATACCTGTTTTGTGGTTTGCAGGGGTTGGAATACCGTAGATTTCGTGTGTTTCTGTCTCCTCTCGCTGGTTTGGTCTTCTGCTAGACCGGTTTCGGCTGTTCGCCATCTTCAGTAGCGGTGTTAGTCACTTTGGCACTTTGGGTGTTTTTTGGGTATCCTCACTGCACTGTCTCTGTCACATGTACTGTGGTAGTTGTCTTTTTGTGTGTGTATATATATATATATATATGTGTCTTGTTATTGTGTTTTTCGGGATGTTGTTTGTCTTCTTTGTGTAGGGAGGGATTTCAAGAATTAGTCAGATTATTATCAGAACTATTAGGTTCTGACTTCCTATGTGACAGGAAACCTATTGTGTATTTACGATCATAAGTTTACCTGTTGATCCAAAATTTATTGAAAAATGTTTATTTTTAGTAATCTAGTTAATCGGTGCAAGTGCACCCAACGAACTTTAGTTAAGTACATTTCGCACCACACTCAGGGGGGCGCTAGTTTATTTCGGTAGTTAGTTCGGTAGAAGAGGAGACAGAATCTACAAGAAGTAGTTCCTTCCAGTGGAAACAAGTAGGAACATTTTTCGGTAGAAGAAATTATCGAATATTATCGGGGAACTTGCGAACCTCGTTTGGGAAGTTGGACATGGCCCGGCCCTGACCCCTGGGGCCGGGGCGCGTTTCGAGAATTTTTCGGAGGCGAGTAGAGTTGCCAAAATGGCCGAAACCTGAATTTAAAAAAGGTTGGAGAGCGCCCAACTCGAAGAGAGCTCAGTTTCAGCGACGGCAGTTTCATGGGCAAAAGTGGAGGGGGAATAGGAGGCGGACGTCGACCGGCCCGACTCAAACCGCCTTTCTTTAAAACCCGGGAAAGTTACCTGGCCGCTACCCTCTGTGAAATACATTCATTATATAATAAATTTCATAATAATAAAAAATATTATGTAATAATATAATAATATTAATAATAAACTTATAATATAATAAAATTTGGTCGAATCCATTATCCGGGACCGGTTGAACGTAACGCTACTTGTCCAGGATCCGAGGATTAGACGCTAAGTAAAAGCGTAGCGACAGAACTGAGAGTGACGAGAACGGCAGCTTATAGGCGATAAGCGACGAATATCAATATATTGTTTTGTCTTTCCGCCATCGCCGGCACTTAGTATAGCCGGTAGATAATACTATAGTACGATATTTCCTCTTGTTCGGTCCTCAAACCGGTTTAAAAGTAGCGTCGGCACAAACTCGATCAAACCGCCGTTGGATAACGGTGTCTGACGGAACTGATTGAATCACTGGCCGAGACCGCATCGCGCCCTATATTCATTTCGCTTAGCGCAACCTTTAATACGCCCGATTATAAACATTTATTTATTCCATAACGAGGGCAGATATTATGACTCCGAACCATGATAGATCGCTCACATTGAATGTCACATTGAATTATCTCGTCGGCACCGGAAAGACCGTTTTACTGTAGGACATAAACCAGTGGATCCCGAGAACCAGTGGAACGCGAGATTATATTCCGAACCCTCGCGGACCCCGTGTACAACATCTATTTTTCATACTGCTCCGTCGTCCGAATTGGCCGCACGTAATATGTATAATATTTCACGCTATAAGCGATCGGTTGGTCGCGGGTTCGAGATCGCGTAGGGCTGCCTCGAAGTTTACCATTAATTATTCAACGGCCATTCGAGGGGCTTCGCGCGTCGAAAAATATACGACGTCCCGTCGGCCGTAAAAGGTTAAACGCCGAGAAAATTTAAGTTTTAAGCGGGGGCGGTCAGTGTGAAAGAGGGGGTGGGCCGTAATTAGGACGGGGTCCAGGTAAATGCCGGCGGTACCGAGGTCGTCCCGGATAATGCGTTAGTGTTCTTTAGGCTTCCCCGCTTTCCAAGACGTTGAATGGCCCCGTCGACAAAGGGCTCACCCTACATTATATGCCCCCCTAATTAAAACGGCCCTTGTTAAATGCCGGCCAAACTCCGACAGGGCGCCGATAGAACACACACACACACACACACACAACTCTCCGTTCGGCGGAGCAAAATGGGCGGAGTCTTTTATGTTATTTGCCGACCGACCCAAACGCCCAGCGCCTCACCCCTCAAAACCCACTCCTGTTCGGGTGTCTATTTGAAACCGACCGTGTGGCCTCTTTGAAGGGAATTTTAGAAAGGAACACGACGCGCCGTGGAATGCCCCTCTTTATGAACGGCACAATGAAAAATGATACCGACCGGTCGGAACGAATTAATGCACCGATCTCTGGGTAAAACATGGACGAGAGCTACGGGGGAAAAACCGAAGTGGACGTTAGAGAGCCTAGTTCCAAACGTTTCGTATACGCAAATGTACCGTCCGGTTGTTTTTTGTTAATTCCTATACTTACCAGGCCGTTCCTATTTTGGAAGAATACGAGGGACTCGAAACTGGCGGGTTCGAACCCGCGACTGCCCGGGTCACGATTTTTGTTCAATAAAATAACCGGGAGCGCAATTATTTACGCCGGCTTACGTGCGGCAAATTTAAATAGAAATTCTTTATTTGTCTTTGAAGATACATAGTACATCGTAGACGATACACTACACATAGACAGAATAAAGAGAATCGGAAGCGACTTCTTAAATGCGTTCGGCCTTTTGCCTTATACTTGTTCCCAGAAGTATTATTTTCGGCGGATAATGAAACATTATGGAACTCGAAATATTCGCTATTCGATAATTACGGTGTATTTTTTCTGTAGTAATTACAATACGAAAATTTAAGTAAGCGCGAAAAAATAATTAATTCGTTAATACGAATTAACGGTTTCATATTTATCGGCACGATTAAGCGGAATCAACTGTTTATCCACTACCGATCGGCAGTCCATGATACAAGAGGTTTACGGTGAGTGAGTAATGATGCGGGCAATAAATTACGGGGCCCGTAGGTGTATTACAGTGAGTAATAGCGGTCTAATAGTGCAGACGCGTACGGGTTTCGACCGTTGACCGGAACGTGCAGCTAAGCTCCGACCGTAAAACCCAACGTTTGATCTGTTAACTAGGGTCGCCGCAAAACGATAGACCGTCCCTTGAGAGGATTTCATATTTATAGGCAGTTTTCGGTCTTTCGGATTCCCCATTTAAATTACTTCCGACAAATATGAGTTCTTGGGAAAGTTGGGAAGGAGGTTGGAAAAGCGAAGTTCTATTTTAATCCAAACAGGAGACGGCGCGAACGAATGATTCCGGCATTGTGATTCCATTATGACGTAAATTCCGAACGGCCGTTCGAACGACTATTTTAAATAAACTCACACCCGTGTTCAGCGCTTGCACGACCGGCCTGTTATTATTATGGCGATGGTTGGGGGACAATGCGCGCCCGGCGTTAGAACAACATATGGCACATCAGTAAAGAACGAGCCGACGTTCCGAATTATCGGGAACAGGGAGCAGCGTTCAATGTTACATGGAAGGGTAATTAACTATTCATGGAGGGGGAGGACCTAGCGGTACTGTGTACTACTGGTAACGAACACGAGAGGGGAGACAAATCATTTTATATTTCACTGCCAGAGTCACATCAACGGTATTACGGTTATTTAAATTCGAAGCATTTATCAATATGTCTCTTTATTTAATGGGATCTCGAGAATGTATCGGGAGTTTTTATTCAATTATAAAATCAAATTATTTGTTATTTTTCAGACAATATTAATATGTATCGCGGTATACATTTTAATTTCTGAAAAATGTATGTAAAAATTAAGTAAATTTAAATTCGTATAATCATCTTACATACATATCTTGATGTACCGTTTGTCCACGACCTTGCCATAAAAAATATAATACACCATCATAATCCTAGGTCCAAACCCTAATATCGGGACAACAACCGATATATGTTATAATACAAACATCCCAAAAGTTCGTTACAGCCGGCTGAAGTGGCCACGTGTCTCAAAATGCCAGAAAAATAAAATATTAAAAAGGGGTAAAATGGGTTTCTTCTTCGTTATAATACTACAATACATTAATGTCGCTTATTGTATTTTAAAGTTACAGTGACAATAAAATAGTTTAAAAAATTGTATAAGTTCTGGTATATTCCTCAATTAAAATTTATTAAATGAATGGAGCTCAACGAGTCGTTAGATTTCAGTTTCCACGCATATTGGCAAACTGCAAAATCGCGCGGTAAACAAATACGGTAAAAAAATTCAGTTCAAAGATTTCAGATTGTTTAAGAACAACTTCTTGGGGTTACAACAAGTAAAAGTACAATTTACAATAAGAATAGGTAGAAAAAGTATTAATTTAATGCTGACTCTAACTGGGTAGAGTGGGGCGGCTATAACCAGGGTTCTAATCCTAGTCCCGGTCTCAGCCCGAATTTTCGTCCAATCTCTAAAGCGAATTGATCCCGAAAGGACCTCCAATAATCTCATTAGAAGCCAGCGATCATATTATTGACGCACGGTCTCATATCACAAAGCGATGTTCACTGGGGTCTACATTAGTTTTCGCTAATATATAACATAGTCTAACGATTTCTTCAATTTATCATGTTTGAGATTTCCGCGAGCTGATTCGGTTTTACGATAGACCGGTTTCGGCTTCTCGTCATCTTGGGTAGCGTTCCGCCGGTAGATTTGTATGATAAGGGGAATGAAATGTCAGGAACCCCCGGCATTTTATTAATTCGTCAACTTTCGGTATGTTGAGGTCGCTGTGAACGGTGCGATTTGAAGCATAGAGGGGACCCAGAATGAAGGATTGTACGCGCGGCCCTACGATTGGAATCTCCGCGATGTCGGATGTCTCGGTGGAACCCGCATATTTCTATGCCGTACGTCCGTCTCGGTCAATTTTGGCGACAGTTTCATTAACGACCTTAGCAGTCTTGATTTACGGTTTGAGTCGATTCCTTTGTGTCGGGTGTGGAGCTTCCTCGTAAGTCGATTGTCTTGATTGAGCCAACGGTAGCTAAAGGAGCTAAAATGTGAGTTTGTTAGCTAAGGTCAATTTTTATGTCCGTTCAGTAATGGCCTTAGTAGTACAAATTTACGGTTTTGAGTTGGCTACGGGGATTCCAAAGGAGACAAGCGACGATCCATAACGTTATGTTCTTAATTAATTTCTGAAAAAAAAGGAACTGTAATTTTTGTGATGGAGTTTTAAATAAGATTTCATGAATTTCATAAGATAACTATTGTTTATTTACCATTTCTTTTTATTTTTTAATAATGAAGATCTAAAGAAAACGTAAGCGGCTCCCGGGCAATTATAGCGCGCCCGGAAATTTATTCGGGCTCTAAACGATTGTTAAATAAGTGGTTTATACAAGGCTGGAGAGCGTGCGGACTTTCACAACGGTCGTTTTAATTATGTGCATAACGCCGGTCGGTCGGGAGGGGGAGTGGGGCGCGCTACCCTTTGTCCAGCTCCCATTCAACGTCTTGCCTTTCCCCGACCCATATGATGTATTGCCGTATCCACCGGCCGATTATGGGCACCTACCATAGGCCGACCAGGTGTTCCCCAAACATGGCACAGACAAATATCCACCACCGGAAATATAATAGGCGTAGACAAAGTTAGGAGAATAAAAGACATTGTTTGAAAAAAAAATTATTCCCCATTTACTTGAATAAGGAATAAGGAGGATTAGATCGGCTCCTATGTCATTATTACTTCAATTTATGTAGTGTATATATAGTGTATACCGATATCTGGCAAGTGTTTACATATCAAAATAGGAGAGAGTTATTTAACAGCGCGTGCAAATAAATAGTTGAACCTAAAACGAAGATTACGTTCTAAAACAGAAAAGAAAATAATACCATAAAAATAATGATACTAATTGACTAGGTGAATGTCACCGGTGGATGTCGATTTGTCTTCCGCTAAATAAATAAATATATATATATATATATATATATATCACAGACATACAATCCATTTATATATTAGGAATTCCCTTGCAATTTTGGAATAGTCGGTTAAAGTGCTTATACGAGTCATAACAATTTTCCCAAGCCGTTCGGGTAAAGTTGAGAAGAAGAAAATCGGACTGCCCTTGAAGTCGATACGGTCTCAAATGGAAGGTTAACCGAATGGCGCCCAACCGCATAACATTCCAATTTTGCCGGGAAACAATTCGTATAAAAGTTTCGGGGGGGAGTTTCATAGCCCCCCCGCACCTGCTGCTGTTAACCGTTTAAGGAAATCATTTTTCAATGGCCCACTTACAAGGTTCAAATGTAATGGACAAATATCAATTGAGTATGACTCGATGAAAAAGGTTTTCATTGTGTGTTGTAAAACTTTCGAAAATTGCGAAGCGAGGTTAATATTTTATATATAAATAAAAGAATAAAAGAATTGTGACCAACTTGCTGGTTTCGCCGGTTTCCTGCTATCCGCTGCGGCAATATAAACTAGATGAAAAGTTACAAATTATGCTATACTCAGTATTAACGGAAATACGAAAATATTGTATCCCGAATTTATATAACCTCTGTCTCACATTGATATAACCTGTCTCTCAAATTAACCTAGGTTCATTTATGATCAGAGCGGTGTATTGGAAAATCTTTAAGCTGTGGGCCAGGGTCTTTAGACAGCATAAAAAAACAGATCACTTGTTTTCCAAGTATACTCTACACTTTACGATGTACTCAAATATTTATTAACAATTCTATTAGCCCCAAATCGGTCCAGTTACGACGGCATAATAATATACATGGGGCCGTAAGGCGGTCTAATGACATAAAATATACGTTGTATTACATTTTTATAGCGCGATCGTAAAGTATAGGACGCGCTATTATAGAATAAAATATTCGCAAGAACGAAACAAAGGGTGAGAGACAGAGTTTTTTCAAAATTACAAAAATTGACGGCCGAATTTTCTAGTCCGTATATCGGCGTCCGTATTTCTATTTCCTGTGGGATCTATTAGGTTCCGGGACGGGGGCGCCGGGTGCGTAGTTTCGGCGCGGCTTTTAGTGCGAAATTTATTCAAACAGTGACCGGTTTTTACGCCCAAAAACCCCAATGCAACATCCCTCGACCCCCGGCTCCCGCAATAATAAAAATGTTTACGATTCAAAAATATAAACTTTATACTCTCCGAAGGGTGAACGTCCGAACCGCCGACTTTCGCCGGTGTCGGTTGCAAAAAATGGGGAGCGTTCGGTTTTTAAATTCCGGAATAAAATCCAGACGTTCCCCTCCAACTGGAGAAATTCCGTTGATAAACCGGGCAACGAGAGGAATGTTTGATCGCTAGAACCAATATTTGGTGCAAAAAAGTACAAAATAATTTAAATCTAACTTTTTAGCGATTGGATTTATTCTTCCCTGCATTTCTAATATCGTTAATGCTTAATTGTTTATATAAATTTGCTATTTTATTTATCGTTATACGCTTCAACCGTATAATCAGATTTTAGTTACAACATTAATCAATTTTGCTGCCACTAGTTGAACCTAGTTTTTAGCGTTAAAAAATAATATACGGGGCGTGAATACTAGACAGGGGCGAGAGTCGTGTCCTGCGGTTTTAGTATCAAGCGCCGTTTCAAATTGTTGAAAATAATTACCGATTTTCCGTTTCTCCGACTTTTCCGAATCCGGCATCTAGCCACAGTCGGTAGTATTCTGCTATTACCACAGTGAGGTACCTTAGCATATCTTTAACAAATATTAGAAAATATTTAAATATCATCCAATATATCTACGCTCCGTGCCTTAAACGTTACCGCTCGTCGATAGTGATTAAAGAATGTTCCACCGCTCATGCTATTTTCCATCTCTTCTGGGTTTATCCATATAGAGCTTTGACGTTGATATAACGGCCCGTGAAATATTCTTTAAGCACTACTAACGCACGAAGAGTGACCGTTCAGGCTGGAGCGAAGACACGTTCGATAATATTTTATTATCTTCTCAATATCGCAACTACGCGATTACTGTGGCTTGCAGGTGTAGAAACACGGTTACTTTCTATAATGGTGTATTGACAGAATGCTAAATGAGTACTAGCTGTAGTAATAACAGATGAAAATGATTGGACGATTAAAACACCGAACGTCAATTGGGATAGCTAATGGGGACGTTGGTGTTTGTGTTCTTTTCGGCAATGAAAGTGTCCCCCTCTCTCGAGCATATTAAACGGACCATTACCGGGAGTCGGCGGTGAAAACTTTTCGGGGTGGCAGAGATTATCGTAAACGGTTCGGGGGTCGGCATTAGTCGCGGCCCATAAACGGAGGTTGGCCCTCCTCCCAGCCATCGCCTACACCTATGGAAGTTTCTCTTCTGATATTCCCTGTTATTCAGCCGCTTCCCGTCCCTAGGCCCCGGCTATTAACCGGCATCAATTCGCCATTACGATACAATAACTTTGTAGTAATTGTCCGAAGCGCGTTACCCTACCGAATCGTATTTTCCATAATGCTGGGGATAAGTCGAACAGTTCATTTGGATACCGACGTGCAGCACTGCTACTCCACTGGCACTGTATAACCACGAAAGTCAGGAAATTACATTTTTCTCTCCTATTCGTTTTTATAGCGCAATTTTGTCACCTCGATATGCGCTTGAAATTACCTTCAATCCGGGACACGCCACCACACTGTCGGCCAATGCTTCTTTGGCAGTCGACACGCGAAAGTACTTCACTATATTGCTCGCGGAATGCTACTGACGACGGCCAAAAGCCGAAATCGGATTAGATTAAGAACAAATAGGATATTACAAACACAGCGATTTGTTTTTATCGGTTTTCTATCGAGCGTTAAAATTTTAACATTATTTTCTATTCCGTCATTAGTCCGTAATGTCGATTTGTTTCCTAATTGAATCGCGTCTCTCGCTTGTGCGTCCCAATAATGGACGTCGTTTCAGTGTAGTAAACTCTAATACTCTTAGATCCGAGTCGGGGTCGGAGGGTAACTTAAATGACCTCCGTATATTTTGCTTAAACATTTTTCAGCTCTGGGGCGTTGCGGCGGTTTCTACAAAGAAAAAGTTGGGCCGTGGCGCCAAATCGAGTTAAATCGCCCGGGCTTATTCCCCTCTGCGGCTTTTCAAAGGGAACGCCCGTTTTAATAGGAATTGGTTCCACGAATCGTATTTAAGAAGGCGACAAGCGGAAATTGGCATTAGGTGTTGCATTTTTCAATCGCTTCGAAATTTGAATACAAAAGGCCCCGCGTGGTCGCGGTAATGGCGTGCGGACTTAAACTGCAAAATGCTGAACACATTGGCAGCAAAAAAAAGATGATAATTTGCAGCAACTTCGTACCGTTTGACTTGTTAGTTTATGTCTACATACATTGAAACGCTGTGGAGTTCTATGAAGAATTTAATAAAAAATTAATTTTGTTAAAAATAATATTTTCTTTCATTAATATTTTCAATTGTGTTTCCTCGGTTCAGGAGGGCACAGCTAAGTGTACCAGAAAAACATAGGGCGATCACTCTAATGTACTATGAAAATGTACAAATGTCTTAATTGCGCTTAATATGTACATAGGTAAGATACCAATTAGCATGTCTTTCTTCTGTGTTTATATACAGTAATATGTGGACTAAAAATTAAATCAATTAAGATTTCATAATCTGGAAAATTACGGGAGCACCTCGTAATCCAGTACACTAATTAGAATTTGGAACGTGCGCTCATAAGGCCCGCAGCATATGTAATTTACGTAAAATGGATCTCTTTGTTTTCAAATGCCCATTATATATCAATATAACAAATTGTTGTCATACGTAGAGATAATTCATAGAATATAGATAGCATGTTAATCCAGAAATGCGTGTTCGGAAACACACCTCTAATGGTATTTATGGACTTATAGACTTTTAATTCCACTCATGTTTGAATATAATTGAATATAATAATAATAATGTTAGCTACGAATTCGTGTTTACTTCCATCGGGCGTTTGACTAGGACGAAGGCGCCCTAAGCCCTAGATCCATACCCATTCTCCTGGCGGTGGCATTCCGCCCTTTAAAGTTTGTTTAAGGGAAAAAGATTCACGGCAAGCACGAATCGAGTGCCCTATCGATAGGGGCAGATCTGGCCGTACGTCTTACACTTTATGTAGACAAGAAATTACAAGACTGGAAAGCGAGGCAGCCGCTGTTTGTTCGTGGCCGATAAACTCGGCCGCGAGGCTAAAATTGTCTTTTTAAATCGCTATGATCTCCCGTATTTGAACTCCTTTGACCCGTGAAGAATTGCAGATCCCTGACGGGAAAAATCCCCTAGGTTTAAACCTCCCCCTCCCCCCCCGAACACAATTTCCATGCTCGGTCTGATGAAAATCACATTTCCTACCTTTCAAGTATGGCTTTCCAAATTTATGGATTTTATATTCGATTCATACTATTCTGTTTGGCGGGAGTTATTAAAAAAAGGGTTTCAGGGCAAGAGCGTTGTCAGGGATCCATTAACGCTTTAGTACTTGTGAGGGGTGTTGACTTGAATGACAGATGGTGTGTTAGGATACGATAGACTAAACTAGTGTCACAGGATACATGACTGGTCTCGAGAATGCATTGGAGCAGCGTATTAGTATAGTCTACTAATTAAACTGTAGGCCGATGTACAATAATTTATGTACCGATATACGAATAAACATCCGGTCAATTCTATCTGAAAATTCTGGCTTGAAGGTTTAAGGCTAGCTGGCTCAGAGCCTAACATAAAAGCCAATTTATTCGTAAAGTAAGAAAAGAATACTATTTTTAGAATGACCAAATATTTTACTACAATTATAGCGTAGGGCACTTAAAGATTATTCGATTTGGAAAACGATAATTTTATTTATTTCTTTTTTATGACACTTATCCCGTAAGATTATTTCACCGGTTCTTCTCCCCATTGTACTTTGAGCAAATTAGGTAGGTCATTAATCCTCTGGAGAAAGCCTCCAACGCTCGGAAAAGAGGAAAACTATCTGTAACGAAGACTGGCAGGGAATGAGCCCACGGTGAAGGGGAAATAAATTAGTTCGGGGGCCTTAATTTGAATCGGCCTGTCGCCGGGCAGTGCCGGAGCGAAACTTTCACTGATGCTCTAGGAAATAAAAATAGAAACATAATGAAAATCGTACAGTCAAACGGATAAGAGACCTATGAACGCTTTTTGTTTGTTCCGCCGACGGTGAGAGACGGGTTTGAGAGTGGCCGCGACCAGGAGCACCACCAAATTGGTTAAGAATGTAAGCCCAATTAACCGGTCACCTGGAAATCTCCATCAGGGCCAAACGTTCCCACTTGCCAACCAGAACTGACCGACAACAAAACCGGTATTCCACAACGCCCCAACGTTGAATAGCCAAATAACATAATGCACTATAACACAAAAATAATAAATACAATTATCCGAAGGAAAATCGAAATATATAAAATGTTTTTTCCATTCGTATATACCGTATTTGGCCATGTTTTTTCCAATCTGGGTACCTCTGAATTGTCCGGTAGTGCATACATAGTGTGTCTAAGTTTAAATCCTTTTTATAATGATTGTCTTTATCCGTTTATAGGAAATAGATTTTTTCTATTTCTCTTCCTCTGAAAATAAGGGGTGTGTCTTATAATAGATGGCGTCTTATACTCGAGGAAATATGGGTTTTTATGCCCCCACCCCCCAGTCATCGGGCAGTCTTGAGAGTAAAACATTCTCTCGTGCCAATCAGAAAATACAATCATCTAAAATAATCAATATTTAAATTAATTACATTTAAAACTAACCGATGACGCCTATAAAGAAAGACCTAAATTTTATTTTAATTTTCTATCTTATGTATTTTCTCCCCCCAGGATGGTGGATAAAGAGAACCCCATTCCGGTAAAATTCCGGTGGGATTAATTGCTCCGACTTGGCGAATGGTCCGGATCTTATTTGCCCGGTCGTTAGAAAACCCCGCCCGGAGTCTAATTTCCCGTTTGGCTGTGGGGGGGGGTCGAGCGCAGGGCCTCTCTCTATCCGGGTTTTCATTGCGAATTAACGGTATCCATTAGTCGAATTAACGTTTCTGTAACTAGGATGGGGCCAGCCGATAACCGCCCCGGGCGGTATCGAGCCGGTTAGCGCTCTTACTTAGTTAAAAACACCGCCTACTTTTTTGTAAGTAAAAGTATCCGACCTCAGAAGCTTAAAAATGACCCGTATCGTTTGTTTTATTTGTATGTTCAGTTTGTATACCCATATACGTTAGCGACAGTGCCACCAAAAGGCAGAATGAACCCTACTCAGGTAGAGGCCGTCTAAGAGTGTATGAACAGGACCCACATAACACCTGCATTTTGCCATCTCCCTCTCCCTATTTTATTATGTATAAAGGATAGAATCAAACAGTAAGCAGTCATAGTCAGTTTAGTCGACGGTCGTGGTCCAAAGCATATGTCTGCGCTATTATTCAGTAATTAAACACTCCTTCTTGACCTTTTTTACGTTTCATATTCAAAAATATGGCGATTGAACAAGAGCCACGTCCCTTAAAGCGATACAGAGTTCACTGCTGGCTCGATTTCGGCTTCAAAATATCCCGCGGTTACGTTCTTTCTTTTTTTTCTGACGCGCCTTTCTTTCCCGATTTAATTAACCCCTTTGTTTCCACCCTATTCTCCGATCAGAAGGGACGGAAGAAAAACATTTTATTTTTACCCGTTCGCCGTGGAACAATTTAAAACGGTGTGCAGTCGACTTCAAAGAAACAACAGAGTATATATACGAACTGCCATCTACACCGTGGATAGAGGAACCGCCACCTAGTAGTCTCCTGTAGCTTTGCCGCAAATAACGAACGGGAAAAATTTCTTTTATATCTCACCCCATTTTAAATTTAGGTATCACGTCCTTATTTCCTTCCGGAATAAGCGGCGAGAGTTTTAACATCGGGGAAGGTTCAACCTTATTGATGTTGTAGGTTTAGCGAGCGACGGAAAATAAGAAGAAAGTTTGTTTCCGGCACAGAAAATTTTATTTACCGGCCTCGCGTCATATCGAGAAAACCCTTCTCGAGGGGAACGGAATTAGAACTTTTATCCGGGGCCCTGGATTCCATCGGATATCCTCCCTCCGTTCGTTCAATTTGAAATTTGCATCGATCCCCATTGTCGCCAACTTCGACCCCTTCTGAAAATCCACCCGGCCGTCTATACCGACGGGGCATTCTTCCCTTTAAACGGTTGAAAATATGCCCCTCCCTCGGACGGCCGCAAAGAAATAACCTCCCGCTGGGGTAATATCTGAAAGGGAATTATGGAGTTTGTCCGCCGAGGTAAGCCCGGTTGTAACAAAAATGTAGCCGCGGGAGGTTTCAATGGGATAAACTCCGGGTCTGAGGGGGAGGCAATAAAGAACGGTAAAATCTAAATCCTGAAGCGGGGAAAACCGAGATATATCGGCCTCGGCTGCGGGCCCCATTATACCTAATCGCAAATTACATTTATTTACCCGTTTATTTTTTTATCGATTATTCGTTCTTCTTTTTTTCAAACAGGCGTAAATGTCCGATATACTGGCATAATTATACTATGGTTTAACATAAAATATGTACAAATTTGATTAATACATGGGGGGGGGGGGTTTCAAGCGAGTCTGGCGGGGACTGAATGGTAGGAGCATGTGCGGTGGGGTGGTTCAGAGTTTGGACTATCTCGGGAACATTTTCACAAACTTATTTATGAACTTTTCTTCCTTTAATGTTTCATTTCACTAATCTTATTAACGCGGGCATTCACAAATTACCTGAAGAACAAAATATTTCACATTTAAAATATCACTTATATTAATTATTATATTAATACAAAACTTAATTTAGAAATTAGTTAACCTTGTTTTAAATGGCACTAAAGTATTTCGTTCGTATAAAGTTAATAGTGTTCATTGCGGGAGGTACAGATTAGGGCGCTGTGGGATACTGGACCCGCCGTAAAGATGTGTCGTGCGGGACAAGTATCAAGCGCCGTTCTACGGCCAATGAACAGTACCTAAACTCTACCTTTCCCGGATTGCCTACGGCGATCGGTACGGTCGCATTTTTGGTATCGTTCGGAAATACGAGTAAAAAACCCTGGGGTGACTACGCTGAGAGCTTTAACCGGAAAAATAAAATGGCTGCAAAAAA
This sequence comes from Lethocerus indicus, assembly GCA_019843655.1. Classification (NCBI taxonomy): domain Eukaryota; kingdom Metazoa; phylum Arthropoda; class Insecta; order Hemiptera; family Belostomatidae; genus Lethocerus; species Lethocerus indicus. The sequence goes on from JACDQD010000001.1 coordinate 45,698,218, forward strand.
GAAAATAATTTTGAACACCTTAGTACCACTCCAACTGTAACTTTAAACCGATATAAACTTACGATCGAGTTGCTTCTTTGAATAAATTAATGTAAAATTCATCTTCGAATTTATAGTCATAGGCGATGTGGCATTTCGACCTTAAGCGAAACTGGTTCCGGATGTTAATCCTGCGGAATGTCCGAGCCAGGATATTTAAAGTTTTCAAAATGCCCGTAAATAACTTATCCGGTGCCAGTTACTGGAGTAGCAGTTGTTTATTGGAGATAACGAAACCGTCTTTTCCCGCAAGACCATCGCTTAATGAACCGTAAAAACTCAAATCGACGATCCTGATATAAACATTCGTCCTACGCCCGAAGGGCGCTCGATCAATCATAGCTGCGTTGTTTCCTATTTTTATTTTCCGAATGTTATTCCAGGACCGGGGTTTTCTCTTGCCGCCGCCTCAACGCCGATTGCCCGCCCGCCCCATACAAAATCCAATAACAATATCTCCTTTGGTGTATTCGTCCGTTTGATATACCCGGGGCCGATATCGTTCCTATAAACGTCCGAAACGATTTCGAGACGTTTGAAAGGAGAGTCCGCGATTGGATTTCGAGCTCATTTTTATATTTTACCCCGCCCCGACCTCTTATTCCCCGAAAAGAACGAATGTTTAGTACCCCACCGCTCCGGGAAGAAAATGGATATCGGCTCCGGTAACTGGGTTAGTGTCGACTGACATCCGACATTTTCCTGCCTATACAGGAGCTATATAGTGACCGTTGTCGCATTTGCCTTTTCCTATCCGATCGGATGCCGTGAACGCTCGCACAGCCCGTTGTGCTGGCAGTCGGCTAGCCTATTACTGCACGGATACGAAATATCCACATTGTTTGAGAATTTTGTTTTTAATACATTTTTAATTTATATTTCACTTGTCGGTCGGAAAGTTCGCATCGGTTTTATTTCGGCTTTATAAAAAATTTGTCGACCGAATGTACCTACAACTCGATATTATCCTTTCCCAACTGTTCCAAGTACATTCGATTCGAAAGCCGATCAGCTGAGTACCGAGAAACGCCTCCCTTTTTCCCGTTTCCTAGAGCCCCGTTCTTTCCTCCGGAAGCTTCCCTTTGCGACAAAATAAATTTCGATCCGATGCCCTACTGAAGCCTATACCTGTTCTGAAGACACTCGGAGGGAAGTCGGAAGGAACAAGAAAAGAGGAGATGAGAGCGACCTACGGCAAAAACATTTGCCGGGTCAACAAACTCGGGCGGGTCACCTGTGAAACCCAGTCAAATTCAGTACCTCTCCCTCGACGAGATACTCGGGTAGATTTAAGATATTACAGGGAATTTTTAAACGGTACAACAAATTAAGAAAATAATTGTTTTAAATCAGGGAAGGTTTCCACGACCAGAACTTGAATGTTTTAGTGTGTACCGATACAGAAACGGTATTATGAGCGTTTAAATGAACAATATTTGTATGGCGTAAATATTTATCGAACGGATATAATGATAGCCTTCGATTGAGTACGGAATGTCCAAGCATGCTTCGGTGGAGATATCTTTGTGTCTAAAAAGGGGATTCGAGGTTTAACTCCCCCATCGACCTCCCCCCTTCTCCTATAAGTTCAGATGTAATACTTCCGATAGGGGACCCCGTGTTCGATGGGGCGAACACCGGGGAAGGGCGCTCTAAAGAATTAAATTATAAGGTCCCGCGTTTCGGGTACACCAGTGGAGGGTCAGAGTTCGGTAGGGTTTTAAATCCAATTTCTGCGGCACATAAATCGGTAACGTCCGATTGAAATCGGCCCCCCGCCACTCACCCTTTCTCCCTGTCTCCGTTATGGGTTCTAATTGATGCGGCTTTACATCATTTCGAAAAAAAGAAAAAGAAAAAACGAATTAAATTCCTACCGCCTCTTGACGCGCCACCGCAAGACATTCTATTCGAGCGACTGCGACACTTTAATAACGCTAAAATTCCGTCCATTTTTTTTTGCATCACTATGAACTGTCCAAAATGAAAAATTCTACACCGTTTCCCAACACGGTAGCAACAGAACGGAATACATAATTAATTAATTGTTTTATTTTTAAATAATATAATTTTATTATTTTTTAAATTTTTCTAGAGTTTATTAAGTTCCATTCAAATGATCAGCTCAAATTCGGAGTCCACCACCGGGATCACAAATTTCCCTTCAATTAGGATTTGTACTAATAGTTGGTAGCCCTATTAGATTACTGTTTGGTAATTAACAATTACGAATTGTTTCGCTTAAAAATCAGTTTAAGAGAAACCTAAAATTACGATTAATCTAACCAATTTAAATTTATATTCGGACAATTTATGTCCCGCGTTATCATTCACTACTGTTTCATCGGTAAACCACTGTTAGATGTTTTCCATACCCACACGTAATAATGAACGCAATGAAATTAAATAAGATCGATATCGATTTTTGTATCGTTTAACGATTAGGTAATATCTATAGCCTTTTGTCGGTTTCAGATTCCCAACCGAATAAGACAGAGAGGATAGAAAACCTAGCTTCGGTACATACACTTAAGCTTTATTTATTGCTTATACCCAGTTTTATTTAACCTTATATTATCTCTTCTCGATCAAATGTAAATCAACATTCTGTAAGGCCTGTCATATCAAATCGTACATTTCCTATTTTTGTATGCGTTGAATGGAATTATTCCCCACCACCCAAGCGATGAGGTTAAATGGACATAAAGTCCGGCTGCTGCTGCGCAGCATATAATCTCGTAATTAATTATTTAAGGACTTAGACCGTCCAGTTTTTTGACCGAGCAGGGGGTGGTGTAATAAAAATATTTTCCGCGGATATAAAGGTCGGACTGGATTTATTATAATCGAATTAAGGTTTGGGCCGCTTATCGCGATAAACCGCGGCGAGCAGCCCCTGTCTCCCGGCATACAAATTATACTCGAAATTTATTGTTTTGGGGGAAGGGGAAAAGGGTCCCGTCGGATATTTCACTAGGGCAGTTATGTTTTACGATGTTTCCCCCCGAAACTAATTTTCCTGCATATCCCCCCGGGACGGTTTCGTGACAATCACTATTAAGAAAGTTAATGAAAAACCCGAAAACAATTACGGCGGCTGTGTTCGAGCCGAGGAGCGGACAAAATTGGGCCCAACTTCCCGGTAGTGTTTCTGTATTCGGATCCCGAATTGCGATAGTATTGAAGATTATGCAAACCGGAGGTTATTTTTATCCCGAGGCAGTTGAATGTACGATATGTGGCAGTTTGATTCTCGGAAATGCGGCAATAAAAAATGTCTCGGCTATGTTTTTCCCCCCAGCGATCCACTATCTTCGGATAAATGGGTTGAGGTTTACCCTCTTACATTTTCCTCCGTATTTCCTCGTCAGTAGACGAACAGGAACGCCTAGGCTTTTGAAACTTGTGAAGACCCGCGCATTTAAAGTACAACGATTTCTGTAGAAGACCCTACGAGGGGACTGTGCACTGTGTCAAAACCTTAGTATTAGTGTAATAGGTCGGCGTGCAATTACCCTGTAAGTAGGTTGCTGAATTAAAGGGGCCGTAGGGTCGCATCACTCTGTACATCGGCGCCCCTTCCGCTGTCCAACGATTGAAAAGTAAAATAAAACCCTCCAGCCAGAAAGTAATTGCAATCGCTTTACAAAGCAGGACTGTGTACAGAGAGGGGGGTCTTTAACGAGAGCTTAATTGGAATTAGGACCCTCCTCTACCTTTGTTGACGCAACAGTGTATTAGATACAGTTATGGGGGGCGGTCTATGTACGGACGGCGTTTTCCCACTATAACCGCTTAGACACTTCAATATTTACAATTTTTATTTCCAAAAAAGAAGCAGTGGGGGGCCAGTTTAGGTGTGAGACCGGTTTTGAACCCGGGAGTTCTGGCGGGGTATTTTTTATTTCGCCTACTTATCTCGTATATAATTAAGAATATTTAAATGTTGAAGGAACTGTGCGCTGTAAAATTGAAACATTAAACAGCGATCCGAAAACAGTGCTATTTCTGGATCGGTCTTGATGGTAAAATAAATCACGAGGAACGAATCGAAAAAAATGCTTCTCGCTGCTTGACTCTGAAATTCCGAACTCGGGAACTCCCCCCGGTAGTTTGTTCCATAACACCTGCTTACTGTTAAAAGCGCACATCACAAACAATTCTGGGCGGCTGCCCATATATACCGACAGTAGAAATAAGTAGGAACTGAAAGGAACTTTAGAGTTTTTTTTGGCTTTTATTCCGAAAATTAATTTAATTATTATTTTATATACAGTACAGTCTAGGGGAACTGCTTAAACCGGTCTAGCTTAGGACCGAAATTGTTTGTCGAAACAGAATATCATAAGAGCGATAAGGCTATAATTATTTAGACATTTTTTCATGGGGCCGGAACCACCCTGTCCTTCGTCGGCGTTACATGTATGCGACAATTAGACAAATAAGAGGCAGAGAAAGCCTAGAGAGAGAGAGAGAGAGAGAGAGAGAGAGAGAGAGAGAGAGAGAGAGAGAGAGAGAGAGAGAGAGAGAGAGAGAGAGAGAGAGAGAGAGAGAGAGAGAGAGAGAGAGAGAGAGAGAGAGAGAGAGAGAGAGAGAGAGAGAGAGAGAGCGAGAGAGGGAGAGAGAGGGAGTGAGAGGGAGGGAGAGAGAGAGAGAGAGAGGGAGACGGGAGCGAGGGAGCGAGCGGGAGTGAGAGAGCTCGGGCCCGCAATGCGGATCGCAGTTTGTTTCTGTCCGGCGTTCGAACCGGTCACATCCTCGGCCGCTTCCCTCTTCCGTCCTGGTTTTTTAATACGGGGAGGGGGCGATCGATCCCCGGGGTGAAACGTCATATAGGTCGTTATTTTGCACTCCCGGGGGCCGGCTTTAGTCAACAAATAAAATAAATACAAAAAAGCGGAAGGAATCTGCGAAAATGCGCGGCGTCTCTTGGGCCCAACTGGTGGGATTTGGAGCCGTTCTGTTGTTAGAAGGAGCCTCCTACGTTATACCCGCTTGTAACACTTCAAACGAGTCTGTAAAAGTTCCGTACGTACAAAACTGGACAGGAAGTATTCAGTGGAAGATGACACGATGCTGCCCTCAATTAACAATTTATCCTGTTAATTATAACTTCCGAGATGGTAGATCCCAACCTGCGTAAATATGTAAATACAATAAAATCTATAATTAATGCAAAACAAAATCGTTCGATCTTTTCATTCAAGTGTCTTCAGTTGGCTGTACAGCAATACTGAGTAATATGGCATAGCAAGTCTCAATAAGTATTGCTTGAAACAATTTTTTATATATCTAGTTATATGACGCAACATCGGGGTGTGTTAGTTAGTCCGGATACGGACCTTAAGATCCTTTGGCCCGCGGTAATTACTTACACCGCTAATTATACTTACAGTCTATAAACAGATATAAACGAACCCTCGGATATATATAAACGCTGTTTTAAAGGTGATCCACCAGGGTTTGAAATATCATTAAACGTGTTCTATCCCATTCTCAATGGCCCACGCGGCCAGTTCATATATCTCCGCCGCAGTCAATATAATTCAACCGCTACCATTTCAGATAACATGGAACTTGGGCGCATTACATACTGTATTCATTGGAATTACGTAACATTTAGAGGCACTATTACATTCAATTTAAATTCCTGTGCGAAACCGGTGGTACTTAATTTTACTTAAGGTATTTTGCGTTTTGGTTTGAAACATTGGTTTGGTTTGGTTTGAACTGGCGCGAACTGCCGTGAACGGCATTAACTTTGTATTATGAAATTCAAGAATAAAGGATTGATAAATACTACTTTCGAAATCAGTATCCGAACTGCATTCTTATTCGGTCAGAATAGTCGGTCACTACCGGTTTTACTAATAAATGCAAATATTTTCAGAGGGAGGAACGGTGGACGCGGGGAGGGGGTGGCGAGGAGATCGAGAGGGGGGTTCTAACTTCACCGAACGGTATAATTTTAACTTTACTTTTAAGTTCCTTCGCCGACCGACACGGCCTTTAAATTTCGTCCCATCTGTACTCGGGAACCATACTTCGGTGGGCAAAGTTTCCGGCCAAGTTCAAAACTAAACTTCAAAATATACTCCGGACATTACTCGGAGGGTGGTGGGGGGAGGGGGTGCCACAATTCCGGTTTGTATTTCTCAGGGCACTTTCCCCTAGGCTCGGATCCCGAATTCCGAATGGGCCACCGCTAACGAGTGTCCCCTACCCCTTATTCCGCCCCAATATCCTGTATTTGTTTACGCCCTTTTCCCTACTAGAAACAGGGGGTCACTCAGCCGTGTTTTCACAAATATCTGGACATACATGTTAAGAATGGTCTCGACGAAGGGTTTAATCACTGAATAATAACACAGAAATATGCTTCCGAGCACGATCGCCAACTAAACTGAGCAGCGTATAGTCTAAAACTTAACTCTTCCCTCCTTTATTTCGTTATCCTTTTATACAATACAATAGTAGGGAGATGTGTGTTAGGGAGTGTGTCGTTTTAGCCAGTTGTAAAGGGGTGATCGTCGGGGTTTGATCGGGTATTAATGAATCCGGCCGAGAACTTAACTGTTGCTTGTACCTGGGCTTCGGGCGACCCGACCTTTTATTCTCGTCTACCGGATGGCGGAAAATTGGGACGAAGTATTAAGAAGTAAGTAAGGCGTGAATTAAGCCCGAGAGAGAGAGAAAGCGAGACAATAGGGAGAAGTTCGGTCGTGGCTAATTGAATTATTATTGGGGCGAAGGCCCGGGCTATTAATTGACTTTTGACTCGATTAGCGGATGGGGCCTCATAACTTCACCTCGTTTCTCGGCGTTTCCGAGAGATTAAAGTTTATGCTGTCGCTTATATATCAATTATTTTAGCAAATATTATTATTTATTTGGTGTTCCCACATCGAGCCACCGGGCTCACCGTCAACTAAGATTAAATCGTAATAAAATATATGGATTTAATAAACGGTTAAAATTTAAGTAATTTTGGGACTCCATCGTTGTTAGATCTTTTAACTATAAAGGTTTATTTTATTATACTTAAAAATATGTTCTTTATTGTCAACCTCTTTTAACATTATTTACTGCGAATTATTAGGGATAACCTTTATTCTATATGCGACACTGGGCCCATTATGTAGGTCGGCCGAACGACCGATACACCTATAGGATGGACAGGGTATACAGGTCTTACGGCGCAATGTCTGTTATTCGGTGTATTCCCCCGAATATACATAGGGGTATGGTTATATGTATGGGAAGTGGACGAGGGCGGTCGTATCCGCAAACGAGACCTTAAGAAGAGAGGAAACCCGGTCTCTTATAACGAGAAATCCCTGGTTTTTTTTCGCCTCGGTTCCCCCGGTTATGATAAGTTGCTATTGGGTTATAAAACTCGCCCCCTCCAGAGTTAACTCGCTTCCGAGGTTTTTACGGTCCTAACGAGAATAGCCGAGGACCGTCCCTTAGGCGTCAACCTAATTATGAGGCCGGTTGCTAGCGGGCGGAAAAAATGGAATTTTAAATGCCTCCTGAGGGCATGCACAATCGGTCCAGCGGATTGCCCCTTAATGTATTGCTTGCTTTTTTACCCCTCTTCCCCGTATAATTACTTGCTGAAGGTACACTTAAACTGACTGTTTAATTAAGGTCTATTTATATAGCGGGGGAGTGTTTGGAATATCATTGTCGCCTGTTCCTGAATAGGGAGTTATGTCAATCAGCCCGATTGATATCTCCAGAGTGCCGTAATGAGTACGCAATTAATAAACACAACTTACATTACATGTAATTATAGACTTAACCGCACTTTTAATTAATTATCCATAGTCCTATAATGAAAGGACTTAGATGACTAGCTAACTATAGGTTTAAACATGTAATTATACAATTACTTGCGCGGTTTTTTTATATAACAGTATAATAATTTTTTGGTACGTTAATAAATTGTATTATCAATCAGACCGATTTCGGCCTACATATATCATACACACACTGGTTGAGGAAAAAATTAAAGGGGAAATGAATACTAGACCCCCTCGAGAGTTTTGTCGTGCGGTTTTAGTATCAAGCGCCGTGTCACGTCGTAGGACACGTGCGATTCTCTCTCTCTCTCTCTCGTCATTATTATGGCGACCGATCTGTATCTTAAGTACACGAATTTAATTTAGCCCGTAGGCGGAGTGGTCCGTGGATTTTGAGGATGCGATTTTCGGATTGTTTTTTAAATTTATCGGCTCGCTTTATTCGTCAATAAAGTTTAAACGGCGAGAATCTGTAAAGTTTAGATTTAATTTATCAGATTAGAAAGTAGAATGTGGTATTTTCCTTCATAATTCGTTAATCGGCTAAAAAATAACTCTATTATAATTATATTATATAACAGTATAATTGCATATAGCAGTATAATTTTACAATAAATGCACATTTCGACGCACCCTGTTTGAACCTGCGTTTGTAGAGGAGCGTTAGAATTTATTTCATAGTTCATACATTATAATGACTTATTATTGCGCGGACCGGCTATTCTTACATTTTATTTTTTCTACAAATTTCATCCCCCAAATATTTTCAGTTAGTTATATAAATATATACTCTGTCGTGTTAGAACGAAGGGGGGACGGAGAAGGAAAAATCAACATGGACGACGCGTTTGACGCAGCGGGTAATTGGGGAGCGACCGCTCCGGAAAACAGGTCCCAAATAATGCGCCTGCACACAATAAGAGTAGTAATGGGCCGGGTTGGAAAAGGGAGCGGTGAAATAAGAGGCAAGCGATGGGATCCACTCCCCAAGATTAACGGCTACTTGAACCCTCCTCTACGCGCACAATAAACCCGCCAATAATTCAATCGGGGGGGTCGGGCTTTCCCCGGGACTTAATCCCCTTTTCCGAGCCGGACTGGTGGTGGTTGTACATGGCGGCTCAATTTTCACCGCCCCGTCTCTCCAAAACCCGCGTCCCAGCGATGATTTTACGCGCCTGCCTCCATATTGAAATCTAAGTTGATTACAATACAAGAAGTGGCCCGGCCCACGGAATATGAAACAATATCACTCGGCTTTGCGGCCGGATTCAATAATACCTTTGAGTGTCTTCGGTTTTGGGGCCCGACAAATTAAACCGGGCTTGTATTTGTAGCCCGCGGGGGTTTTGAAATTCAATTAGATACAGTTACTGCAGGCTCAGTACGCGCATATAACGACGACGAGGCGCGTTTAAAAACAATTGTCCCCCGTTTCGTCGAAATATAATTCTATCGCAGAAAAATTTTTTTATCGCGGAGTATAATTGAGTAGTTTTTTTCAAAGTCGCTTATATACCGCTATTGGCGGCAAAACGGCCAGTTATACGCTTTGTGAGCGGCTTATTTCTCCGATCGCTTTCCCTACTAAGGACTAACATCCGTGCCATAATTATGTATTATATCGTAAATCCGATTTTCCGCGTCTCCGAGGGTATTCCCGGTATCGCCGCTATCGGGTCTTTAAAGAGGGATGTTTTCACGCGTGTGGGTTTACGAAGAAAAACTTATCCGGAGGGTATTTAATAATGTTTTTTTAAAAAGCGAACAGTCTTTGTGGAGATGTATAAATTGGAACCGCGCCGACGGGTTTCGTGACCGATAAGCGGCCAGATATTAACGGGGACTTCTCCCCTCTTCCAGGGCCCCGATGATAAATGAATAATCGATCCTCCGCGGGGTCGGTCGGCCCCTCGAAAACCCGACGAGATTAAGAATACGAGATTCGAACCGACAGATATTGCTCCCCCGGCCCAAACCATAATCCCCCTCCCACCGCAACCGCTACCGCCCTCCCAACAACCGGCCGAAAGAATGGAGATGGCGATTAATTCCATAATCGGGGTGTATTCCGGCTTATCGCTCTTTCGAGCGTTTTCCCAAAATAGGCGGCCCCTGAATTATTATTGTTTATTGTATTTCCATTCGCCGCGCCGATGATGGGGTGGGAGGGGGGACGACTCGAATATAAACTGGGGAATTTATTTGTATAAATATTATTTGCGAGACGGCGGCTTTGCAATTTAGTCCGATATTCGCTTTCTCGAAGTACTCCGTCGGGTCCTCGACTACCGTTACTGAAGATGGCTAGATACCGGAACCGTTTACGTTAGCGGCAAATATGAGTGACGATGGCCGAATTTGTAGTTACAATCGAGATAGATTTGAGTACATTAGTGTTGGACAAAATAAGATAATGAACGGGCGAAAGTTTCCGCGACCGGGACTTGAATTATCACTTCCGGTAGGATCGCCTAATACTATGGGGAGAACCTCGGTTAGCGGGGGTTGACCTCCGCCATTACGCGGTTTTATCCTGTGTTCGGAAACAACCCTAGTGAGCTCCACTGGAAGGAAATTTGCCCTTTCTTTCTGGGGCCCTCTCGGGTGTTCCTCTTTCGGGTGTCTCCTTCCGACGATAGGCCCGACGGACCCCCGATGAAAGACGCACAGTTTCGCGGATGCGTTTTAAATTAAAAGAAAATTCGGTTCGCCACCAAGATTCGAACCCGGATTCTATTGTCCGGTAATTTCGGAACTGCTATTATTCCTTTCCCAAATCTGCTCTCATTTTATATGTGCGTTGCGTTATTACACTAGTATTTTAAAATCGCATCTTTTAAGGCATATTTGAATAAGAAGCGGTTATTTTTTGGGCCGCTTTATTATATTTCAGGGATTCCCGTATTTTGTATTGCAAAATAAACTTTTACTAATTAATCCAGAGGATAAAAATATAATTTATGCGTGCTTTGCGCTATGCTCAAGACAAACGGAGGAATAAGACTATCTGCCGTCTTGTGGGACTCGAAAAGAGTTCCTCCGTTTTTCATTTTATCAGTTATCACTCCGGAAATCGTCCGGCCGTAGAGATACCGAGTTTATTGAAAGGGAACGTGAGGCGAGGCGGAAAGGCTGGGCAAATCCCCGATGCCGATGTAACTCGGTCTCTCCCTTTTCCAGGAGTTTAACCCATACAAATAGGGGCATTTGAACCTTTGTGTGACGGGGGGTCGGGGAACAGAGTATTCCCGGGCACCGCCTCCAACTCCAAGCCCGGCATATTCTCCTCATATTTACCACCGGCTCATAAAAGGCTCTAAAATATTTACTTTTGCCCCCGCGTGCCCTCGGCCACGAGACGAGTTCGCCCCCAGACACGGCGCCGTAATGTGACAAAGTAATTTATTTTTACGCTCCCCCAACAAAGGACGTACACTGGACGAGCAGCAAATTATCACCGGAACACAATTTATAACTTTAATGAAGGTGGTGGACATAGTGCTTTCTGAAGAGCACGAGGGTGGTTTGAGAAGTATGGTAAAATTTAAAAAAGTCTTACACTGTTCTTTTAATAAAATTAGATACATTTGGTCCAGCCAGTTACCAATTTTTTTAACCCGTCCGAAAAGCTTCTTTTACAATACTTGTGAAATAACTATTCGCCTTATAAATTTACCTTATTGATCAAATCACCCTCCTATACTGGATTTATGGAGCATCCTTAATGAGTCGTTATTTTTAAGATTCGACCCGCCATTGAGGAATCGAACTCCATTAATGCCACTCTAACGCTAATTACCGAGCCATTTTATAAATTGCAAATACTTTGTTTCCTTGAAATTCGCATACAATGCGAGGCTAATACTAGCGTTCTGGCCCGCGGGCCTTTCTAAATTCATAGATTCGAAATTCATACATTTATTTTGGAACATCCCTTATTTGTATCTGTACTGCACTCACATCATACGTCGGTTGTATCATTTTTTTAGTGTATTCGTCCGGTTGGCATTAATTAAAATGTTGACTTCAGTTCGGTAGTTCTTTCCAGAAGAATGAAAGAGTTCGATCCCTAACTCGGTGCGATACTTTAATTTTTTTTTGAGAATACGAATGAATTGTTTCTAAGAAAAAAAAGGCAAAAAACAATTCGAAAACGGTTCCAAATATGGTAAAATGCTTTCTGGTTTTATACTGTAGGAAAACACAATCGACACGTTCAAGGCTGGTTTTCAAGCCTTATCAAAACGCGATAAACGCGTTCAAAACAGGTTTTCAGGCATGGAATAACGCGGCAAAATAAACGTATTTGAAACACCAGTATGAAAATATTTCACGATATCGCGTTCGTTAAAAAAAAGGAACAACTGTGAACGTTGGCGGTCGGTGTATCGAGGGATAGCATAACTCGAAAACGGAAGGCGTACGGCGTATCGAGTGATAGCATAACTTGAAAAACGGAAGGCGCCCGGCGTATCGAGTTGTACAAGCTGTACAGCCGGGCGGTTTTCAAGTTAAAGTGCATTCTTTCACGAAAAGGGTATGAAGTTAAATTTGATGCAAAAGACGGGGCGAAAATTCCCGCCGCCACGACGCCCGTGACGCTGGGCGTACAAAAATGGCAAGCCTGTACTCTTTTAATGTTCTACTGCCCGAATACAAATTGGCCATTGGATATCATGAAAAAAAGAAGACAAACGAAATGTTCTATTATCGCTCCCGTAACGTGAGTAACCTGAAATTAGTATTCGAAACGTGGCCGTTGGAATTTCTCTCTTGTTGAGTCCTATCGTTTGGAATCGTTTAGTGGAGATAATTGGGACAAGAGTTAATGATACTTGTCGGAACAGTATAATTGTTTTGTCTATCCGCTGAGTAGACCCTGTTACCCATTCAGGGTCTGCGATTTCGAATTTGCTACTTTTAAATGGCAAACGTCTTGCGGACGAGCCGTGAATCGGTCAGGGGGCCCCGAGCGGCGTTTGCCGGTTTGGTAATGAAAATAAAATCCGCCTTTTATTTTGGCGGGCGCGTTTCAGGTTTTATTGGCAGCAATAAACCTCGGCGAACGGACAGTACCTTAAATAATTAAGACGGTCGGTAAACCCTCCCCCACCGGGTACTTAAATCGGAATTCTGTTCAAGCCACAGTTAGTCCGAAGTGACTCACTTTACGTATTAATAAAATTATCATCGGTTAATTTTCGCTAGCGTTGTAATTTCACCGCCTTCCATTTAAACCGTTTACGGATCCGTAAGAACCGAATTAAAATTGATCGTTTCCATATTTTAGAGGAAGTTTCGTGATCCTTCATGCTAAAAGAACCGAAACAGGTCTAGCATTATAGATCGAATCTACAAGTAACGGTATTCCAAACTCTCGCGGATAACCGAGAGTGTGTCGAAGAAGCTGGCGCATTACGTATTTCGTGTATTCGTATTGATTATAGTTTTCTATTCGTTATTTTTTTCAGTTCGACACCCTGTTTTTAGTTCGACCCTGTTTAGTTCGACAAAAGCCTGAATCGTTAACGCCCCACGGCACAATCAATTCCGATTTAAATAAAAACCCCGTTCGTTCATGAATTAGCGGCTTCTCGATATTAATCCTTCCGTTCAAAACTTCCAGTTTTCATTCTTCAACATTCTGGTTTCATTCGATTCCAGTCCTTTGTTCGACGCTCTCCTCGCGTCACCTTCCAAAAAGCAGGAGTCCCATCGATGGGCGGATACTCTATTGAAAGGAGATTTGTGTTATCATATCGCAGTGTCACTAAAAATAATTTAAAAAATCGTATTCGTGACTGAAGATAAAAAATACGGCCCGGTGGCTCATTCTTGAGATAAACTACTGAACGTTATCGAATTTTCACCTTCTTCTGAGGGTTCCTTCAGGCCGTCGGTTCCTCGACGCGATAGCGTGCCCTGTGCTGTCGCGTTTTGGACCAAATGTAGGATCTGACCTCGCAGAGGGAAACTCTTTAATCCACTTGTCCGGAGATAGTGGACCGCTGAGGGAGGGGGAGAAAAACCCCTTCTTGCGAATTACCGAGCGCTGCACAAACTACTGTCGGAGAAAATAAGGTCAAGTACAAAAGGGACTTTTAGTTCCCCCCGCTACCCAACATTGTCCGAGGCATGTACACCGGTTGTTACTTCTAGAGTTATCCACTACGGTATACGTTCAATTGAGTCCCGTATCAGACAGATATGTTTTACAACTGTAGCCCGTGCGTGGAAGCGTCGCGTGCAAACCTGTAGCCCTTCGCCTTATCTGTATTGTTTCTTTAATACCTCGATAAATTAACTGAATAAACGGATTTAGTAACCGAAGGGGGTTACTAGAGCGAGTGGGTTTTAATAAAGACAAAATTTATAAATGAGCGAAGGTTTCCGCCACCAGAACGCGAATTATCTATCACTAACTTGCGGTAAGATCACGTAATACTGTGGGAAGAACCTCAGTTAACAAGTTTCAAAACTTTTGGACTTTTTTTATCTGAATCGGTACACGGTTTTTTGACCCTCTGCCCAAATAAGCGAAAGGCGGCAGATATATCGGCAGTATCCTTTGTATTTAGCCAGCAGGTTTAATCATTTCCGGTTTCGCCTTTGAAACATTCAAAAGTCTAATATATCGTATTATTATTGTTTTAATTTAACTTGCCGGACTTCCAATTCTATAAAATTCTGAACAATTCAGCTCCAGATTAGTTACCCGGATAAAGTAATTCGGGGCGTAATTAGAAGCCAATTTTACAAATCGCGACTCTATAAGCCAGTTTTAAGCGGCCGGGCGGTTAAATCCGAGCGCTGGAGATTAAGAGAGCGCTTGGGAGGGCCGACGTTTCCATCAACGTGAAGGGCCGCAGTTATGCTGCGGTAGAGGCTTTAAACGTTAGCGTCAGATGTAACGGTGGAGGATGGGGGGGGGTCGAAGCCGAGTGTAGGTCTAGTGGAATCGGGCTAAAGGGTTCGCTTACTTAGAGATGGGGCCGGCACTTTAAAAGGCTCCTGCCGACCGCTTACCTCGATGAAATCCAACCCCCCCCCCCCCCCCAACGACCGCCGACTTCCCACAACCGATCTTAATCAACTATAATCAAACGTCGTTTCAGATTTACACCCAATCCGCGTTTGAACGTTACGCAGAAATAAATGTGTATACAGGTACTTTACATTAAGTACGTAACGTGATCGACTGAAGATTTTGATGTACGTTTTAAGGAATTCGACTTAAAACAAGATTAAGAGAACGAATGAAATTGCTGGCAAAATTAGTAGGTACGTTTTATGATTTAAATAAATATTTATATATATATATATATATATATATATATATATATATATATCCGACTGTTTGATGATTTAATCTGATTGGCCAGACCCTTTTGTTTCCAGCGATATGGGCCACTGAGCCGGACGTTATATAATTGGTTTTATCCCTTTGATCGAGTTTGTATGTACAGATAAAGCTCAATAAATATTCGTGAAAAGATGTCGGAAATCGATATATAGGCCAAAGAGGTATATTTTGAATTCGAAATTGACCGGCAGGGTTCTCCAATAACAGAAACGGTCCCGGATATGAAATCTTTTTACATTTCAGGCATAAAAGCTACGGTAGACCTACCGGAGAAAACGACCTAACTGTGATAACGTTACCAAGAAATTAAAACGTAGAAACGGGTCCTATCCCGAGCATTGTCCGAAGAATTGGGTCTTTGTTTCACCACGGGAGCGAAAGATCACTTCCGGGATTTCTTTTATTCTTTATTTTATTTTTCCTTTTTTCGTTTTTATATCTGCGGCAGAATGTTGAGCATGCGCCGAGGATAACGCTATTCTCAGAAATGTAATGTCTCTAGCGCTCAATGTCTGCCAAGGGACACAATGGCCTTATTAATTGATATCATCAATGGGATAGAGCATCATTCCCCCCCCCCCCCACCAAAACACTACACGGTCCTAATCCACGGCCCCGAAACTCAATAAAATTAAATTTCTTATACCCGCTCAGACTGTTGGGTCCAAAGGAAAGAGCATTTACAGCCCGTTCCTTCTTGTCTGAAATATGGTCATATTTGATCTATCGAGGCTCTTACGGGGCGGGGAAGTAATCTCCATTCTTGAAATATTCCACCATAACAGAATTGACCCCATTCCGTGAAAGTTGTCAGGACGATCGACGTTATCATTGAATTGCACATTACATTGTCAAGATGAACTCAAAATGACTCATCGCCCCTAAAATGAATAAGGAAACGGAGCCTTTTATGTTATAACACATTATTTTGTTTACGAATCGTCGGTAGTAATTACGGAATGGGGTACTATACAATACGGAATACCGTAGTTTGTCCGTCAGTACGGTGGTGAGTCACTCTGACAGACACGGCTACTGGAGACGACGAATGACCGAACCGGCTAAAGGAAAAGGAAGATCGAGAAAACTACGAAACTGAAATGTTAATTAGAGACCTTCGAATATTTCCGAGGGTTACCGAGTTATGCCTCAAACGGTCTACCGACGGACTAAAAGGGCGAGTGATAGTGGGCAATCGTAAATTCGATAATTAATTATTTATTAATTTGACGAACAATTCGATTTATTTTTCTCCGTAGATTTACATTGTTATAGGCATTTGTGCGAAGTTTAATTAGACGCGATTTGCCCTTTTGTGCGGCTCGGCCCAACGGCCGGCCAATAATATATAAACAAGTTAAAAAAGGAGGAGCCGGTCGGGGAGAAAGGACGTTGAGAAAAAGGTGGCCGACCCCCGAGATCGCCAGACACATCCGGGTTTATTGTCGGAGCGGGTTCGGTTATTTCCTGCTAGGAATGGGGAGCCCCCTTTCGGGTTTCGGCCCTCGTCGGGTCCGGGATAAATCGAACGGGAGCCCGCATATTGGGCACCGTGGCGTTTATCCGAGGGGACGGGGGATTAGGAAATAAACTTAGTTTAGGACACGCCACAGGGCCGGCATTCATGCCCGCGACGTTAATTCGGTTTGAGGAAGGCGTCACCCGCCCCCTGAGTTATGACCCATAATTCTTCGCCCGCCGGAGACCGGCTGTCGGTTTTCTAATTTCGGCCGTTTTGCGGGTTTTTTCATTTTCCCGGAATGAAAGACGGCGCCCGGATGACGGGTCCCGAACAATATTGTTTAGCGCCCTCGAATAACGGTACCGGGACCGGATCCGCTTCTGATAACCCGCTGACAAGACCCCTGCTTCCCAGAGATCGAGAGGCAAAATCGTCCATAAATGAGCGAAGGCCACATTATTAAGATATATTGTCATATAAGATATATCGGTTCGGAAAATTCACCACTCGTTCGATGATATTTTTCGAATCTTTTAGGCTACGGTCCTACGCTGTACCGGTTGCCAGCGGTAAGTAATATACAATAATACTCGTGTTCTCGAATGCAAACTCTTCGAAGGAGGTTTCATAATGTATGGAAACATCTATCGAACTCTGTTATTTATGTCATTGGACAATAACTTATTTTGAATTATCACTAACTTCCGGTGGGTTCGCCTAATACTGTTAGCAGGGGTCCATCTCTGGATTGGTTTTTACCGAGTTGTCCGGAGTTTACGAACCGGCGGATCGTTTAACGAGAATGTGTTTTTACCTCGGGCGGGTTTCATCCTCTATTGCATTAAAATACCCCCGGAATACAGTGAAAGAGTTTTTTCTGAAGTTTGATTCTTGAAAGAGAATATGGTTTTGTCTGAATTTGAGTTTCATCCGCTAATACAGTTCTACAGTCAATATACAAATACTGAAACAATGTACGTGGGATATATTCGCGAATTTTAACCAAAATTGATTTATTCCTCCTGCTCTTGCACACGGAAATGACCAATAAAGCAGAAAGCTCAAGAATAAGCAGAATGGATTTTTTCCGAACGGCCATGGATTTATGGGCCCACAGTTGAGCGCGAATAGGTTTTCCCGTATTCAATATCCCGGTACAATTCCTTATTACCTCATTCATTTCGAGTGCCCCTCTTCGTAATAATATATCGTCTAATCTAATAAAAACAATATTGGGCAAATAAAATGAACCGTATTAAATCTTGGGCACACAATGGGTTTGGTGAACTAGATCTGGCTCGAGAACGATTTTCTTCCATCTATTTCGTAACCCATTTATACTAAGCGTACTCGGGTTCATTGGATTTGAGTGTGGTAATTTCGAAATGTCCCAATTCCTACGTTCCACCCCTGATTTATACAGTTGATTTTAGGGCGTACATTTACAAGCTTTTCCTCGGATTGGAGCAATAAATATGAATTGAAAGTGGACGGAAATGTTCCGTATCGGCACCAACCAGTCTTGATAAAACGCGTAACGCTGTCTCTGCAGCTCGGTTTTTGGTGATTTTTGTTATGATCCAATATTGAGTACTGAATAGGTTTAGGCATCGGTTCATCGTGGAAATCAAAAATCACAAAATCCAGTATACTGGACTTAACAGCGGGGTTAACGACACCCCGCCTTCGGGTATATAGAGAAGCCCAAGTTGAACAGTCAGTCGGAGCTTGATGACGGTTCCGGTAAGAGTTCCTAGCGTCAGAGCAGAAAACACTCGAGAGGACCCCACAAGGGAAGGGCGAAAACCCTTCCAGTGGAGCTCGTTCAGGTGGTTTCCAAATACAGGAATAAATTCCGGGCTGACAAGGAGTCAACCCCTGCCTGCCAACCTCTGCTGTCTTCCCACGGTATTGGGCGATCCTATTGGAGGTTAGTTAGTGATAAATAAAGTAATAATACAAGTTCTGGTAGCAGAAACCTTCCTCATTTATTTCTATTATCTATTTCACTTAATCTATTTTGATTAAGGAAACGGGAGAGGGGTATACTCAGTTGGGCGATATAAGTGTTCGGTAATAATCTCGTTGACTGGCCTCCACTATTAACCCGGTCAGTTCCCGCTCCCAGCTACCTGTATCAACCGTTATCCTTCTTCTACTTTCTTCCTTTATAGGTACTTCCGCTCACCTATATACACAAACACAAATAAATATTAAATTATTGTAGGGAAAACTAAATTAAAAAATAATAATATTTAAATTTACATAAATCGGCGCCAAATATCGGAAGAATTACGTTCGCATTTGAGCGGAAGTTTTTCTTCAGAAATTACACAAATAATTTCTTTATTGTCATTCCTAACTTTATTACCGTTCCTATTATTTTTATTGTGATAAAAACCAGTACCTGTATTTCCGTGGAATAGAGTCCAGGCCCGACATCGTGGAAAACTGAAGTTGAAAATTTTTCCGGCATAATCCAACATCCTAATCAGATATTATAAGTGCCTCTGGGTTATACTTATAATCCGATTATATTCTATAAATATTTAAAATACTTTCGAGGGAAAATGGACCGGGAGGGGGCCGGTAGGCAACGCGGTATCGACCGGAGGGTGAGACATTACAAGATGAAAGTAAGAGACGAGTTGGCCTTTCAACAGACTCATTCAGCCTGTTGAGGATTTAAACTTTATTTTTATTTCCATTTTTGTGAATGAAAATAAAAGTTTAATCCATCAGAGCTCCCGATTTAAATCGGATGTTTGATCGGGTTTTTCTTTTTACGGGTAAAATTTTCCATAAAAGTTAATCCGTCGGTATGATAGATTTGAGAACCAAACTAATTCAATATTATCGTTTGCGTTCAGTGGACGTAACGATTTTGTACGATGTTACGTAATTTATTATAGCGATTCTTGTATTATATTTTTTATTTATGTCATTAAAATTCTGAACCCGTGGCGCCGGCGGACTCTGGGGAAACACCAGCCCGGCAAATTAAAAACAAATCAACCCCTAATTTGTTTTTCAGAACGTGTACTTACATTCATCAAACCCCAGTACCTCCTAAAATCCCAGCGGACTGACTGTTGCTGTTAGTTGCATTGAAAGCTATAAGATATAAGGCAGTTTCATTGGGAAAATATTGTCAGAGCTACAGAAGACTGCATTCACGGAACTTTTTCACACTCCGCAGTCCCGCACTTTGTGCTTAAAGCCCTGTTTAAGGGTGCTGTATAATGTGGGCTACGCGGCCCCAATTCCACATGGCCTAGGCCGCTCGACCTACTCGCTACATCACTGAATTCAAAGCACTTTTTCAGACCTCGAAGTACTGCACTTTGTGCTTAGAGCCCTGTTTAAGGGCGCTGTATAATGCGGCTACAAGGCCCCGATTCCACATGGCCTAGGCCGCTCGACCTACTCGCCACATCACTGAATTCATAGCACTTCTTTAAATGTAGAAGTACTGCACTTTATACTTAAGGCCCAGTTCAGGGGCACTGTATAAAGTGGGCTACACGACCCCGATTCTGCCTGGCCTAGCCCGCTCAAACTAACATCACTGAATTCATAGAAATTTTCACGTGTATAAGTACTGCACTTATACTTAAAGCCCTACACGGCTACAAGGCCTCGACTCTTCCTCTCCTACATACAGAACAATTCCGCCCAAAATCATATCGCTAATCGATAACCCACAAGCACTAATTCACTAACAGGACACACAACATGGCTATTGCCACTGAGAAGGGTTTTGCCCAAAAAAGTAAGAAAATATTACTGACGAGGGCGGTATACGAACGCCAGTAAATAGTCAGGCACGCTTATAATAGTACCTCGAGGATCCATTTTGACAAACAGATATGAGTTTGGCCTAGTACAACGGCGCAATTATTCTTTAAAATTCAACAGTCACAATTCGTAAGCTTTCCAACGTAGCGCAGTGCTAAAAATTAGGGGGAATGAAAACAGCGCTGGATACTTTTGGAAAGAAAAAATTATTTGAGTTTCCTCGGCACTCAGCCCGGTAATGGATGTTCCGTGAGACCGCCCAACAATTGTCGGAGCTCATATTGTACAGCAACAAAGACGTATTACGCTTCTAATAGAGAAGAGGGCCCTGAAGTTCCGGTCCGGTGCCACATAAAGGGTATCTTGCGTACGATCATTTATCTGCTCTTATTTTAGTTTGACCAGAAAAATTTTGATTTATTTATAAACAAAATCTTCGGTCGGTAACACTCCCTGAGTGGTATTAGTGTGCTATCAGTCAGATTCTCCGTACTATTTAAATTTTAAAATTCCTAAGGGCAGCTCTGACGGTTTTCTCAGGATACCGGAGATAGATCTTCAAATTTATTTCTTATTACAGGCCTTTGTGATGGGATCCGCTGTTTTTAAAAAGGAAGTAAGATATGTAGTTCTCTAAACAGGAATTAGCCATACTTATTTATTACTCGACAATTATTATTAGTCATAAATCCTTAGTGTTACGACTGCATTCGTATCATTCTTTTTTTGAAAATTTAATATATTTAATAAATATTCACATATCTTGCTAGAAACACCAAGACCACTCTGTAAGGACTGTAATAAGCCAAAGACCATAAAACGCATTTTGACTGAATGTAAAAAAATACTCAATAGAAATAACAAAATTAGGAAATACAAACATAAAGAAATCATAGCAGATAACAATAACAAAGTCACTAAAACTTCATACGAGACATAAACCAAGGAAGAATTCACCAAATGGCAGAATTAAGTCGGGAATGATGTATTTATGTCCCGGTGTTATTGGTCAATTACACGACTATAAACTTAGATATTTAGACAATGGGGTTTTCACTGGTGTATTTTCCGTCAAGAATAGTCGGATTCTGTATTTGTATGCATTATTAACCGGCGGTCGCGTCCCTGTAAATTATAAAACGCGTTGTAAAATTCCATTTGTCGTGATAGGAATCGAATTGGATTAGAGCGGCGGGTAGTAAAGTTGGCGGTTAAGTGCCGGGCTTGTCGAACGGGCTGTAATGCCAGGCTTGAGGCTTGAATCCGTAACGTTACAGCTGGATTCTATTGGTTTTGCCTCTGCAAACCCAGCGACACTCCCTACAATTTGAACGGATCCCTTTGAACCGCCATAGTCCAAATACGGAATCGGGGGCGTATCCGATTAACCTTCATCCGCTCGTTAATTTTTACTTCAAATACCGTCCTCTTCGCGTGAAGACGCTGCAAATTGCTACTTAGATTATTGGGCGACAGATAAAAACTAAACAATAAATTACTACTATCCAAAATTACGGCATAATTTGTTTATATTTTAGCACAAAAATCACCTTAACCTAATTCAAATATGGTTCAAAAGACGGCGTATAACAGTGAAGCTCGATAAGTGTGTACATGTTCTGTTCTCATTTAGACGAGACACGCGCCCCACAAAATTCCTATTCCAAACACCCCTACCCACGGCGGACAAGGTAATATATCTGGGTTTCTGGTTGAAATCCTGACATGTTAGCAAACAGACGCTACAAATTGCTACTTAGATTACCAGACAATAAATCTGAACCGTGTTGAAACGACAAATTATTACTGAACAACACTATACTGAAACCGATCCGGACGCGCGTACAACTGCGCGGTCGGGCCAAACCATTAAAATTATTATTATATATAATACAAGAAACTGCCACAAGAAAATTCTGTACATTCTGATATTTGATCCTCGTTCAGTTTTCTCGTCGAAATTGCCTGTTTTAAACCGGAAATGTAAATTATCTTACTTGTGATTTCTCTTCTCGTCTGCATGATATTGCAGACCCGTGCTCGCTAATTAGCCTTTCATCAATGGCGCTCGAAATGTTTCTAGAGGTAGAGAGGTGGGATCCAAATCCAAACGGGCGGGCGTCTCCCGCGGCTCGACATTCTCACCAAACTCGGACTGCCGGAAACGAAACAGCCTTATTCGAAGAGGATTCATTTTCCCAAATAAACCCTAAGCGCGATCAGAAGGAAATGAAAACGGTCGGATTTTCAAATAAGCGCTTATGTCATCTCTGCCGCTGTTGGGTGAGCTCTAATGATTTTATCGCCACCGCCGGCACGGGGGATATGTTTATGAGCCAAGTCGCCGGCTTTAATTAAAGCTTAATTCGGCGAAGCGCGAGACCGCGTCTGGAGCCCGATTCCGCACCCCGCAGGCGTTACGCAGTTCGCAGTTCGTGTTGCGGTTTGCTGCATCGCGGCGTGCAGTCGGGTTCGTATTCTGCAACCCGAAAGCCCTCCAAACCGGATGATTCCCCACTCTGGTTGCGCCACTTTTATACATTAATCAAAATTAATAAAAAACGGTCGATATTACTCCCATAAAATCGTATTCTTCTTGTCTCCACTGGCCCATTCGGTTTAAGCTTAGTGGTCACTGGTTTCCAAACGTTTTGTTACTGTATCTCCCTTTAAAAAATATTATCATCGTGGCCCCTCCGTTTTAATAGAATATTTTAATAGAAGTTTTTAGAAAAAAGTAATATTTAAAAAATATTGACACGGTCCGACATAGTAAGGATGTATATATGTGTAAATAAGTATAAATGATTTAAATAAAATAATTTATACGCTTTTTACGTTAATGTTAAATTATGATCTGAGCATTTTTTGGAAATCGCTGGTTAGGTTACGTTAGGTAAGGTCAGCGAGTTTTTTTCGCTAGTCAGTTTTATTAAAGCTTAGAAAATGCAGCTTACGATATTTATAGTACAAACTTTCAACAAGCGCGCAAATTGGTGATTTAAACATCTTTTCCAGTTGAAAAATACGTTTACAAGGTAGTAACCCGAATTGATTTGTAGTCCAATTATTAGTGTCAAGATTCAGGCCCAATTATTCGTTTACACTTATTTTCATAAACTTATTTACTTTCATAAACCAACACGAATATAAGATCTACTGTAATCTAATAATATGTTTATTTTTCGTTTTTGTTTCTGTCCATCGGTCGGCGTACTGTGCGCTGGGTCCGGCACGCCAACCGGTCGGCTGGCGGTAATTCATGTCCGCCTGATGATTAGCCCGTTTATATTTCAATTAGGAACGCTGTGCCGGGGCAAACTACCGATGATTTATTAATTTTATTTCTTCATTTGGAGAAGGGCGATTAGCGGTCGATTTTCGATTAAGGTTGGAACCGGCCGGGTGGGAGGAGGGAGCAATAAAAATCGAGGCGCCGCCGAAATTGAGGAATGAATTAATTCATCGGGCACACGCCCTTTTGCCGAATGTCAATACGAATCTTTTTTTTCTCATTTATTTTTATTGTCACAACTACAATTTTTATCAATTATATCGAGTGACAGTGCGCTCACTATACGTTCTCACTCACTGGACTCTTGAAGGAGAAGCCACCCAATGATGGTACGTCCCCCGCTGCTGCCCTTACTCAGGTGGTAAGGAAATCGCGTGACCACCTTCTCTTGAGCCGGCATTCAGGATTGTCTCGGAGGTGATGTGTAGAAAGCTGTCGGATCAAAGGATTGGATTAATGGGATAAATTTGAATAGAAGGATTGGTATCGGGAAGCTGCAAATTCACGGACAGACGGCACTTTCAAATCTGAGTGGATTGTGCGGTCGGAAACATAAGGTGGGGCAGTGTATTTTACGGAGGATAATGGATTGCAAGGATTGAATTCTGTAGGGGTTAGACGGTTTGGTGGACCCCCACAGCACGATCCGGACAATTCCGTTTATATCTGGCAATTTCTGGTTCTATCCGGATATATCTGTTTCTATCCCGACATTTCCAGTTGTATCCGGACATTTCCGGTTCTATCTGGACATTTCCGGTACTATCTGGACATTTCCGGTACTATCTGGACATTTCCGGTTCTATCCGGACATTTCCGGTTCTATCTGGACATTTCCGGTTGTATTCGGAAATTTCCGGTTCTATCCGGACATTTTCAGTTCTAACCGGACATTTCCGATTCTGTCCGCATATTTCCGTTTCTATCCGTACATTTCCGGTTCTATCCGGAAATTTCCGGTTCTATCTGAACATTTTCAGTCCTATCCGGAAATTTCCGGGTCTATCCAGACATTTCCGGATCTCTCCGGATGTTTCCTGATCTATCCTTACATTTCCGGGTCTACCAGACATTTCCGGATCTCTCCGGATGTTTGCTGATCAGTTCGGATATTTCCGGTTCTATCCGGACATTTCCGGTTCTGTCCGCATATTTCCGTTTCTATCCGTACATTTCCGGTTCTGTCCGGACATTTCCGGTTCTATCTGGACATTTCCAGTCCCATCCGGATTTTCCGGATCTCTCCGGATGTTTCCTGATCAGTCGGGATATTTCCGGTTTTATCCGGATATTTTCGGTTCTATATGGTATTTTCGGTCCCACCTGTATATACCGGGATATTTTCCTACCCTTCCGGATATTTCCGGGTCGATACGTTGAGATTCGTAAAAATGAAATGGGCCGCCAGTTATATTGCGGACGAGTGGGTAACGACCTGGGTCGAATTGTTTGATATGTACCTTTGAGAGTGTAAAATTTTCTACAACGAGGATACATATTTCCGGACATAAAAAATGACCATTATATTTACAGTGCCCCCATTTTTAACTAAACTGACATTTTCTTTTTCTATTTCGCAGGAACAATTACAAATGCTTATTGTGGACTCTGAATGAAATGTGAAAAAGTGTTGGGTGAAGGGAGGAACGGGAATCTTATCAATTCTACGGAACAGCCTCAACTAAACATTCACCATTCGAAAAGGGTAAGTTCCGACAGCAGATTGTTAAATTTGTCTATCCTATTATGCTTTAACCGATGACAATAAAATTAAACTCCTTTCAAGTATTTAATCTGTTTCCGTCGCTTTCGGTATATACAGATACGCATTTTATTTTGTTAAACGAACCTTCGCTTTTCGATTAATATGACGAAGCAGAACCGGTACTTAGTTTTAGGCAGAATTTAAATCTTGTTTCCATTATTTGGGAAAATATTCTTCGGGAAAGCAAAACTTGGCATTTCTCTTTATTCATTTCTTCCCGATTGAAACGTTTATACACTGGACCTTTTATTTACCGCGTTCCTCCGGTCTGGAATTGACTGCGATCCGAAATTAAACTACGGGAACGGAACGCGAAACGACCCTCGGCGAAGAATACACTTGAAAATCCACTTGATCCCTTTCCAGTCCCCTCGTCATCGGACATTCTACCTGCAGTTATTTTCCAGCCACGGGGAAAATTCCGGACGGTGATATTTTAATTTTGCCAAGAGGACCTCGGGCGGACCCTGAAAAAGGAAGGCGGTCGCCCCTCTCTGTAGATGACGTTTCTGACCCGCCCCCTCCCGTTCGGCATCAAATGAGCCTTTAATCGTCTCTTTGAATCAAACGAATAATATCCCGTTAGAAAATTCAAATCCAAAATTAATTGGGTTCCCCGACTCCTGATTGATGATTACAGAAGGGGTAGGGGGGACCTGTCTCAATAACCTTTCTTAATGTTATGGTAATTTATTAAATACCAAAGATATTATAATTTTCGTTTACGATAGCTTCAGAAGCCCCCAGACCTGTCTTTCCTGTCCATGTGTACTGTTTTTTTAAGTAACTGTTCTCCTATTTCTCGTATCGTAGGAAATATCGTCACAAGTGTTTTTTATTTGTTAATCTAAGGGAAAGAACAACGCTTTCGACTTAAAAATAATAGATGGACGTAAAATATGAACGCTATATAATTTTGAGGTGGAACCGATCGATCGGGCCGATCGGAGTGACGGATAATTGAAATGGAGATTGAAATATATTGAGTTCATGCGTACGGAGCGTGAATTCCGCCCTACGGGATATAATGAGAATAGTTTCGGGACAAAGCACAGAACGAAAAAATGAAAACGACAAGCGAAAAAAAATTCACAAACAGGATTTTTTTGAAACGCTTAGCGTGTGGAGTAGTTGGCGTGACGCTTACGATCCCCGCGGGTGATTGGTGGTGTGGGGGAGGGGTTAGTTACGCTCAATTGCCCCACCTTATGTATTATTCAATCGTTTCCAATTTACGTACACGATTGAAACAGTTTAATTTTTTGTTTTTTCGTACGCCGGTTATTATTTTTTTAAACTCGCGAGGACAGGGCTCTGTCGCGTTATCGACTGGCGACCGCACCCGGGCCTAATTTCGTTTAGGACTGACACCTTTGTAAGTAGCGATTCCGTTTGGTCTGCAGCGAAAATCTAACATATACTGTACAGTTAAAAGTGAATACAGTTTACATGTTAGAAACGTTTTTTCTTGCAATAGACATAATAGTAATCATTATAAGCAAAGTATCAGTTATTTCAATACTCTCGAATACCTTACAATAATTTATTGCATAATTGGTGAATAATTTACACGAATAGTGGGTTTTCTCATAATAAATATAATGAAATGTCGTACACAAAATTGAATTTAAATATTGTTTGTAAAATTATTTGATAATGTACGAACAATATACACAAATTGTGAAATGCTATTGCAAAACGTTAAGTTGTTATGCGTACTTTTGGATGATTTTCTTTTTCCTCGGCAGGAGAACGAGTGAATATAGAACCGATTGTAATGAGTTGATAGTATTAAACAGTCCCCGGTTGTTTGTACGTTCCAGATAGCGAGCGTCATGTCATCGAATTCCAGGGTGGAATTTGGTTTAATGAAAGGACCATTGTGACCCCTTGTAAAAATAACGGTTTCTTCGATCGGGTTATCTTACGGCGGGAGTCAGCACAGAGATTGGAGTGGAACGTTTCAGAGCCCATGAATTATCACATTGCAAATAGTCTTCTGTTCCAGTAAGTTCGGTTTCGGCTTTTCGCTATCGTCGTTAGCGTCCTGCTAATGATATCCGGATCTGCCCATGTATGATCTAATGGCCAAATTTGACCGTGACCAAATTAAGATCATTTCAATTGTCCTAATTTCTTTAAATGTGTACACAATATTTATTATAACACACTGTAATTATATGTGGACTACGACTGAATAAAATATACACAATTTTTATTTTACGATCTGGAAATTTATATTAGTGAAGAAGACTTAAAGAAGAAGATTTAATTTGCTCACATTTCATTCACCCACAGACATAGAATTGTTCTTTTTAGATCGTACACTGAAAACACTACAGTAAACTTTGAGCACAAGACCTCAAGAGAAAAGAAGAAACCGGCGTCGCTTAGGATATATTTAGTATTTATTGCATTCTTTCAAAATTTCAATGCAAATAATTGTGTTTCGTCCTACAATTTTTTTTCGGAATTTTGAGGGGTTTCGATAAAAATTATACCTGACGGATTTACAGAAGAAGCGAAGGGCGTGAAATTAATTCTTCAACAGGTTGTGTGGACGAGAGAAAATATATGTGTTTGCCTATTAGGGGCTGAGACGAATGTAAACACTAGTGTCTCCTCTCTAAGTTTGCCCCCCCAAGACAGGCTCCCGTGATGGATCTCTTCAGTTCGGTAACCTCCTCCTCATTAATTTCCCCCGGCTCGAATTAAGACGTTTCTTCGGGTCGAATGTAATCATTTTTAATTTACCTTGAAAATGGTTTATTAAGGTCCCATTATCCCAGGCTGTTCGACGATAAAGATACGCGAAATAATTAAGTTAAAAATGTCTCCCGAGCGCAAATGGTTACCGAAGCTAAAAATACCATCTGTAATACTGAGCAATTTGAAATTATCGGCAAAATTTATTTTGTGCTGGGCCTTGTCGCCACAAAAAGCGAATATCACCATTTCTGAATCGGTTTTAATAACACAGTAAACAGTGGGGTTCGCAAATTGGCGGTTGGCGCCGTTGGTTTTCGAATATTCCCCCTCTATATACCACCGATGTACCGCGTTCTCTTGATTAGTACGGTCAATGGATCCTCGAGATATACCACATAATTCAAAACCGCGTTCACCGAACTTAATTAGCGATGGATATAATTATGATGAATGCCGAACAATGTTAAAAAAGGAAAACCTTACTCAAAATGCATCTAGATATATATTCCACGCTCGAATTAATTAAGGATGCGGCTATTAAGAAAAAGCGGTTCGAACTTTATTTTTGGTCGTACGCCCAAGTCCCTGTCTTGTATCTCTGAGGCTACCGAAGGTTTACGTCGTTAAGAAAAGCGAATTAGTCAAAAATTATACCGAATTTCAAGGAATGGTATCAAATAATTGTCGTTCATTTTTCAAAACAGCAATAATCAACGGCCCCCCGTATGCGATTCAGAAAAACACATTTAAATGGTACAACCATTTTTCCTTTCTTGCAGTTATGTTCTACTTCCCGGGCTGAAGTTCTATCTACCGACGTGCTCAGAGTGGCTGTCGGGCCGGCCAATCAAAAAACAGAATCCTCCTGGCAAGGTAAAATGTAAAAGGCTCATCAATCAAAACTCGGTACCGAAAAATGGTGTAGGAAATTTGTCACGCACTAATTAAAACCGTATTCCTTCCGAATCGACACGAACCGAGGGTTTCCTGTATATCGTGGGGGATATTTCGACAGAGAAATCTTCGACCACGAGGAAAAAAGGTGCCTGGAAATCTGGGGTCGAATGTCCGGCTGTGGCCGCGGCGTCGTTAAGAGTAGCCGGACGACGACGGCCATAAATCGGCGCTTAGCCGGCACATAAATCTCGCGATGCCCGGCACCCAGCTCGCCCAGAAAATCCCCCGGACCGCCCCCGATATATTCACTGACCGACTCCTCCGGGACTTGTTGCTCTCGCCCGGCGATTACGCCACCGCCGAGGCCGACAATCGCCATCCGAGACGGAGTCGTTTTATTTTTATAACTTCGAGCGACCACTTCGAACGACCCACCGCAAATGACCGACATAACGACGAAACATAGGGACAAACTCCGAAGCAACCCTCGTCCCCTGGCATCGCTCTGAGAGATACCACAAAAACATCACTGGCAGACCGAAAAACTGACCGCGAGGAAGCTTGTCCTCGTGTCGAGTTACAAGACTCACCGCACTAAGCGCTAATTGCCACAGTGAACCTGCGAATGTGCCACTGCCCCCAGTCGCCAGTATTACTGTTGCCAGTGCCTCCACTCTACACTGCACAGACACCACATGTGCCAGTGAGTGAGTTAGTAATTTAAGTTTATAAGTATATATCGTAAGTATTTATGATTAGTGTGACGAAATATGAGATTTGGGAAAATAAATTGGAGATAGCGGAGGCACCCGGGCCTCGCGTACGCGACCCGCGCTTTTAGTCTTTTAGGGCGTCAACGAATGATCACCCCGGCGACTGTTCGTTTAATGCTTAGATCCGAACTAATTAACTTCCTGCACCGCAATTTATTTTCTGCAATTTTGCAGTCGGTCGCTCCCCGCGGGTGTTCGTTGGGCATACTTTCCCAAAGTAGCAAAATATCCTATCCATGCGTTTGTATTGCCTAGTGACTTCACGGAGGTAAAACCTTAATCCACTCGGGAGATACCCGGCCGAACGGCTATTATTAACCAATAACTGAAGGAACGAAGCCTCGCGTTCTGCCGAGATGTCGGCCTAAATTATTCCCGACGTCGCCGAAAACTGACCGGCCTCAATTTTCCGAAACGCGAGGATGACTCGCGGCCGCTCGACGGAACGAACCCCGGAAGCGGATATCTCGGCTGATTGGGAGTAGCCGGGGATCGGGTATCGACCGGACCGCGGACTAAAGATAATTTCCGGCTCCGACGAAAATGGGATTTCCAAGATAAATTGGAGGTATATAAGGTAAACGCCGGAAACGCCGATAAAACGCTACAGGCACGCCTAACGCCTAAGCCAGTCGGTTACTTTGAATAACCCCACTCGGGATCGACAATTCCCTCTGAATCCGGCTTATCCCCCAATATTTATCGAAGTAGATTCCAATATAATCGATACATTAAGTGTTGTTTCTCTTTCGCAATATATCGACTGAAAAAATCGGCGCACTAAAATTTTTAAATGACGTGGGCACAGTCATGGGTCAGGACGAGGGAACATATTTATATATATACACATACACTAAAATGATATTAACTTTCCCGAAAATATCACTCGGGCGCTCATTTTATTATTATTTTCTTTTTTTTCTATCTTCTCTGCAGATTAATGGCTCAATAGAGCCGACCCTGTTGAACAATTGAGCTTAACCGAGAGGGAGAACAACCCGAATAGGTGTTTTTTATACATCGGAATAGTTGGAATCTAAAAAACATTTTATTCTCTCTGATAAACGTACACACGCACAAACACACACATCTGGACGTACAAAAAGTGTGGGAAAAAAACGGTCTCTGAGTTTCAATCAAACTGATTGTCTGTTATTTCAGTTGGGCGGCGTGATCAGGACCCGACACCTGCATTGTTTACCTCTCCCCATTTTTCTTCTTCCCTTCATCCTAACGGGCTTGAATGATTTAGGAAAATCCTGTCGATCATAAATGGGTGACCATAAAACGGTATGGATTACACTTCGATGGTCATTATAAGAGGTTATAAGTCTCACAAGAGTATTATATTAAGAGAAAAATAAGCAATATAGAATAAAACTCTTAAACACGAACAAATATCAGATGTTGAGAAACGATCTTAAGATGAATAACAAGGTAATTCGTAGGAAATAACAGTTGTGATCTAATAAACAGTCAATACCGTTCAGTAACAATGTAGATTAATAAGTTATAAATAATTAGATAAATATATCTTTTGTATGTATGCTGTTGGGCTGTTAAAAAACGCTGATGGTTGACAAGTTTAAATAAATATAAGATACATAGTGTGATAATAAAAAGTAAATTAATATATAAGATAATAATAAATAGCAGGTCAATTTCAGTGGTATTATCATTGAATGTGTTGAGGGCAATACATTGCAATTGTGCTAGGACTTTCGGATAAGGGGACAGCTTATAGGCGGGAGCTCGTATTCTCTCATTTTCCCCGTACGCCCAGTTCCGGAAAAACACGCTTCGGGTCCAATCGCAGAGTTGGCCTTTCGGTAGACCGAACGCCCGCGACCGGAAATAAGGTTAAGGGCCGAATTGGACGGGAGTGCCCTCCGAAGACGAGTTGAGACCGCGCCTTTTTAGCAGCCCCTTTATTTATTCAAGCCCACACAGGGAAACTCCTACCGCGGTTCGGTCCACTTCCGAAAAGCGAGTTCGGGCCCCCGATAAAAATGAAGGCCGATCCTCGAACCGATCGCGAGTTGGGGTATCGCTAAAGACAAGCATAAGTTTACGAGGCGAGAGAGAGGGACCAGTCTGTTCCAAAAATAAAACAGTAGTGGTAGATCGAAACAGAGTAACTGCCATAATATTATAATAAGGGAGGCGAGAGATGAAGAAGAGAGTAAAGGATTGTCCTCAGCAATACAACTTACCTTTCAATTAAAAATAGATAATATTCAGATTCCAATAAAAAATATTAATTATTTAGTAATGCAGTATTGCAGATGCGTTAAGACCATGAATAAATGCTTTGTCGTCAGTAACATTCCTGAAGGAATACAGAAATGGGGAGTTCGGAGAAACTTTCTGCGCTAATTTCATTGGAAGGTTGTTTATAAACTGAGAATTATGGAAATCGTTCCGGTTTGCGGATGGTGGGGGGGGGCAATGTTTGAGTTTTCATTAGGAATAAATTTCGCGGGGATAATTTTCTTCGGCAACTGCCGTGGCACCTTTTGCTCGGTGCTGGGACGGGCCCTCGAATCGGAAACAGTCAGGAGCCCGGTATGAATAAACCGGCCCGAATTAGCGATAGTTCCGCTCCACATGAGAGCAATCCCAGTTCCATAACCACCATTACGTAATTGGTCCAGTGCTTTAAACCTGTTTATGCGCTGCATCAAAACGAGATTAAATATTTGGAATAAAGCCGGGATAATCCCCAGGTAGGAGTGCTATCCGCGGTACATGTTATAGTTTAAACTTTAGCGTCCACCGACAATTCAAATTTCCATTAAGCTAATACGGTATTACAGTACATATATTCAAATACAGGCCTCAATCTACATAACCATTTTTCCTCTTGTATAATGGAAAATATGAGGTTTCACGGTGGAGAAAACTACTAAATAACTCGATGACGCAATATAATTGCCTCACAGTCAACTACATTGTATGTATTCTCGAGTGGAATTTTACAGTTTTGGCAGTTTACTTGATTTCATTCACGCACGCGAGGTATACCATTTGTTTCCCAATTGACCCACTCGACACGTCGCTGTCATATTTTAAAAATACATTAGTTTAGGCCCTAAGATGTATTTTCGACTCCGGTATCTCTTCTCTGATCATTTATCCTGGTGATCGGCTTCTGTCGGTTATTACATTCTACCCTGTGAATAATAATTTGTCTGCCAGTTGTGAAAAACACGCCCGGCAAATGCCTCAAAACCTGAAATAATCCATCGACATTGAGCGATATGTCGGGAGTAGTTGGTATATAATTTCGAAGTTTTACTGAAGACGGCATGACGTTCGGACGGGCCGGCGTCGACAGGCCGTCCGATTTGGCCGTGTTCTCGCTAATAATTTCCGAAGTTTAGGAGTTCGCGTGCCCATAAAATTCGCCCCCTCCCCGCCGTCCGACTCCAGTCTCCGAAAACCGACCGGAAGAGATATCGGAAAGAATATAAGTCAAAAATGTAGTTTATCCGATTTCTGAAACGGGGAGCGGTCGATAATTCCTCCGGTCAGATTAGGCCCCTTTGAAGGCTCAGAAGGGCCGACATTTATTATCGGGCGGTTCGAAAACGCTCAATTTTTAACCCCCCCGGGTCACTTATCTCTTTTGTTTTCTTTTCTGTTTTTTTCCGTCCGGTTTATCGACGTCAATCCACCGGGCTGTGTTTATAACCCACCGACGGTAGCCTTTCGCAAATGTATTTATTAGGCCACGGCGCCTAAACGGGGGCCGGGTTTCTGCTTTTGGGCCCCCTCGGTTCTTTGTTGACTCAAACTGCTCGATTGGAATCGCCCCGATGCCCCGTGAATATCTGAACGTTTCGGCAGGTTTCGCGAGCGGAAAAACGTTTGATCCGTATACAGCCCTGCATATTCATCGTCGCGATTCAAGGTTTATTCGTAAGAATAATCGGTCCGTACTTATTCGTATTTTGAGACAAGAAAACATACGCCTTCTCGAAATCGACATATATTTACGTCGTATAATATGAGCGTCGTAAAATTTTAATGATTTTTAAGACATTAGAATTTTGATGTCGGACACAATATTACACGGCAGTTAAATAATAACAATTTATGAATTTCAAGTACTTCCTTGTTCGATATTTACGTTTTTAATCGATATTCGTTTAGTAAACTCCGTGGTTTCTTCTACTTGTTGGAATGGAACATTCGGAGGTCTCGGGTTATGCATTTAACAACAGCGCAAATCTCAATTCCCAGAATAAATAGGTTACTGTCGGCTGGGGAAACTAAAGTTTGAGTTACAGTTTCTAGAGCGATATATCCCATTAAGGATGCGCGGATTTAACACAGTAATATTAGTTTCGAGCAACGTTCTTGCCGCAATAAACGGAAATGAAACGAGAGGAATTGAGGCAAAGGAAACAAACCGTTTTTCCGTGCGTCCAATTTGTTTTATATTTACTGCAAGAATTCATACGAGGACGCGAGTTTTATTATTAAAAAAATCGGCACGCATTGATGCAGCGGAGAATACGAGATAATATTTATTTTATGTGGGGCGGGAAGAAATTCAGATTACGTTTGCCAGAGCGTGAAAGTTATTGGGGTATCGAACTCCAGAGCCTTCGTCTGTAGGTTCTTTGCGGGGCGGTTTTTCCCATCGATACCTGTCGAGTTTGCGGGTTTTCTCTCGAGAATTAATGGTTACGAAAGGGGAACGGGGAACATCAAATTTCCACTCATTATTCACTCTTTCAATCTTCCGTCTCCTTAGAGCTAAGCCATACCGTTTTCGGCTCCTCACAATCGTCGGTAGCATCTCGGGCGAGGTACTTAAACGTAAGGAAATTTCGTACCGCTGTAGGACTCGAAAACATTTTGTTGGACAAAATATCCAACAACGCTCGCATCCAGAGATTCAAATCAAAAGTATTTCGAGGTATGTTTCTAATCGCAACATTCACCACGACTTCAATATAGGATAGTCGACGAAGTCATAAAATCCCAGTTACTGAAGTACCATTCCCGTCTTACTCCTGTTGCCCCTCCCATTATCCGCCCCCCGGCAATGGTAGCCTCAACGCCACTCGCCTAGCCATATTATTCTCGGTCTGTAGCCCGAATACACGTCAAAAAGTGCCATCGCTTTCGTTTATTGTGGTAAGCGAGACAGAGAATAAGCACACAGAGAAAAGCTGTAAAGGTTGATTGTACAATAAATTACGGCTACACCTTTCCTACGAATCGTAACGCT
This sequence comes from Lethocerus indicus, assembly GCA_019843655.1. Lineage (NCBI taxonomy): Eukaryota > Metazoa > Arthropoda > Insecta > Hemiptera > Belostomatidae > Lethocerus > Lethocerus indicus. Next base: position 45,733,369 of record JACDQD010000001.1, read on the forward strand.
TTTTGCGTCTTTTTCCCGCCCCCCACCCGAAAGGTTTCGAGACCGCAGACAATTTTCGGGATCGCGATAGCCGCTGTCCGGAAATAAATCCCACTTCGTGTTTTCTGCCCCCTCCGTCGCCTCAGGTATCGTTAGGGCGATCGGATCGGATAAACCCCCGGCGGTGTCGAGGCCGGTGGGGGTGGGGGGGGGGTTGTTTGGGACGGGCTTTAAGTGGGAAAACAAGAAACGGGCGGGGAGGGCGAGAAGACGTCACCTAAAGAGCGCTGGGTCGGGTGTAATGGGCCGACAGGAGCTGTCCACCGGCGGGCGTTTCACCCTCGAAATTACCTGACCGTACCCTTCGATCGTGATACTCGACTGGAGCGATCCCCGCTCTATACGACCCACTTCCGCTCGACAGAATAAACGGCTCTATCGACCGACGATTTTCCTGTCCGATCTCGTTCGCCCTTCTCAAGCCCGTGACGTCCCGATAATTGATGTAGCATTTATATTGACCACAGACTAAATAAAGCGATAATTGATTTCTTTTGTCTTTTTTGTTTATTGTATAATAAACAATTAACTGCCGTTTGTTGATTTTACAATAAATAAAAGAAAATAAATAAATTATTAATTATAATAAATAAGAACAATTAAGGAAAGTTTATTTTGTTTATATATAGATTGTTTCTCTCGATATAGAAGCCATTCCAATGATGGCACTTTTGACGCGTATCCTGGCTACAGGAGATCTCTAGGCCAGACAACACCCGAGAGTCCCCATAAGAATAGCGAAAGCCCCTTTCTGCTGGAGCTCGCTCGACTGGTTTTCAAACACAGACAGAATCACGGAATACTGGGGGGCCAATACCCGCTGACCAAGGTTAGTTAGCGGTAACGCAGGCTCCGGTCGCGGAAACCTTCGGTCATTAAATAAATATATTCTATTTATGATTTTCGAAAGTTTCGCAAACCCCCGATCTCCGGTAGATTAATTATCGCCGATAGATTTCGACATTGGAAGTCTCACCAAAAATGAGGTATTCAAAATAGAAGCCAATTCCCGCGGCGTCTCGATTTATTTTACCCGGAAGAATTATCAATAATAAATACCGAGGTGTATTAGGGTTTTGAATCCCATCGGGATAGAGCGCACAATCTGAATTTACAATCCGGGACCGGTAAGCCGGGTCATTCACTCGGTCGGATAAATCAGCCGGCAGAGGGATGGCTCAAATTAGTATTCAGTGCCGCGACAACCGGGCACGACGGATCTGACAAAAATATTAAAATTTCGCGGATTACCCCCAGTCGGCGCTCGATTTGTCCCGAAAAATTTCAACGCACCACAATTTTTTTTCCGCTTCTTTAAACTCGAACCTAATGGTAACGGCCGTTTAAATGAGAACTAATATGAAGTCCCCTATTTGAACGGGCCTGCCGATCTACATATTTTCTCTGTTTCATTAAATAGTTAAAAATTGTTAGAATGGTATTTTTACCATATTTTTATTCGGTCCCTAAAACTCAAGTTATCCCCTCAATTCCTGCCGCGTTTCCTAATATCTCCTCTGAACGGAAATTAGGATTTTTATATTTAATATAAAATTAATTAATTCATTTATAAAAATAAATCCGAGTGAGCCAAATTCAGTAATGTACAGTGAGGAGTCTGAATCCTCATGTTTACGTAATTAATTTATATAAAAATTTAATTTATAAAAATATTTATATTCGCTTAGAATCAGTAAGATCACACCAAACGATTCGTCATATTGTTTCATTATACTCAATTCATTACGCCCTCTACCGCTTTATCGCACTTAATAACGGGTATTTGATAGGTTCCCAAACGCATTTACACAAGAATTTCACCCCGTGCGTTAGCCCAAATTATCTCGTTAAAAAAGTATAAATTATTATATTCCGCAAGATGAAAGGTGTAAAATTAGAAACATGGGCGAAAAAGTTAAAAAAATTATTGATCTTTTATACAGTCCTTTGACGGTTTCCGGTTTCACCCGACCGGTCGCAAATTGACAGAGAGGGCGGACTAATGAAGACAATAATGGCATTTCGCCCCCAACGCCCGATTGCTTTGTCCCGCTTTTGTAACCGCATTTTGAATTCCTTTTTAATTGTCAATTGTTACATAGAGGGAGGGCCTGAATAGAATTTGTCCAATAATCGCTACCGAATCCGAAGAAAAAAGAAACACTCGGCCGGAAAATATCGCCGAGGGAAAAATAAATTTTAATATTGTAAATACGGCGTTAGTAATTTAATGAAAATTTCAGTCCATCACTGGAATTAGATCATAACGAAAGTGGCAAGTTCTGGGTTTTTATTACTGCGATTTTCCAGATTACCATTTTTTGGACTCAATATCGGTGTACATAAATGTAGAAAGGCCCGCGAGCCGGTATGCGTGTATCAAAGAAAGTCTGAATATCGAATACGATATCCTGCGTATAATGAAAGAAAAATGAAATATTTGTATTTGTCGAAAAGTTCCTCAAGGAAAAGGAGTAATTGGAGGGGAGACAAAGTACAAAAAAAGGAGAAAACTACAAAATCAACTCCCTTACACTAGGGTTAATAAATATATAACGTTCTCGCATTTATGAACCGCGTATCAGTGCGGCGGCCCGGATTGGGCGTATTTCATCACAAGTTGAGGGACCGGTGAGAGCGTTGAAAGGAGGGGCGGGGTGGTCCAGTCCCGTCGACTTGAGTGCACTTTGATATCTTCCCCAGTAGTTCAGGATACCGCTCTTAATAAAAGTCCCCATCCCGTCCGTATTTTGAACATTTCTTTTTTGCGCCCGACATTTTTCCGAGGGGTGGCGGTGATGAAAATCTCCCGGAAAACTGTTCAGCGTCGCTGGCTCAGGAATGTTTTACTGCGAACATGGTAAGGGCATTGATAAAAATAAACCGGATTAAATATTGACTTTCTTGGAAAGCAGACAAAAAGCCATTAAAAAGTCTTGCTGTAGGGCCTCATACAGGTTTTTATTGGTTTTATTTGTATGCGGTCGACAAAAAATGTCACTGTCAGTACAGTATAATATGTAAATCAATTTGAACATGGTTAGAGGATCGTACGGGGAAATATTTTGAACAAAATTCCGATCGGAGAAGCGGAATTCGGTGAGGGGTTGTTTAGTGCAAAATTATGTTAAAGGAGCGTATTTATTTTTATTTAAATTTAAAATAACGATACATTTAAGTTTCTGCGAATAATTAATTTTTTAGCGTTGCGAAAAACGTATGCCGCAGTATACGTTAGATATTTTCTCCCGTTTTAAGAATTTCATGAATCCCTATTGTGCGTGTAATCCTATTGGAGAGTAAACCGTCGGTAAACTGAAATAAGCGCTCCCGGGGAGCACCGGTTGAATGCCTCATCTAATGAAATCGTAGCGGGGCGTTGCCAAACGGAAAAAAGGGTAATTACCGATGATAAAAGTAGGAAAAAACGAGGGCCGGCAAAAGAAAAAGTACAATGAAAAGAATCCATTAACTTTAAATAATTCTCGGGGAAAGAAAAATACTTGCGGGCCTGACGACATGCAAGTGAATTCAGGAAAATGAGTCCATGTTTCTTAAGATATCCCCTTTAATTCGGCCTATCTTTCGTTTCATTCTTTTCTTTTCATGTCGCCTTTCTTCAAGGGAAAAATATATGGCGCGTAATATCTCAAAGCTCCGAACCGTACTAGCAGCCTCGTACCACAAGTCTTATGAGTAAAATCTGAGGGGAAATTTAATTACTAAGTTGAAATGGAGTAAATTAAACGGGCGTTCCATAATGACAAACTCATCATTGAATGAAACGTCATGAGAAATGTTTCTCTGCATGATAATGAACTGGAATTAAAATTATATAACAAATTGTCAATAACTTCCGGTAGAATCGTGTAATACTGCGAGAAGAACCTCGGTTAGCAGAGGTTGACCCCCTGCTATACAATTATTCGGGTTAAACCCGGAATTCCCATCAAAGTTCAACGCGGAAACATATAACACTTCGGGTCCTGATTATTTCTTTTGTAAGGACAAATTGTTGAAACTTCGGTCGTTCTTTGCGGCGAACAAACAACAGAATCGCCGATATATCTTGAAACGTGTTGTACAAACAACTAAAGACTAATAAATAAACTCCAAGAACCTCAATTTACCAAATTTACCGACTTACTTTCGTTTACCAATTAAATAAAAATATCAGAACCAGAAGGTTCAAATTGGATCGACCAAAATTCGAGCAGTTCGACAATAGTTTAAACTTATACCTTTCTGCTTACATTCTTAAAATGGAGGACTTTAAAGCACATGTGAAATGCGAATAATACAAGATTTTTTCCAGAATTTCAGTGCCGATATATAAGGCCCGGTTACCTGGACGACTACGCGGTAGTAGTCCGCGCCTCCCTTTATTAGATTGGTCCTGGGACCAATCCGTTTAATGAACTCGAATACCGTCCCAATCTAATTACCGAACGTCCTCGTTCCAAAAGACCCAGATCAAATTTTAATTTCAATTTTCTTTCTTTTCGGAAACTAAAACAAAAATGTAGTACCTCAACACAAGAGGTAGCCCGCCAGGAAGTTTAAATAACTTAAACAGAAGATAACAGTTTCTTTGGGTTATATTTGTGTAGAATCGACTACCATTGTAGCTGTAATTACAACTATATATATATGTGTGTGTATATATATATATATATATATATATATATATATATATATATATATATATATATATATATAAAGGGAAAAGCCCTCGCTGATTTGTTGACTCACTGATTTACCACTAAATCCTCAAAAATATAACTATAATAAGTAATACTAATTCTTTTTTAATATAATTTTTATTAAAGAAATTAAAATTTCATACAATTTTAACTTAGGGTTGGAAGGTGTAAGCTATCGGGGATTGCGATTGAAAAGAGGTGCAACACCCCCCTAAATGTTTAGTAAAATTACTCATTACTAACTCTTCAATACATGTCACCAATTTTCAAAATTTTAAACACAAAATTTCAACCGAGGAGAAATTTGGTAGATTTTCATAGTCCAGCAAAGGTATTAGAAGCGATTTAACCACTTAGACATTCAAAAGGCAACATTATTTGTTTGATAAATTTTAAATGTTTCAGGAAGTAAAAAATTATTAAATTAACATTCGAACGAAGGGCTGCGGTGGAAATATTTTTTCCCACGTCCCGATCTATCTTTGCACTATTTCCTTTTAAGTTAAGACCCCCAAGAGGAACAAGCGTATATATGGGAGAAACGACGGAAGAAACCAGCAGCGATACTTACCACAATTCATTGAGAAAATCCCAGGACAACTGATGTAAACGTCTGGGAGGATTTAAGAGCTGTGTTGACGGGTAAGAGGGGCGCAAGGAGAGGATTTGGATGGGATGAGGGATGGAAATGGCGCTTTGGGGACCGGGATTGTACCACTCCTTTAACTGCCGAGGTGTTGTTTACGCATTGTGCGGTTGGGAATAGACCAAGGGGCGTTAAGAATTGTATGTACCACTTTCCATTGGAGGAATTTTCGTCTGATCCCCGCATTTCAGTGGGCGGAGTTCCATACACGAAATTGCGTCAAGCAAGTTTAAGGAAGCGAGATTTTAGTTTTTTTTTAAACAAAACTACCCAAAGGCTCAAATTACATAAATAAATATTTGCGCGTTCGAAAAATCGAACGATATTAACACAGAACGGTCCGCCCACGTATAATTACGTGTTTCCAAAAACAATCCTGGCGTGCCGAACACTCTACATTGAAGGTTTTATTAAAAAGAAACCAATAGTACTGTAGCTAGGTTTTGAAAAAATCGGCAAATTGAATAATAAATTCCTGCCTTATTAATTACTGACAAGAAAATAAATGCTCGAGCTCGTGGAAAAAGTTCTTTTTCGGTTTGTAGATATAAAATTAAATATTTATTAGAATAATTATATATAGATTACCATTATTGGTGAATCGACGCTGGCTTATTATTCGTTCGTGTGACAGGTCGGACGTTATGAGGCACTTGACTTGAACACGATGGGTGTAGCGTGAGCGCTATTATCAATAAAAATGGTGAGCCGTTTTTAGAAAGGGGTGGATCGTTTTGTAGTTAAAAACAGGATGATTTCGTGAATATCAGAGACTACGCTTTTAGGTGTTTTTGAGTAAACAGAGTACTCGGCTGACGGTTGAGTGTCGTGTAAGGGACACTTGATCTCGTGGGCCCCGAGTGGACCGTTATTCTCTCTCGGCCCCGCACCTGCCAACGACACTGAAAAGGGGGAGGGCGACTCGTTTCGGTCATTTTGTTTATTCTCAATTTAATCCCCGAGCCCCGTTAATTACGGCCTAGTTATAAATGCGGGGGGCTCTAAACTCGTTTCACAAAATGTCTGCTAACCCGTTCATAACATTACTTGCGCGGGACGCAACTGTGTTTCACCACCTGTTAGACTGTCCAAGGATAGCCCGTTTATCCTGAACGAGGATTCAATGGATAATTCTCAGAAACGAACTTAGTATGAAAAATTAAATGATTTTTTACCAGTTGGGTCCTAATTTAATTTTTTTTAATTTCGTCGGTTTTAAAGCCGTGTGAGGAAAGTGATATTCGAAACTGTAATGTGAAAAAGGTTTACGAAGGAGTGAAAAATAGATAATAGCTGTCTTATGAGTCCACTCGTGGACCTCTCTCCCGCGACCGCAGTGTTGCCGATTGCTGGCATTTTAAAGTTGACACCGTTCCATTAAATAATTTCCACGCTGACAGAAAGGTAGATCAAAAAATTTCCCAGAAGTTTTGGCAAATTGGAAGAGGGGCCGAGGTGGTGCTGTCGGGCCTATTTTTGTTTATAATAGACTATACCTGTGGGGGCTTTGAAAGCTCGGTGTGAGCAGTTGTGGAGCGGGGAGGGGGGGAGGGGGGTAATTAGGAGTAAACGAGGTAACCCGTCTGGCATGGGTTGCCGGAATTGGCCGAGGAAACTCTAAATTAGGTTGAGCATAAAATGAGCCTGGATTACTTCAATTGCCCGCCCTCGGAGTCCAAGTCCCAAAGAACCTCTTAGTCCGACTCTGAACCACTCGTATATCTTAATTTGACTCGATACACTCTCCGTTTAATACAACTTGGCGATGTCTAATTATTTCGCTCTTTAATTTGGGCCTCCTCGATCGTCTCGGCCCTCCGGATATTTAAATACATTTTAAAACGCCGTTGATTATATAAATCGGATATTTAGTAGGAGAGAAGAGTATATTATTGATTGCTACAGGAAAATTATTTGTTTTAAATATACTTATAAATTAGGTTTTTTTATTTTAGATTGATTCAGATTGTAATATAAGGAAATTCAGCCCACCGCTGTAAAAATCTAAATCATTTCTAACTTCTTGTAAAATTTACAATCTATTCATTTCGTAAATATATATGTTACTGTGCTAAGCCGATATCTGGCAAGAAAAGGCTCGTGGAAACAATTTTGAACATAAAACGATAAAAGGAACAGTGCGCTCTAAATCAGAACAGAAAATAATTCTATTTGCCGGTGTAAGTGAGAGATAATGATGTTTAGCAAATACTTTAGTGACTACGCGAATGCTGATGTTCACCGGAGAATGTCGACATTTTTCACGAATCACGTATTATAAGATACGTACATGTGAGTTAGAAGGCCTAGAATACAAGTTCTACTACTTTTCTTTCTTCACATTTCCGGAGGAAACCGGATCGAGAACTGTTCGTGCCGAAATTCTTTATCTGTCTGTATATTTGAAATTTATTACACTGCGGATCTCCAGACACTGGTTTTCACGATTGATTGGCTGATTAAACCGGAATGAGTTTTTCTCATCCATAAATAAAGACACGACCTCCCGGAAATATTAGACGTCCCTCACGGAAGCCGCTGGGAGATAGAAGTAGATAAATCAAAAAGTAAAGTGCCTCCTTAATTTCAAAAGCCGACTTGCACTCGGAAAGCGACACACTAATAATGACGGTAAAATAAATGTATTTATAATAATAAATTAATTGTAAAGAAGCTTTCAACAGAGCCTGTGAACACAATCACATGACACGAATCGCCTCGACGTTCTCTTTTAATGCGACTTGTTAAGTTCAATTAAATCGCCGTGCTTCTTTAATTGGTGTCGCTGTGGGTACTTAAACATTTAAGTTAAGTTCAGTGTTTCAATATTTTATTTTTCTTTTACCTACTTCTCAACGTCATAATGCCGTGATGGCTGTTATTTAGTCATGAAGGAAATGATCTCTTATGTGTTTTCCGCCCGACATAACTAAATTGCCCTTTTAGTGAGAAAGATTTCTCGAAAGTCAGGCTGAAATACGTGTGATACACGGGAAGAAAGGAATGGTTTTAAAGGAAATAAAAATATATATTGAAAAAGAGCAATTTAAAGTTATTCTTAATCGCTGAAAAAATGCTATAGAACAGTACTTAGTTGATTTCACTCGCATCAACCGCGAATTCGAATAAAAACTCCATTTTATTTTCCGAAAGTAATAATTTATACGTTATTATCGCCATTCCCGACTTTAAATGATATCTTTCGGGACGGTTCGAAACTGAAGTGTTTGCGAAGGAATTTATATACTGGTCTTAGTAAGTTCTGATACCGCGCTAACCAGCTCAATGACTCTGGGGCCCACAAGAGTCGCTCCCCCGCAAACCTCCACCCCCACTCACTACTTCCACTTGAGTTTGTTCAACTCTCGAAGATAAAAGGTCCTCCCAGAGTATTGTCCCTAATAAAAGGATCGGCAGGGCGTTTCTATACTCCGCCAGTGTATTTATCGGCAAATTAATTATCTTTTGTATAATGTAAAATTAATCATTTCTATTGTGCATAAAAAAGGTCGAAATGAAATTAATTCATAATTACAATTTCATAATCGGTTTAAGAAATACCAGGATGATGAGTATGGTGAATATAAAATAAAAATTAGTTGTTAAGGTTCTGGAGGGTGAATCTACTCGCCTCATTCCTTTTGGAATAGTATGCAGTTTACCGTAGATTTCGTGTTCTTCTGTCTCCTCTCGCTGGTTCGGTCTTTCGCTAGACCGCTTTCGGCCGCTCGCCATCTTCAGTTGCGGTCACTTTGGATGCTTTAAGTTATAAATTATAACTTTATGGATGCTTTAAATTATAATTAGAGCTCGAAGCGCCTGGCCGAGTAAACCCTGAATAGAGGGAGTAGAGCGTCCGGTGAATAAAGCTGGGGGGACAATTTAAATGGACAGTGTCAACAGACCAATGTTATAGTGCCCAAGTCGGTATACGACCGGCCGTATACTCTCCTCAGTGACTGGAGCCAACAGAGCCTCGACGCCCAGTATCGTGTAATAGCGCCAGTGAGTCAGCAGTGAGTCTAAATTATATTCTCGGGTTTTTATTATAGCAACTCCCGATTATTAAATATAACGAGTCAAAGTAATAACAAAATCTACGAATTATCACCAACTTCAGCTAAACACTGTGGGGATTAGCAGGGGTTGACGCCGCGATTTTTCCCGTGTTTGGAAACCACTCGAGCGAGTTCCACGGGCAGGGTTTATGGATGTTGTCTGCTTCCGACGTTTCGGAACTCAGTAATAAATCCCCATCGCTGTAACATTCACTCATTTATCAACAATACCTATGTCTGTAAATGTAAAAATTGCTATTTGTGTTTGAAACAATATTTGTATAGTGTAAACGATTTAATATATACATTTAAATAAAATAAGGTATACGTAAATTTGGTGTAGCTTAGTGGTTCAAAGAATCGTGGTGGCGGACAGAATTTTTCTTCGATTACAATTTGTAACTATTCAGGACGAAAACCAAAACAAAAATGTACCCAATTTTATTACTGAGAGGTGAGAAAATTGCAAGACGATGAAATCCCCACTGGTTTCGTAATTCGAGCATCGCCCAGTTCGGAAAACCTCACAGGTCTCTCGGACCCCTTTTCGGTCTGAACTTCTCGAAAAGTAATTTTTTCCAAAGAAAATCCATTCCCGTATTTCTTTATTGGGGAGAGGCAGTAATAAGAAGAAACGCTATAAATCCTTTGCCGGCCGGTCGAACCCGATCAAGAGAAAACTTTTTCTACCATATTTTTATTCTCCTTTTTTCTTCAGAGCGCCCGGCCCGATTACAGTGATTAATTTCGTGTGTGTATATATATATATATATATATATATATATATATATATATATATATATATATATAGGTATATAAAAAGAGGAAAACAGGAGGGGGACATCCCCTTAAACTAATTTCACGGTTGCCTAGGGGAAAGAGAAAACCGCGTTCACAGTATGGGAGAAGTTCTAGGTACTTCCCCTCGGTAACTTTTGCTTTTATTCGAAATTTGCAAGTCTCGAGAGTCATAAAAAAACTGATCTTGTATATATACCGGACTTCGGATCCTGGGTATATTAGCGCTTTGGAGTTTTTCAACAAGAAACGGAATGGAAATGGCGGTGGGAGGGGTGGGGCTTTGTCTGGTACGTCGATGGGAGTATTTCCCCAATGTCTGGGCTCAACAATGCTCTACATTAGCCCGGTCAACTTGTCTTTTTTCTGTCCCATGTTTCCTTGTGTTAGTGTTTTATTGTCCGAGCCTTTCCTCGAGCCACTGCGACGTCGTCGGCACGTCCAATGAGCACAATTTTGGCAGTCGAAAATAACCCATTGTAAAATTACCTTCTGTAAATGCGGCGTTATTGTTCACGAATAGCGAACAAAAACTATTTGTCCATTGATTTTATCTTGAATCCTTTCTATAGCATATATATATATATATATATATATATATATATATATATATATACGTATAATTAAAATGATTAAAGATCAGGCGTATATGGAAGGTATAGAAATAGAAAGAGAAGATTTAAAAAACCAATTCTTTCTGTTAACAGAGCTCTATATTTGTTATTAGTGCTACTTTAACATCAATGTCGCTGACTGTATTGTACTGTTGAGGCAATAAAACAGTTAAATAAATGTATATAAGCACTTATTAGAAAGAACTTATCGAAAATTACTGTGTAGCTAGTTACGTTAATCCTAATTCAACATCTTATATCGCTAATAATAATTAATCCAAACTGGAAAAATCCTACTAAGTAATTGCGATGCAAAATTATAGGACTAAAGACAGAATCTGATAAGGGACAAGGGGTAAGAGGTGGCGATAATCCTGGCGCACCACTCGTGGCTCCGATGAAACAAAGGACATTCCCCCGGCCTTCCCCTTTTGTCCGGCATCGTTTTTGTTTTTCAATGATGTTATTGCCCGCTACTTTTTACCCTTTCTTCCTCCGGTTTTCGCTTTTTTGTTTTCGTCTCTCTCTCCCTCTCCCTTTTTATTTCAACCCTGTACCGCTACAAAAGCGTTTAATGGAACGTGAGCGGTAGTAGGCGGCGGTGGGGTGAGTGGGGACTGTCAATTCAAGTTCTGCGACAGTGCTTTGGCCGTCAATTGGTCGGAACCAATATAACTCCGCCTCTGAAGTGTCCCCTTTTTTATTTCCACCACCGCCGGCCCGGGGTTTTCCTGCGGTGTCGCTTCCGCTAAATTCGACTAACGAATTCGGCCAATTAGCTTTCGGACGGCGAAGATAATTTTTGTCGAACGGAGCCGACGGGGGGATGTCGGGCAGTCGGTTTCAAACTGGCGCTGAATTTCGTTGCCCAGTTTCATAAAGTATATTCGCGAACTTCTGCCAGCGGGCGTTCCAATATTTTCCTGTTTCGTAGGTGTAATGAGGCGGAAGAACGCGATACGGAGTTATTAGGATCGTCCGATTTTAATGTCGAATACTTTCTTACGAGGCTATTGGGATGAAAATTTGGTCAGGAAATTGCTACCGATTATGGGTGAAAGCAGAAATCGATTTAGTCCCGTAGTTTGAGTCTAATGACCCCAATACATTTAAGGTACCGCCTAGGTGGGTAGCGAAAGGTTTGAATACCATACTTCAATGTAATAAGGAATTTCTCGTTTTATTAGTCAGAGATGGTACCGGGTTTTATTTGATATTTACATTTTTTGGTCGCGAAGAAGTCGTCGTTTGGACCGAATGTTTGGGGTTTGTCGGTTTCGAAGTCGAAGCATTTAATTGATACTTAAGAAAGTAGCCCCAGTGGCTTCGATCGATTTATGTTACCTATTACGCGGCCATTCGATCCGTCGGGGTCAACTGTAGAAAATCTTCGGGTTTTTCTAGCCGCGAGAATGTAAATTGCTCGTGCCGAAAAAATGAATAAATTGACGCCACTGTGGACCGGTTTCGGATTGCCGACACAGTCAGTAGTCATTTTCATCCAGGACAGGTCGGATGTCCTGTATACAGGAAATCTCGTTACTTCGCCTCCGAGGTGATTAGACTTGGTTTCCCTCCCCCGGTTTAACGCAGCAGGAGCCAAATGTTAGTCGGGTAATGACTCGCTTATGACAAGAAGCCCACTCGCCGCAACTTTGCCCCCGCTCGTAATTCAACACAGCCCCGGCGCTTAGCGACCCAGTGACAACTTAGAGCACCGACTTAAATTTTCCGAGAAAACTTCGGAGCAATTTTTCAAGCCGAGTTCCCGACTCTATAATCGGATCTAGTCTTGCACGTTCGGTCGAAAAAGGAGGCGGATGTTTCCCGATAAATTTAGTTGACGAGAGATAAATTTAATTAAAGTAAATTAGATATGGAAATAAACGAGCGTGTATAAACCTTAGAACGTAGCGAATGCTTATTTTTGTAGTTTACAGGTTTCTCTACGCAAGTGTAATATTCAAGATACTCGGTACTTTAATTTTCCTATTTATATTTCACTTTAGGCCTTAATTTAGCTACGCTAATGCGCCCAACTCGGTCCTGCGGTTATGGGAGTCACACGAGTTTTGAGAAGGTGGAGGGACCGGCGCGGGATATCTATTTAAACGAATAAATTCCATTTTTATATTTGAAAATCACGCTCTCGCACAAAGCGAATGTAGGTCTCTGATGAAGAGTCAGGAGTGGAGGATGGGCGGGCATTTTTATCCCCCGGGAGGATTTATGGCCGTATTTCTGTCACGCGGTCGATTCGATATGCAACAAATCATCGCCTAAACACGTTTTTCAATACAAGTATGCATATTTCCCATAACGGGCTAAAATTCGACGTCAATATTATTTCTGATTGCTACATTTTAAAATAGATCCCGGAATAGCACCGAAGCCCTCAAGGGCCGAATCAAGGTGACTGCATATACGAGAGAATGTTCCGCAAATTAAATTTAAATAAATAAATTCCCATCTACATTTGAAAGATAAAATGAAAGGGAAGGTGCCTCAATGAACATTGGAACACAAGTTTGTCAAGAGCTTGCGGAGTTTGTCTGTAGTTAGGTGAAATTCTCTATTTTAATATATTAAAATTTGCAATTAAAGGAAAATTCCGTCGGCTAATGGAGAATCGAATTTCCACTCTAGCCGCGTAGATATTTTTATTTTTTCGCTCCATTTAAAAATATCTTTATTTTTCTTATTACGTTCGGAATACAAATAGGCGCTCGGGCATTTCAAAGTTTATATACAGCAAAATTTCCGCCGTTCAATCTACCGTTAAGAACCGAAAGAGTTTTTCAGCGGCAAAAACATTTATCTGGCGACTGCACATTCATGATTGCCCCGTAAATTTTATTTACTGTCCCAAATGTAAGAAACAATAAGCGACATTGGTGTTCGAAGAGAACTATTAACGAGTAATTCGAGAGCGAAATTTGTTATATTTTTATGTGGAAAGGCCGCGCACAAACGCAACCTAAAGATCTGCGTGTAGAGTAAGGTTGGAGACATAGAAGGGTGCATTGGTTGGTTTCCTTAATATTGTCTGTACAGTTTGAATATTGTTAATTACGCCTAGACTCAGGGTTCAGTACGGACGGTTTCAGTACAATAATAATTTATTGTGTTAGAATAGATTTGTGAAGTAATCTGAGTAACAATTTGTGGTGACCGTAAAATATTAACTCGAATATTCGATAAATTGAAGCTACAATGCGTCGATCCCCTTAATCGGCTTTCTTAATACATAAAACGTTTGAATTTTGTTGATATTTGCTCATTTGGCTGAAATTAATTTTATATAAATAGATTTACGTTTAAATGTGAAACTCCCCCCACCCATTCCTCTCGCTATTCGCTAAAAAGAGTTCATACGAAGAGGGTTTGCCCCCCCACCCCCGGGTGGAGATTTATAGCCGTATTTCTGTCACACGCTCGGTTCGATTTATTCGGCCCGTGCAGTTTGGTAGCGCGGTTATGATATCGCTCCGATTTTCTGCAGGGTGTTTTCTGCAGGGCACCGGTCCAAACCGGACGTGCATACGGGCGTTTGCACCGTTCATAATTTCGAGAGCGGTGCCCGCGCGTCCCCGACCACCCCTTTTGTTCCCATCCGGACTGGTTTATGACCAACCGGGTAATTTACAATTTTCTGGCCCCAAAATCTGATCTTGCGTTCGGCGTTTCGATCCCCCAATGCGGGATAAATATGTCCCGGCCAGCATTAGCGGATATTAGGTTCTGTCTGCGAAAATTTTACAAGGGGGAGCTCCCCATTAACCGAATTCATTTTAATACGCCGGCCGATTTATCTGGCCCATGAATTGCCGCCGGGTCTAAATCGAATAATTTAAGATACCTGCATCGGGCTTTTGAAGACCATCTGATTTTGCCAGTTAGGCATCAATTTGTCGATTAATTAAAGTCGACATTGTCGATTATTAAGATTAACGGTTACTACCATCGGTTATGTGAGGCTCCAACTAAAGCAACATAAATATTCTGCTCAACAAGTCTTATTAGGAACGAAATTAGAAACGGTTTGCGCATTAACCTCACATATATTTCGGGATACTACTATCTACGTATCTAGCCACCAGCTTTATTCATTTCTTACGTATAACTGCAGCAAGTATTGATAAATAAAGGAAGGTTTCCGCGAGCAGAACTTGGGGTCCCCATATATACCTGAAGAATTATGTCCTTAATCGGAACAAATAACTCAAAATCCCAAGAGGATTAACGACACCCCACCTACGAGTATATAGATGACCCAAAGTTGATCTACTCTTCAGTCGGACCTTGATGAAGGATCCGGAATGAGTAAGCAAAAAATACCGGAGAGGGTAAAAACCCTTCCACTGGAACTTCACTCAGGTGGTTTGAAAAATCCCGGAACCTTGCCACAGTATTACGCGATCCTACCGGAAGTTACTGATAATATATCAAGTATTGTTGTACAGGTTTGTGTGCATCTGTATCAGTGTGTTATGACACTAAACTATGTTAGCGTCCAATCGATGTTTGAATTAAATAATCCGGTGTGCGGGGATAACAACTGGGCCAATGTTGAAATCTTAGCCTTTTGATAAATTCCCTTTTGGCGGATAAACTCTTAGGTCGGTAGTGGCGGTACGACACAACCGAAGCAGACAAACCAGTGCCTCATTAATTTACTGACGAACGTTCTACCGACGCTGGCGAGTAGCCAGTACCGGTTTAACAAAAGGCCACGAGAGTGATGATATTCCAAATCCTAGCGGACATGATGGATACGAGACCACGATACAATTAAAGATGTTTGTCGTGCGAACATTTAATCGCAATAAAGTCGGTTTAATCACACAATTTTATATACGACAATAGAGCAGGTTAGTTAGTCGGGAAAGGTATAGTACTAGAAAGGGTATGAAGGTTTTGATCTACTTTATCTGGAGTTTACATATTTTAAAAATACAATAAAGACAATTCAAATTTTCCAGCCATATAAATATTCAAAGTTGTCGATATATTGTTAAGTTTACCGGATTTAAATTGAAATTGGAATTATTATTTATAATCTATTTTTATGGACCCGTTACCAGCGACCTATCTGCATCTATTTCATAGTTCATTCTTACGATGTTTATTCTGGACGAGATACCACACTCAGTAGAGTGTGGTAGCAATAACAAGTATGTTATTGCTATCTAACTAATAAATAAAGAAACCATTTTATAATGTTTACGACATAAGATCTCGTAAAAATATTTATCCAGCGGTACCGAATTAATAATTTCGAACGATAGTAGAGCACTAACTTTAAGAGAGGACTGAATAAATGCGGAATATCGCCGCAGTCCTGTATAAATATTTTTTTTCACAAACTGTACAAAAGACCCCAGGTGTTTCCCCAGTATCTATATGCAGATTTTACTGCCGTCCTCTCGACCTCTTTCGGTGCAACGCAGTCGAGACGAGGGGCCTTAAAGGGGCAATATTTCACGAAATGGAAAATAGATAATATAAACGTAATATAAAATTAAATATTCCTAGAGTGTAAAATAGGGATAAGTTTCATTTTATATTCCCATCAAAACTGTGTTAACAAGATTGCGGTTTGGGTTTCTCCCCCTCGGTCACTATCGTTTCCTTAGTGACATAATCGACATAAACATCGGCCCGAGAATAAAACCGAGGAGTCAATTTTTCATACAGGACATTCAAGTGTACGTCAAGAGATGCCGAGAGCGCATCACATATGTGTAATAGCTCCGATATCACATATGCCAAGCTATTGAGTCAATAAATAGCTCACTGGTTCGATTCTCCGGTGGCGGACCGAATTTCAACTGATTAAACCAGCGTAGCTCATTAACTCCAATGTACCCGTTAGATGTTAATATAGTGAGGTGATTACGCACGTCGGCTTCTGTTTGAAGCCGTCCTCGGCGCTCCCCCACTACACTGCTTTATGCGAGCGGTGCTAATTGTATACCGCTGTTAAACCATCAGACGAGGCGACTGTATCCGTCCGCTAAAGTAATATTCGCCCGGCTCAGTAATACGTCGGATCGAAACCTGTCACGGTCCATTATTCAAATTGTCCTAGTGCTGCCCTTCCGAAGAACCGTTTCCCAACGGCGTACAATGCATTCAAAAGTGGCAAAAAGTGGCCAGAGTAGGATCGAGTGGGGGATCGACGACGTGTTGCTCGATTTTACCGAATATTCGAGTTAATATTTTAGGGCCGCTACAAATTACTATTTTAGATTTCCTGCAACAATAAATTATTACTGTACAATACTATATGGAAACAAATCTGGACATGCGGACTTGAACAGTGAGGTTCAGTCAAACAGTTATTAACAAATTCAGATCGTACAGTCGAAAATATTAAGGGAAATAACCTGATATGTCCCCGACGTCATCCTACATATATATCTTGGAGTACCCTACTATCTCATAACATCCCAATCGTCCTTATAGATATCTGAAAAGGAAGTGACAACATGATCTAAACGCACTATAAAAATATATAAGTCAAATTTTTAAAAAAGTAGAAAGCTATTGGTTTGCTCCTCAATTATGTTATATTTATATTAGTGCTACTTTAACAACAATGTCGCTGATAGTATTGTACAGTCGTGGCAATAGAGCGGTAGACAGAAAATGATTTAGGCAGTCTATACTGATCTTCGCGCGTATCGACACTTAAAGGCCTAATTTTTTTTTGTTCCACCACCACGTCGTTCTAACCCCCGAGCTAAACGAGTTCGAGGACCGGTTAGTGGCATATTTAAATTGCAAACATTAGAATTCAGTTCGGTAGCTCGTTCCTTAACAACCGGTTTCCACTGAAAGTGCAGATGTAAGGCCGGTGCTTCTCTAAACAAGTGGCGAGCTACCCGTGTATAATGAGAGTCGATTCGGAGAGTATACCCGAGTTTCGATCCTTCGAATAAATTTTCATTAATCATTTATAAACATACCCGGTACAATATGAAATGAATAAATTTGGGAGGTAAACTCGTATTCTAAATAGCGCCAAAAACTATTTATTCTGTATCGTGTATGTACTTTCGTGCCGGCAAATAGAACGGGAGAGGTGGTCCGCGCTCCGACATACAGTTGGTCCCGTTAAGTGTACAGAAAGTAGGACTGGAAGAATTAACCTGAAACTGCGGGGCCTCGGGTGTAGCCGTTTTCAGAGAATCGAGTTGTATTCTTTTAGTAGGTCGACTAAAGAGACCCGGGCGCCAAATGGGAGGATTTATTGGAAAACTTCTGCCTCGCCCTTTCCCTTTTTCGGTCGCGCCCTCCCTCAATCCCTCTATCTTCGTTTCTCTCCCTCTCTCACTCTCCCTCTCTCACTCTCACTCTCTCTCTCGCTCTCTCTCTCTCGGCTCTCTCTATATCCCGTTTTCACTCTCTATTCGAGCGTTTCCTCCCCAGCCCCCCACTCTAATCTCTATTCTCTCTCTCTCCCTTTCTCTGGCCCGCTTGCTCGGGCCCCCTCATTTTCGGCCTCCCTTTCTCCGCGCCCACTCGCAGCCGAATTTAGACGCAGCCGCGGTGTAAATAAAAATTCGGAATGCGTCCTCCCATGCACGCTCCCCTGGCTCGGCCCGGGCGGATATGAGGAACGGGCAAATTCTGAGAAAACACCATCTTGTTATCTCCCGACCGTGCAGTCTCCGCCCCGTCAGCCCCCGACCCGCCGACCGAGGTTGAACGCTGTATAATAATTCCCACTACACTCTTCACAGCCTTCCCTTTGAGTTCCGTTCGAAGGACGGAAATTTCGTGCCAAAAAATAAAAAAATACTCGCGTTATATACTAGTATTATTGTAGTTGTGACTGTCTGTCAGAGGGACATTTGGTACGATTAGGAAGCTTGTAAAAACTATGCGAACGGACCCTGATATACCTAAAAATAACCGAAATAGATTGCTGTTATCACGGACAATGCGAAAAAGAAATAATGCTTCCCGTTGAAAGTGCAGACGACGGGTCGAACCCCGGTGGCGGACAAATTTTCCTTCGTTTCCAAGTATTAATTCTTAATACCTATTTACTCGTTAGGATCATAATTCCCGAATTTGCCCGACAATTGACTTTACAATATTTATGAAGAAAGATTCGGCCTCCAGGGACATGTTTATTTCGAAAAAGCTTTCTTCCCGGTATCTCTCGGCATCGCGGGTTAATCCTGTATATTATTGAACGGGGAAATTTCACTTTGATCTTCAAGCCCCACCAACACGGCTCCAAAGGATTTTCCAACTTTTCCAGCCAGCAGTTGCGACTGGGCCTCATAAATATTTCCGCTCGAAGCCATATCCCCCTGGAACGATCCAGAGCCGGCAAGTCAAGTTGGAAAACGTTGTAGGGCCCGCCCTTGAATATATACTTAATTAAAAAGAGAAGAAGAAAAGTCGTCTATTATTTATTTAGGAAGTAATATCAATCTGGCCTGAATCGCGAATCTCACAAAACTCACTAACAAATAGGCTCCTTTTCTGATATTCGGTTCGTAAAATGTGCCGAATGTTAGTTATTGTTTTGTTCTCGGATCTTTCATATTATTAAACATGATGTGGTGATATAATAACATAGCGTATTTGAATAACAGCCATTGTTATCTCCGCGATGAAACCCTAACAAGGGCCCGTTCTGAAGTTGTATACTGTTAACCCATGAAGGAATTCTATCAAATACTAGAGCGTATTATATTTCTCGGCTGTTTACAATGCAATTATGACGTAACCGGATATTACGACTCGTGTTATCTAATTAATTCGGCGCTTCTAACACACAAAGCGGACAATTTCAGTACGCGTTGTTTCCGGTTTTCAATTTTCCGGCCTCGTCTCAATACTCGACACCGTCTGCTCATCCTGCTCAGTTTCTGAGTTTCTCGCGTCCAGTCGCCTGACATTTGTAATTGATCGAAATCCCGAATTTACCACGGTTAGCTCAGTGGTTCGATTTTTGCAAATCAGACCAAATGAAATAAAAAATCTATTTAGAGCAACTTGCCACGTGCTGTCTCTCAAGGATCCATTAACTGGGCAAACCCAGGAATTCCTGTATTCCGGTTTCCGAATACTAATTCTGAATGGACTTGCCGATTTAAAATTCCAATTATACTCGTCCGATTTATCGCTTGCTCGTTCCAGTCTCGCCGTCGTCTTCATTAGCCCGTCATGCTGGACAAGGAGGCGTACGCCGTTCGCCGGGTTAGTCATACTTTACCCCGGCCCGGTTGCTAATCGGGGCGTCTTGCCGTTATTACGCCACTACTACCGGCTTCGCCGATCGCGAAAACTCGGTGGATCGAGGCACCGGTTCTGTTCAGCATGCGCGCTGAGAATGTCATCCAATGGAATCTAATTGGTCCCGTTCAGACGTCGGGGCGCCTTGAAGGGACGGCCGTACGCGTCCCGGTCGCCGTCGCCACGAGGGTCTCCTCCGGAGGCCGATAGTAAAAATCGAAATAAAAGTTATTTCTAATACGACCTTTCCTAGAACGCGCTTCGGGAAAGACACCTCCGTTTATTCGCGCATTACCTGTTGAACATACTAATGTACAAGCAAATTCTTTTCAGTTTGTTTCGAGTAGCTTTTGACGCCGCCATCGAACTGCCGAACCGAAATCGGAACCTAGCCGGCTCCTCGCTTTCAATCGGCCGAGAAATCGCAATCATGCGGGAATACCCTTTATAGTTATAGACATTTCAGTACTTTGTCGTGTGTGGGACTTGAAATTAAATCAAAACGAAATACGATCGTGATAGTAATCAAAGGAGGGACGGTGAAGAAGCGGAGGAGCGCTATCACACAAGTGATGAAGGGATAGAACGCGGCACTTCGTGGTGTCATCTAGCACTGTAAACAAATGGGGCAATGTTGTTCAAGTGCATCCTGTACAGGGACCGTTGTTATTTCAAGTGTAAGGATAACTTGCCCTGGCTCGAACTGGTTTAGACTAATGATTTCACTGTCTGCACAGATATACAGTCCATATATAGTCAGAATTTATATTGGTTTCGATTGACTTTAGTACCTTATAACGCATGAAAATCAAAGGCTAATTCTCAGTTTAAACATCCGGTTTGGCTAAGTTAGGAGCATAAAATGTTACTATTACAGTTATTTTTGTCCATATATTTGAATTGCCGCTCTTCACCTATTTTCCCACTGTCCTATGATTTGCCGAGGGGCATTTTTAATATTATAAGGAATTAAATTTACAAATTAATGAATATGCAGTCCGACTGCCTTTTCGAACCCACGGT
The DNA here is from genome assembly GCA_019843655.1 of Lethocerus indicus. Classification (NCBI taxonomy): domain Eukaryota; kingdom Metazoa; phylum Arthropoda; class Insecta; order Hemiptera; family Belostomatidae; genus Lethocerus; species Lethocerus indicus. The sequence goes on from JACDQD010000001.1 coordinate 45,754,508, forward strand.
CAAAAATACAGACGTCTCTGTGTCTCTAAATTCTTGAGACAGAAAACTGAAAATCCTAACAGTCCACGAAATATTGTTACCCCATCCATTCGTTCCAGTATTTGACTAAGCTTTACATAGTTATGCTGTGAACTGTCATTTTCAAATCAACAGTCATTTACATTACCCCCAACAGTTAAAAATGGTAATTCAATATAACCTTATAATTTTAAAAAAAAGTTCGGTGTCGAACAAATAACCTACCGAAACAACGCAGTGTAATAACCAGAAATAGAACATATTACTACCTATTTATTAGCCAATAATAATAATTATCCGATGGAAAAAAGTAAATTTATTCGAAATGCATATATTAATTTAAAAATTCCCGGCTCTAATTTCAGGAAATTGAATTGGCGCAGAAAAGAGCCCCATGCAACAGTTGAAAGTGACGCGAACTTTCCTCGCCTAAGAAGTTTTCTAGTTTGCCCTTTTGATATTTATTACTCAGATAGAGATAAGGAATCGGTTTCTCTGCTTAAACTATTTATTCCCACATTTACGAATGCACAAATTCCTTCGCGGTGTTCATATTTTGTGCAATTAAAAGAAAACGAAAATTCCACCGTAAAATTTATACTTAATAAACCCAGTACCGGACAGAGATATGAGATGGAATCCCGAGTTTTGATTATATTTTAATTTTCTTTACAGTTCAAATGAACTCTGTACTAACGAAATATGTTACTAACGGCCGCTAAAGCCGGGATAAATCTGGTATACTGTGATCCAGTATATACTAATCCAAAACAGTTTTATTTTACTTTACTATTTCAGCTTTAGGAAAAACATTTTTTAACTGTTTTATTGTCACAACTGTAAAATACAACAAGCGACATTTATTTTCGCATTGCACTATTATCGAGTAAACAATAACGGAGGAGAAACGCCAGTTTCCACTTTAAAAAAAATTTTATTTCTTCATTTTTCTATTTTCTGGTATGTTTAGATCACGTTCCCACTTAATTTTAAGGCGTCTATAAGGTACGTTTGAGATGACTTGAGAATTTCGTTAATATCTGATGGTTCGGCCAAATTCCACTGTTCAAGTCCGTATGTCCTGATTGCTTTCAGTATAGTTTTGTACAGTAATAATGTATAGTTTAAGGATAGTTAGGATTATTTATTGTCAAATAATCTTCTAAGTAGCAATTTGTAGAACAAACAATGCCCGATAACCGGGCAATAATATCTATATATCTTAAAATATATATTTAACCATGTATAAACTCATAATGATCTTTATCTTTTTCAGATTTTCTGGTTCAGCTGCTCGGCACTTTGGGGTGAGTACCGGGCTATATGTCCCGAAACGTTCAAATCGAAATTCCCTCCTCTCAAACCCCCGAAAATCAAACATTACAGGGCCCCGGATCGGGGTTACTACTCCTATGCCCCTTCCCTTCCTGTCCGCCCTATTAAAGTTAGATTCGAAAAGTTCGTTTGTTCAAGTTTATTACGGAAGGGGCGACATAATTACCCGGTGCCATGATTTATGCACATCGGACCTTCAACTTTAATCGAACCAAATTGGGAACACCGACCGGACTCTAGATAACGCCGGGGCCCTGGTTACCCGTTTAAACAGTGATTTATTCCCGGCATCGATTATTAACGTGGCAACAGCGTAAATATTGTTGCTTGTCACGAAACAATTAAGCCGAAATTCTTTTCACGTTTGCCGGGAGAAAGTTAGAACATATAGGGACCATGTTAATCTTGGTTGCGTCCACTCATTCTGTCTGTAGTTAAATATATAAATATATTTAATTATTACGAGGAGTAACGAGATATGTGTTAAGCAGAACTAGCGTTGTTATAGTATTGAATTACATAATACTAAATTCAAGTGAATAAGAACATAATTACGGTCATTGTATTAAAATTGAGGACGCTCCTGCTTCATGACTGGAGTAACGATACATTTTCATTGATAATGTGTGTGATAATTCACTTTTGATGTGTGAAATAATGAAAATTGTTGGAAAAATTATTATATAAAATTATATGCAAATAATAAAACTAATAATTATTACTATATTAATATTAACAAATATAATATTTTTAATAAAACTGCAATCGGTATTGCTCTTCATCGCAATGAATGTGATGTATTGGGGAATTTGAGATATTGAATAATTGATTATCTGAATTTCAATTATATTTCGTTTCATTTTAATACATCCTAATATAATATTAGGACATAATTATATTAGGATATAATATACCGACAGTTAGATATTACAGATATAAAGTTTTCGTTTCCGCTGCCCCCAATTTTTGAGTAAAACAAATATTTCTGGAGCCTTGATGTTGAAGCGAAAATTTCACATAGTCCTAGGAGGCGACAATAGAGCGCAGCAAACGTTCGGGCGGCTATTGTTAACCAGTAAAATCAAATCTTTCCCATCAAGAGTTACTCCAAGCCTTGGTCAGTCAGGAATTATCAAAATTAATAGCAGCGTTATTTACTCCAATGATTTCATTATTTTAAAGCACAATACTATATAAAGGTCCGGTCTGTGTCTTCCGGCTTAGTGAACAGAACTGATTGTGGGAATCAACCCAAAATGTAAAAGGATACCTAAGCAAAATTTGCAAAATGCATTTCAACGCAGATTTAAATCAAACTGCGATCTCCGGCCTGCACCCACTTTCTTCCAAACAAATATCTTATCTATTTGCATAGATCGTAGGAAATGAAATATACATCGTCCACCAGTTCGAAATTGAACCACTTTCAAGCGTGGAACAGAGGGACGATTTCAAATCCCCAAATGGTATCTTAAATTATTATGTCTGGACCGATGCCCCGGGGCAAATACCATAACGCTGCGGGGCCCCGATAAATCGAACGACCGTATATCGAGTCACTCAATGCCGCTAATGGCTCGTGAAAATTTCGCCGACAGAACCTAATACCCGGATATTTGCCGAGGTACGAAATTAATTCTGAAATTATTCGGCCCCCCTAACAGGAGCGGGCCGATAGGGGGGCCAAAAGGAGGTCAGCGGAGGAGTTTATTAACGCTCGGTGGTTCGTTCACCGCTCACGTATGTTGCCGCCGCCGCTTGACAAATGTCCGCGTAAGAACATTGGATAGGTAGGCTCGGGCGCTGTCTCCCGGAGAACATTCCACCCGGTAATCCCTTTCCAAAGAAAATTAAGCCGGCCGCGCCGAAACGGGTTAAATGAACTTTAGTATTTCTCCCACACAAGGAAGTCGGGGCCGACGCCGGTTGCCGATGGGCCATCCTGTTAGCGCTCGGCAAAATAACTCTAATATCAGCTGGTCCCGGTGGGACGCCCGAATGTTTTACTGTCGATACTGCCTAGCCAGTTCGGCTCTTTCGAACCGAATTAGGCCGGGGCGCAATATTCACTGAAATTCCGTCAAAAGGTTTGTCCGAACCGAGTACTTTTTGCGTAAGGATTTATATCGCCCGGTCGCCCGTACCGCAGTAAACCAGAAAGTGGACAATTCTCGGGGCTCTGAGAGTGTCGGACGGCTCTCGGTTTAGTTTAGCCTCGAAATTACCTTTCGCGGAATTTCAAATCGAGTGGACAAACATTTAAATGGGCTTTGTAAGAAAGTCCGTTTCGTTAAACCGATTCGCCCTTTGGCGGGCATACACCGAATCGGCGGGCCGTGCGGGGACACGGGTCCGGGGGATTTGGCAGTTCATAAATTCCGAGGGTGGGGGTGGCTTTCGTCGGTTGACTGGTAGCAGTGGACAGGGGTGGGCGCTAACGCGCTTTCCGTGTAAAAGTTGGAATTAGCCCGAGTGGTGCCTTCATTACCGGCGACCCCCTCCTCACCCACTCTACCTTCCCCACCCTCCAACATTAACGAGTCTTCTACTCCCCAGATAAACCGGAAACCGAGCCGGCTAGAGGCAGCGCTCTCCCGGTTTTAAAGTAATAAATATCTTTAATCTCCCCGGCTCCTGGTCTTTATACGAGGGGGGAAGGCTCGATTCCAAAGGACCCGCCGATCCGGGAAGCGGGCCCTTAAATGGCTTCTTAATCGCTTTCGAGACCTTCCCCGAGTTTTTTTTCCATTTCTTCCCGAGTGTTGAGAAGCAATGTGAAACTGTTTGACATCGTGTCGGGTTACCATTACGGATATATTACTTCTCTAACTATAGTTCCAACTCGTCGAAACATTCGACCCCAGATAATTGTTTACAATTTCTTATCTTAGGATTAAATTAATTTTAAAACATTTTCGTCCGATAGCGATTAAAAACTAAAGATTAACCTCTCGTCATCCCCATTATCATCGAAGGAGATTCTAATTGCACCCGCTATTTTCTAGGGAAGAATATGTAAAATATATACTGTACAATTACGCGTTTTTTCGTTATATATTGACTAACTTCCGCGGGATTAATTATTTCTTTTATTCGACCGACATTACGGCGTGTCTAAACGACACGCTAACTTCCAGGCGAAATAAAATAAATAATATCTACTCTGTAATATCATCAGTCTTGCGGTTTTGAGCCTTGCCGGGTTCGGCTTCTAGCCGATTTCGGTCTATTTTACCGCGTTAATTTTACTCCCGACCGCAAGTGCTAATATATTATAATTAAACGTTAAATGATCGCCGCGGCCCACAATTTTCACACCACCCCTTTAAACTGTTTCATTGGCCCTACATTAATTAGCGCGAGGTATTAAAATACATTATTTCGAGTTGGTCCAGTTTATTTTCTAATATCAGAAGCGCGCGTGGAATTATCTCGGAATATACTTTTGAACTTACGGTAAAAGAAACAAGCGTAATGAATTGAATTTTCCGGTGGTTCTACAGAGGGGTTACGCCAGTTTTCACGACCGAGTTCACCGAAAGGACTTATGTACTACGGGCTCGCTGGGTGTTAATAATTGAATTTCAGAGCTTTAATTACATTATTCTGAATTTGACACGTATTACGACGGTTCATTGGTTTCGGCCACCGGATACATAGCGAACACCGCTTTCAAGTAGTTCGTTTATTTTGAATGGACGTTTATTTAGTCGGATTTTGAATATTCGCTTCCAGAACCTTCGCTATGTTTGATTATGACGGAATCGCTGGGAGGATAATAAAATAAAATATTAGTAATAGCTCAGATACCTAGTTGTAGTCGGTAGTATTCCGTGCGTAACACATTGAAGTGATTACTGCAGTAGGTCACTAAAATGTTACTGTGTGGACCCCATCCATGAAATTCGTGTTCTTTTTTATATTTTTAACACCGAAGAAACTGTATCGACGATGGCGAAACCGGTCTAGAAAAGGGCCAGGCGAATCGGACAAGGACGATATTTCTCGGCTTCGATGACCCCGCTAATAAACAACCCCGAACTTATTCTCCGATACGGTAAAGGGCTTCGTCCTGTCGTCTTATCGGAAGCCCGCGATAACAAGGGCCATCGTTGGACTCCCCTGGAAATTACGGTTCTCCCCGGAACCGGTATATTACCTTGGCCAAAAACTAAACATCCCCCTCTAATGGGACCCGATATCGGGTTTAGATCAGCGGCCGTGCAGCTCCCGCTTCTTACCGGGGAGGGAAAATTAATTCAGGAAAAACGGGCTAGGAAAAAACGAAATGGGGTGATGGGGAAGGGATGGGTTAAGGGTTGGAAAAGCCGATGGGAAGCTTCTCCCTGCCGAGCCCCCGAGAAAACTCCTCACTCCCGCGAGACAGGGACGCAGAATTGTTTCCTTATTTCCGGGCTTCGGTTTTTTCCGACGGCCTCTTATTCTTAACTTTGCCTGACAAACGCTCGGTTAAACCTTTCAGGGCGGAGAAAGCGGGTATACTGAAACTATATACAATGATAAACAGTGCCATTTAAAGGTACAATTTGTAAAGGTTTTACAAAGTGACTACACCGTCGGAATTACTACAAAAGGTCTAGTTATATAAAACGGAACAACTTAGAGTTTTCACCGATAGACGGTAAAATTTCGGTTACCGTCGGTTTATAAACAAACTCGCAATGCGAATCTCCATCAACGCCACGTACGCTTGATGTCAACCGATGTTGACTGGCTTATTTAATTTGATTCGCACTACGTCGGCAACATGGGACACATCGTGTGTAAACATTATCATCATCCTCAAAATGGTCATTGTTCCACGTAATTTTCGATTTTTAAAATTGTTTGTAAATTTTTGAAACCGTCCGATAAATAATCGCCAGGCAACGTTTGAGCTCATACCTCCGAGTCCTTTAAATGTTCGACTTGTAGAAATTAATTAACGATACATCGTAAAGTTTACATTTTGTAAATTTTGACCTACCAACAGCACGGAGATTGAGAAGCGGACACGAGTAGGCGCCGCACTGACGGAATGATAATAGATAGATCGAAACGGGTCTAGCGTATCCCGAAGATATCACGAGCAATATAGTTAAGGTAGTAATTTATACGCAGAGCCGGGGTGTGGGGGCGAGGCGGGCGTTCTGATAAATAGATATACACCGGCAGTACATAAATACGGCCCGGGTTTCACTTATTGTAGTGGCCGAAGCGTCGGTGGAAGCTTGTTAAATATAGTGGAACAACCGAACAGGGAGGGGGGGGGGACAGAGCGTGTATTTCTCGGGGACTTCGTTCCCTACACCCCCCTCTCCACTCCTACCATTCAATTTCCGGCATCCGAATTCCGGCCGAAAAGTCGGGTCGTTTCGATTTTCGATTTGAGGCCGCTCTATTTACCCCTCTCTCTCTCTCTCTCTCTCTCTCTCTCTCTCTCTCTCTCTCTAGGCCAGAGTTCGCGCCGTTGTATTATGGGGGGCGGGGGACTTTGCGGGACAGGAGGATACCCGGGTGAGCCCCGTCCCCGGGCCGTACACCCAACTTTGATTGAAGGTCTCGTGGACTCCAAATTTAAACTTGGCAAGCTCGGCGTTGCCCTAACGACGGCCTGATTTGGGTTGTCTCCTCCGGGGTCTGACAGCAGTGTCTGCCACAGCGATCCACTGGAGACTTCGAGTGGGGGACGCGTCCGAAATCTCCGCTCTCATTTCTGAAATAGGCACCGGGACGGCGTAAGTTTTATCTGGTCACGTGACGGGTAGGAGAAGGGGGAGCTGTCAACGTAAAGCCGTACACGGTTGTCAGATAAAGCGGATTGTTCTTGCAGTATACGAGGTAGAACCGATATGACAGTCGTGATCAAGAATATGATCAACTCCCATTACTTCGAGAAGTCAGGAAACGTTGTAAACGGTTAGGATCTCTACAGGCAGGATTTTCCCCGCCGTTTACGAATCTCCCGAGATTTTTCCAGGTTAAAAAATGTTTCTTTATTTCCCCTTCGTGTACTCGAATGCAGCCTAAAGACGGAAACGGGTCTCAACTAACGGATACTCAACTGTCATAAATGGGAACCGTGAAAATAATCATCTCCGAAATTTTTAATAGATTTATACCTAAAAATTCTTTTTTATTTATATAGAGAGAAAGTTTATATCGATTCTGCCTTATAGCTCGTTGAAATGCTCCTCTGCTCTGTTAGATACACAAGCTATACTAAACGCGCATTAATTAAAGTATTTTTATTGTAAGAATATTTTTTCCTTCGTATTCTAACTGTGTAGCCGTATATCATCAAACGTGTTACCAAAATTCCATTTCCCATTTGCTGTATCGAGGTAGTACAATTTAATTTGTTTATGCACAAATTTCATATTAGATAGTTAACCTCCGATGTTGAGCACAAACTTGTCCCTGGGGGGAAAACAAAGAAGGCAAAAAAATATGTCTGAAAGTTATAATAATGCCAGCCTGGAAAAAGAGGAGCGCGGGCCTAATAGGGGACCGGGAGTCCCTCGGAACTTTTAACCAGGGGCAGATAACATCATATTGAAGATATTCGGGCAAATCCTGGAATTCAAAAGTGTCCTCCAAAAGGGAACATTTCGGTTAGGGTAACGCGTCCATTAAATGTTTCCTCTGTTTCCTTGTTTTTATAATAATTTGGCTTTAGCTAAAAGAATATTCAAACGGGAGAAACGTTACTTAAATAAATGTATTGATTTTAAGTTTTATTATATAATATATTAATTTAATAATACGGGTAATAGTTTCTTTTATAAGGGCCAGAATACAGTTGGATGTTCGATATAAAAATATGATAAATGTACGCCCATAGTTGTTTTTATCCCCTCAATCAACAGTTTTACACCGACGGACAGAATTTCCTCAATTAAGAATTTCGCCAAAAAAATAATTATATATATTAATGACTTAAAATTATATGAAGCATTATACTCGATGAAGTATTTGAAGGGTTTAAATACTCCATGCTTCTATTAAACTTCCAATTATCAGTTATGTATATAACCGTGGATATTATATTTAGAATTTAGAGCCGGCCGTGAAAGTGGCAGGTTGAAGTTTCCGAAGGAATAAGTTTCCGGGGAGTGGCGCCGACACGGTACTTGACGATATTGCTAAATTTTCAATATTTCCCGATGGGAAAATAGAAACTTGATTAAGCCAAACTAGTACTGAGTTCGGAACGTCGAAACACCGTGGCTGCAAGGAAGGTATTTGACAACCAGGAGCTATTTTCGACATTAATATTCATTCGAGAAGGTTTCACTATTATTTGCTCTGGTCGTTTTCGTAAAAATGGTCTAGTTGTGTATTAACTGTGAAATATGTTACTTCATTATTTATTCTAGCTAAGCCGCCGAAGATTATTTGTGCTCGTGCGAACGCTAGCGAGACAAGCTCGCCATACACAGAAGTAGTTTTAAAAGTGATTATTTTAGTTTTATTAATTTTTAACTGTTGAAATCTAGCAAATAATGAACTGAATGTTACAATCCCAGAGTAGAATGAAACTCCAAACAAGTATATTTTAATACAAAAATTCATGTATACAAATGTAGAAAAGTGCGCGGGCCGGTAAGCATGTAATAAACAGCACTTGCATATCGTCTACCATATTCTATGTATATTTAAAGAAAAATAAAGTGTAATAGCTTTAAACATTAGGATGAACAACCATTTAGCAGGGCGTTAACTTGTCAATCCGGGTTCGGATTCCAGTGGCGAACCGAATTTTCTTTCATTTAAAAATGTCAAGGAATTATTTCTTAAGCCGTAAAATACAGTTTGATTTCTGGAACTTAAAAACGGAACAGATTATGCACTATAAATACGTATTTACCGCGTCACAGGGTATCGGATCTTGTTTAAACAGAATTGCAAGACGAGTCGGACAATCGCTCGAGTTAATCGATACACTAATTTTTCGACTATTATTATCTTAGAATATTTAAAGAGCTAGAAACAATTTAAAGAAATGTTTTATTTTTTCTACAGGGCTACGGGCAAGGAATATATGAGGGAAGGCCGTTTGATTTTTACTTTTGTTTTCCAGAAGCTCAGCAAACAGGATTAGCGGGCGGCATCCGACATTTAACACTGAAGATAATCTGAGCCCTGTGACCCGGTATTAATGTCGGACTTTCCGACGGGATATCGTTTCCCCCTCTGAAATAGCCACGTGAAATGACCATCGAATATATAAAAGGTGTTTACCTCCAGTGTCATTTCCACGTCGCAACATCCGTTCAGTCAATAAATGATATTATAGTATTGGGCGTTCTGTTGTTTTACGATTGTATCTCCAGTAGTTATTCGATGAATAATTAATGACCTGTCTGAGAGGTAGCAAGTTTGACTAGAACGTTCAGTGCCTCTTTTACTTTCTCGGAAAGTCTACCCATTGCTGAAACGGTTACCGAACAACAGATCCGAACTACAATTGATTTTGAGTTTCGGCTCTAGACGCTAAGGGATGGTACAATTTTAGAAAGTATACTAATGACTTAAAAATAAAATAAAATACTATTTGTCCGAAGCATCCGCGATTATTGTTAAACCGGCGGAGTTTGAACAAGAGTGTCGGAATAGTGCAGAATAAATGTGTTTCGGGGGCGTTTCGGTTTAATTGTCATTTCGGCCCAGATTTTAGCGACCGCAGGAAGATGGGAAAACTCATTCGGGCTGTGAACGGCTCACGCATTAATAATCCCTTCGGAAAGGAAATTTCTCCTTGCCGTCCGCGCTTAACGGTCAAATGAATTTTTCCCCCTCCAGAATATTGTAGCTTTCACGGACGCTTGGCACCTCCAGATTTTATTATCGTAAAATTCCCGGTAACGCCCAAATATTGTTCCCGTCGCCGGGGAGTAAAAAAAAACAGTTCTGGGAACGCTTTCATGTCTCTCCGCTCGCTTCTCTGGCCACGGAAATGGGTCAAGAGTGCCTCAAACGAAAATAACATGGTATTATGGCTTGTTTTAAAAGAAGAAGGCTGATGTATTTTCAGCGAGATATATGGAATATACATAGAACTCGAGACAATATAATATATAAACAAAGCGGGAGCGCGTGCTTGCGTCGGTAAAATTCATAACGTCTCGACCTTTTCAGAAACCCTTATCAAAGATCGTCCTCCTAAAATACGGTTATCGATGTCTTTTGTTTTTTTTATTCCCCAAATAATGTACAAACATAACATATAAATACTTCTGCCTGTAAGTCTGACGATCTTAGAGGGTAAAGTAAAGAAAAACAAGTATTACTAGATCTATCGATATCGGTTCCTTTCGTTATTAAACGAGACGAAATATGAACTGAAAAGAAGACACCGGCGTGCAATTTACAAATGTGAAATCTCATTAATTAATCGATATTGATTTTGCGGTCACTACAATGTGTCCATTGACTTTATGAAACTATTCCGGAATAATTAAATTTTTTAAGCGAAAAAATGCCGCCACTCGATGATGGTGCAATGTCGACCCGAATTTGTCGGTTCATTTTTGGTCGTTCGGTATTGGGCCGGTGTGGGCTAACGGGGGAGGCCCCGTGTCTATTAATTAAGGCGTCGGCGCCCCAATAAACCGGGCGCCCCGCGGCCCCACCGCGAAATTAACTTTTACACGTTAACAGTTCATCGCTGTAAATTAACGGGGGCTGCCGTATTTAGGCGGAGCCCCTACCGCCCCCCCGCCTCCGAAACAGCCGTTGGCCCGGTACACCGCTAGATTAAATCCAATTCGGGGAACTTAGTCCTGCCGGTAATTGAGCGTTGGGCGTAAGGCGCCTGGACGTGAACTACTTGGGCCGCCCATTATTGTCGGAAAAAATGTCGTGGCCCCGCATAACATTTAGACCGCCTCTCGATACTTAGAAGGACGCTCCCCCCCCCTCAACCAGAAAAAATCTAAAAATCTAATATTTTTTCAGAAATGTTGCTTGCTATAAGAATAATGGCGGGAAAAGAATTTTTTTTAATGGAATTTGATATTGTCGGTACCATCGTAGCTGTCGCTATTTATGTAGGTTATGAGTGTCTACCCTAATTATCAATCATTAAGTATAGATCTTCTGGAATTGTATTGATCCCCGGAAACATTCCCGAGAGAGTGAAAATATCCTATATTTTCTCGTCTCTTTGCTTGTACAGAACAACGACGTTCGATCGGGAAAATAAATAAATAATTTAACATCCCCGATGACGTATATTGTCGGTCAACCTCACACGCCACAGAATTTAAACTTTCACGAGTCCCATAGCGCCGCATTTTATCCGCTTTTTACGCCTAGAAAAAGGACAGGCAGATTGTGTAAAACACGATTTCTGTTTTTCAATTCCCGTCATTACCTACAAAGTCCCCGGCGTACAAGAGTAAGAAGATTCTAAACCGGGCTCTTAGTCTGAGGCTCTTCAACGAAATTCCGTATATATTAGACGACGGGGGCTGACGGCCACCGATGTCTGAGGACTTAATAAAGCGTTTAATGGAGAGCCGGCCGAGATTCATCTCCGCATAAATGGTCCGGACTCCTATTAATTAAGGCCTCCCCCCACACCACAGCGCTCGAAAAACATCTTTATTCCTCGCTTATAATCGATCCGAGTCCTCCATTTCACACCCCCCGCGCCCCGATCCATTAATCCAAACTCATAATTAATTTGGGAGCGTCCAACGTCCGTTAATCACCGTAGTCGCGGAGCGGGAACGCTCGTGCAACGCCCGTGGAAGACAGTCGTCCAGAAGTGGTTTTGATGGATAGAGAACCCGGGCCAAGTTTGATTAAATGGGCTGCCGAGCCCGCATTTTATATGGAAACTGGTCTTAAGAGTTACCGTTGGCTTCTATTCCCAGCCGAGTAAAAGAGGGAACTATAAAAACTAAAGCGTATACCGGAGTTATCCCGCTCGTTAAATCTTTGAGTTGTTGACAGTAATTTTTATATTACTCGGTCGACATTTTCAAATGAAAGATTATTCCACTTCCGAAGAATCGAACTCCGGTAGCTCGCTACAGAGTGGCAACCGTATATATTGGAATATTTTTTTCTATTCATTCCATTCTGCTGTAGATAAATACTCTGTTGTTCTTTGAATGTGTTTAGTATCGTAACGGATTTACAAATTTTATTTGATACACTCATTTATGTATATGAGCATTAAGACTAGATATATTTGCATTGTTCAAAATATTGTTATCGTAATCGGGATAGTTACATAATAAAACCCCGAGAAATTCAATTAAACTCACTCCAATCGCTCGCTTGACCGTGGGCTTTAGCTCATAGCCGGCTCCCGGTTTCCCGGCGTCTTAGTCTTAAAAACAAACGTAGAATGGAGCGGAGTTTTAAGTGCCACTTTCTGACCGAGACCAATCTGCAGTAAATGGCTCATAAATGGTGAGGGGTATTGTCTTACACACCGGCGTATAATTGTTGTACACCCAGCAGTAATTGAAGAGAAATTCCTCCGTTGTGGCGATAAAGCTCCGACAAAGTTCGGACGCGTCGTAAACGCTTCTAATCCGAAATTCGATTTGCCTTTAGCGGACAATAAACCGGTCGGGGAACTTAAGCACGCGATTTACTATCCCGTCTGCACTGTTACATATTTGAGACAGCCTCAAGTTGACCGTACGCCCACGCGACACAGTTCAATTGTGACGATCGTTATTGACCGAACAGTGTCAATAGAACTCCGGTGTGTTTATACATCGACCGGGAATTAGAAGCGTTCGGGCTCTACTCGACTTTCAGTCGACGGGACGGGTCCTTAACCGGCGTTTAGTCGAGAATAGAACCGATCCCTTACCGACCGAATCCAAGTCCAATCGAAGTCGGGAATCCCCAAGGGTATCTCGGCCCTATTGCCGAGGTAAAGTCCCCCCCACCCACTCCGACTACTTCACGAAGTCACCGAGCTAATAGGCGTCAATCCCATTATCGACCCTCGCCACTACATGTAAGACGCTCATTGAAGACGCCACCGCTATAGCCCAAAGGACTTATCCCAAGGGCACTTCCAGGCCTTTTACTATTTCCCAGTTCAATTTTGACTTTCAAATGGTATTTAATTAAGAATGGCTTACAGAACTATTACCGATGAATTTATTTTGAATTTTTCCCTCATCTACGGTAATTACATACGCGCTAGTTTTATGTCACACTACCGACGGTAGTTATTAGACCGATATTCGGAACACTCACACTCTAAATCGTCCAATAGCGTAAATTTCATATCTAACTAAAACGACAATACGCATACGGCAAATGATCCGGTGCGTAGATCGGCCTCCGATGGAAGGTACACGAACGGCGTTACCATAACTCAGTGCTCGCAATGGTCAAGTGGGGGCCGGTTTTAATCTCGAAATCGTAATCGTAAAACGTACACCGGTTTAATAGGGGGGGAGGGGGGCCGTGTAGCGTTTGAAATTCGCGTTAACGCCGCCGGGGCTTGACTAATGGTCCGGCATTCGCTTGTCGTCCTCGGGCAATAAAAATAAAACTCCCCGGCCGGGGACAACGCGTCCGTTCCTGTACCTTCTGCGCCGCTCCCAAATGTACATTTCAGCCGGCCTCACTCATAAATATGATTTGTTGCGAACAATTTCAACGAGGCCGCCAATTTACAGAGAAAATAAATACGCAGCATTTTTATTCTTAGTACAGTGGAACAGAACGAGGGCATTGATAGATTTCTGCTTTATTTTCCGAACCGTGCAATTTGGCGTTTGAAATATATTGAAAGATATTGTTCTCATATAGAAAAGAATGTAAACTGCTAGTCACACGATATTCACTACTATCATTCTCAGTATTGGTAATTGAGCGTTAGGTCGCGGTGAAACGCGGACTCTGTCGTCCGACCGGCCGAGTTGAACATGAGCCGGAAATGGGAGCAGAACGTGACTGCGGAGTCGGCCTCAGAACGCTCCTTGAACGCTGCACGGACATTTAGCCGGAAGGGTTTTTTACACAGCGATCCACTACCTCCGGACGAGTGGACCTACGTTTCCCAACCGCAGTAAACGAGCATAAATATCCCTAACGGAGATTCGCGGGCAGAAACCCAACTGTAAGAACGAGCCCGAGATGAAGAGGAAATTAGTCTCGCGGTATTAAAAGCACAACATTCACACAAGGCACACAGCTTGAGAATAAGCCAAAAAAACAATAGTTATACGAAGCAAAAAATTCAGGATTCCTTCCGGGTAAACGAAAGGTTTGTTTATGGAAACAAATTCCATAATGATGAAATTTCCAACTTATCGAAGTAAGCGCTTATTGTAATTGTATAACAGGCAGCGTTATTAATTGTTAGTGAAAAATACACAAGAATAATAAAATCCCCGCAAAGCTCCGTCATATTGGGCCGCCGAAAAAGAAACAATGGAGCAATGTTGGGAATCAATTTTCGCCCGGGAATTTTATATCCCTTTTGCCCAGACACCCAATCATATTATTCAATGCTTCCTCCTTTCCCGAGGTTTACTTATCGAGCGGAGTCCCCTATTCCCCCTTCTATAGAGCAGAGCCCCGATTTTCCTTCAAAACCCCCTTCAGGCAGTATATTTCGGAAATACGATACCGGAAATAAACTGCTTTTAGCTCGTGCGGAGGGTGTGGGGAAGGGGAGAAAGTATACTCGAAGACGATCGTTACAGGTGTTTCCATTCTTTCCGGGGAAATTTATTTTATAAGGCTACTTTTATTTTATAACTACACGGTGGTTATAATCGTATCTATTTATTTTTAAAAATATAGTTGTACAGGATTTGGAAGATTTCACGCTTGGAATACCTGATGCTCCATACTGTGTATAGGCTTCTACCATAGTCAGTAGTTAGGTTAGCATTAATGATAAAGAGGATTAGCGATGATATTCTTTATAATCAAATTATTGTTGTCGTTGGAATAATAAAGCAGGATCTGTATAGGGCATTGTATAGGGATAAAATAACCCGCACGGAGATTCATAAAAATTAATGACTAGAGAGTAAATAACTATTCCAAATTTGGAATAGTTCCATATATTATTTTCGAATGATGAATTATCTCATTGGAGTCAGAGATGAGCTTTTCGTTTTCATGAGTACTATCAAAATTAACATTTACTATAATTCCCTGTCCAATTTCAAGTTACACAGTTGTGACATTGTTGTGACATATTGGGTATAAATACTCGTTCGATAATTTCTTCAGTTCTCCGAACAGGTTTTAAGTTTCAAAAATTGGGCAAATCACTGGCGCCATCTAAATGTTTCGCAAAAGGTTCGCAACATCCATTCCTAGGTTTATGAGCGTAAAACTGGCGTTTTCACCGTCCGTTCGATTTCGCGGCGAAACAACTTCATAATTAATCCCTGTCGCTCTTCAACCCGAAACTTCTCGAAACTCCGGGCCGAGATGTTCCTATTTGCCGGGAGGTGGATAATACTTCACCGTGCGGGTCGTGCGGTCTAAGCCCCCCACCCCTCGGCCCTACACGCTTTCTCGGGACTTGTGGCCGCCTATCACTTAATCTGGAGCCCCCGGCGGGACCCTATATTTCTGTGTTTCTCGATCGAGGAGGATACACAGCTCCCGTTTTGCCGGTCGCTTCGTTGTATTTCGCGCCCGTTACACTGCCGTGACAAGACTATGCGGGGTTTATGCGGGATTTTTCATTGTTAGGTCAGAATTAAATTGGGGCAATCTCGAAACTAGTGTTATCGAAAGGTATCTAATAAAGAAATTAACATTAATAAACATATCGGGGGAAAGCGCCATTATAAAGTATAACTTTCACATCTGCCACCCGCAAGAGAGAATAATCTGAGAACAAAAAAATTTTAGGACGTCTCATCTTTACAGTTTTACTTCTAATTGTACTGCGTTTAATCAGAAATTACACCTTCAGTGTTTTGTGGTCGATGTTCGTTTTTAGATCGGTTCGGATTTGGTTAACGGGTTGTTTTATCTTAATAATTGGGTGTCGAGCTTCTTTCTTCAAGAAGAACAATGACATTCCCAAACCTCAAACTTTTAACGGATTATATTTATGGATAAGAGGGGAAATTAGCAGCGGGAGAGAGCACTTTGGATATGAGCGAAGGCGGAAAAATAAACGGACTGCCATGATTTTGGCAGTGACGTGATTGGACGTTGGAATGGGGCGTCGAATCCTAACTGGGCCGTTCGTCCTCCTTTGTTGCGGCCTGGAGGCGATTAGAGGAGATCCTCCTCCTCCTCCTCCTCCTCCTTTATGGATCGCATACTCAAACACGCAATATCCGGGTGTCCTGCGGGTCTGCATGCTTCAGGGGTCAAGATCGATTCCGCAGTCCCACGGTACAGGGTTAGATCCCGAGGCATGATCGCTTCGCTTTTCATCCCGCCTTCCAAGCCCGCCTTTTGTTTCGGATTTGTCGAACCGTCAATACCTCCATTAGGGGCACATTTGCCGCTTCATCGACGCATAAGATGTGAGGCAAATATACGCGAGTTAATGCATTAATCATTGAGCGTTGAAAAGGGCTATAAACAGAATCTCCGTTCATTAAAGTTAGACCCACTCGTATTTATTTTACATTAACCTTTGTGGAATGTAATTGTGTTTTTCTTCTCATGAAGAATTCTCTACAAGGAGGTTGTGGAAGAAAAATTCGAAGAGATTCTTCCGAAAAAGTTGAGAGATCTAGACCGTTCTAAATAAACGTACCCTGTTTCTTTTTTGAATTAGGAGAGAAAGTTATGTTTCAGATGACAGTACCGAGAGAATTATTTTAACGTATTACAACTTTGTTTCCGCATTTCCATTCCGGGGATTAATTTGTATTATCTTATTTACAAATTACCTACGCATATACCAAAATAAATTTGGTATTTAATAAGGTTTAGAGAACCGATTAACAAAGAAATATAAAATTGTAAAAAGGTTCTTCTGTGGCTCAGTCCTTTTATATTTGCGTTCTGCCCGCGTGGATAGAATCCGCCCAGAATGTTGTGTATGTTAGTTTGTAAGCTAGTCATACGTAGGGATGAACGTTCGCGTACAGTAAAATTGTGCTATAAAAATGAAGACACAACAAAAATTAACCTTAAAAATAGAACCGATACTAATCACAATTGATACTACTTATGTCATGTTATTGTCAGTGTCCTGAATTCTCATTGCGTATATGTGTGTTTGAAGTCTGCCCAATTCAACCCTCTGCCCGATCTGTAGTTCGGGAGGGGAAAAAACCTCCCGCCGGCTTTTAAATGCTAGATTTCCGTCCCGTTACCGGGATGAATATTCGGTCGCGGAATATCCTATTCGGCTGGGCGATAAGGGAGGCGGCTAACAGTGGGCTAACACGTGACGCCTCTGCTATCCCCTCATTAAACCGATTAGCCGAGGATCGGTTTGGGGTTTTTTCCCCGGTTCCATAAATTCCGTTTCAGATTTCCCCCGACAGCTAATGGCTGGGCGTGCCGAGGTTTTACACGGGCCAATTTTCCTATTAATAAATTAGAACTGATATCCGATTCATGGCAACTGCTATCCTCTTATCTAGAACAGAGTTAACATAAAAATGCTTATATATAATATTTGTTTCAGAATATAATTGATTGATTTTATTTATTATCATTCGTGAAATTATCTAAACAAGAACTATTTCTCCACCATCAACGGTATAATGCGTAGTACCTTTATTTCTTTTATTATTTTAAGTCACGACTAAATTATATTTAGCGACTGTGTGTTTTGATACACAAATGCACCCAGCCAGATGTCTAGTCCTTACTAGATAGTGAGGATTTCACGTGGCCATTTTCTCTTTAGGTGGAAATTTAATTCCTCGATAATTTAAATTTGACAATTATTTAAATAACCGGATTGCGCAAGTCTACCCCCAAAACCTCGCAGATTTCTCAACTGAAGATGATTGCTTTCGTTAGTCTAATTGCAAAACCGACACCGCATGCGAGATTCGATTGCGGTGTAAGCGCTTCATTGGAAACCGATTTAAATGGATGATTCCGGTGCCGTGGGGTGTGGGTGCGCGCTTCTGGCGTTCGGTATGTTTAGGTGGCCTGCGACTCGGCCCAGGGATGAACCTGATCCGGGTCACGTGACCCGAATTATGGGACCGCTCTAAACCCGACGGGCTTCGGGCGTTATCAACTTTACCACCACCCGTACCGATCGGGTTTCCAGCCGCGGTCTTCCAAGATTTCATGTCATATCGAAATTTGAATATTAATTGGGAATTAAATTTATACCGGGAACAATTGGGTTATATATTGTACACAACGCTCCGACGTCATGGACCCGGAACGAATGATAACTACAACGAACTTTAACTAACGGCCGTATATACGGAATTAGGGAAGTGGAATGGACTGTAATAAAATGAGACAATTCCCCCTTACTTATCGAAAGTAATTTTCTCACTTTAATATTCATTTCATACCATTAAGCGCTATATTTCATACCTCCGACTGGAAACGGATTTGGTCCAGCATATGGGTTTTCTTTCGGGACACAGCCGAGAGAAAGCCCGAAGGTAATCGCAACATGTAATGAATTTTACTTTTACGATTCCCAGGATTTAACACGGGGGAAATAAAACTCTTTATGGGCTCTTAGAGGCCAGTGGGCCGTTTATATATATATATATATATATATATATATATATATATATATATATATATATATTCTTCGCAGTTTACTCCTATCTAAGCTGAGACTAAGGTTGTGCGTGAATTTAGACCTGAGGATTTCTGCTGGTTGAGTATCGATGTTAAGTCGGCGTTCGAGCTGTATACGAGAGTTAAAGGTGCATTGTAAACGATTTTATTTCACCAACAACTGACGCTATTTACCGTTTCCTCTTGGTGGTTCTGTGCTGGGCGAGGCCGATATCGGCTTTTCGCCACCGTCAGTAGCGTGCCGCCGTCAGTGATTTAGCGACACGCTCAGTTCGGTGACGTGCCACTAGACTCTTACCGCGGCAATAAAATAAATACCGTCCTGTCGTCGGTAATAATAAAATGGTCACAGTTCTAATGTAAACGGTTTTATATAAATTATTCCCCGAGGAATACCTATTTCGGTTTCCAACCATCCTCTGTATAATAGTTAGGCTGCTGTATTATTAACTGCACAATTAATGATTGAGAGTAACAGTACTTCAGCAACAACCGGCATCCATCAGGACCTCACTGATTTACTGATGGAATGCTATTGAAAATGGTGAAAATCCGAAACTAATTTATCATGGGACAAATTTAGCGAGTAAAGACAGACACATAATTAAATTTATTAAAACTCTAGTGGTGTTTGTCTACCTGTCCGTGACGAATTGAGTATGCGTATACCACACCGCAGAGATAGACCCCGGTTGCCATATAATAGTGCCAGGTTTATAATCCGTGTACCTTTATTGAATATCTCGCGACAGAGTTGAGAAAACCTTTTTGAACATCGCGCATCATTTAAGAATATATATGCAGAATTATCCCGTCCAACTGAACGGAATAGGGTTTTTTGTTTGGAAATAAAGCTCGACGAGGACCAGCGCAAACGGTCTCTCGACCCATTGGAAAATATGGGAGAATTAATAACAACAATGCTCTTGGATAGAAAGAAAGCTCCTACCTTCCGATCGCAATCTTAATTTGACGGCACCGTTCTTTCTTCGGAATTGGCGTTTAATATTCAGTGTTTACTTTCGCCGGTCCACATTTCCAATGCCACGTGTCGGCACCATCGTCGGTGGCAAGTGCAAAAAGTTAAAACGAATACATATTTAAATAGGCGATTTTCCGCTTTTCCTTTTACACTTTTCTCCGAGCGTACAAGGAGAAAGAATTTGCGATTAGATTGTTCAAAGCCCGTCCGTCCGCCCCAACAAAATGAAACAGACGGCGGGATAATGGGAATTCTCTATCGCCGCTAGAATAACGTAAGTGAAGGTTTTAAACCTGCGACAAGCAAAAACTGTAACTCGTTTTCAACTGAGGCCTGAGATTTCAACTTCAGGAATTATTCGATCTCCTGTAGAATCGAATGTTACTTCGATGGCAAACTGAATTCACAATTCGGGGCCTGAATTTACGGGTTGTAAATGGGCGGGGCGCGGCGAGCGGTCCGCTATATTGTTTCAAGGCATTTCATCGGGGGTCCGGCTAGAGTTTGGAATATCCACAGCTCGCCATCGTCATAATATTGTGAAGTACTTAGGCACGTCGCTCCGCTGTTGTTGTCCCGGGATATTCGAGTTGGCCCGGACTCGTGTGTAAACATATAACCTGTAGATACCTAACTGTGCCGCTAAAGAAATTCTACCTGCGGTGGCGAGAAAGCCGAAACCGAAATTAACCGTATAGTGAAGGGATTTTGTCATTACCGATCTGTTTGGCGTGATATGCCTTTGACCGCTCATTGAGCTCGATTTCTCAGCGTCTCAAAACCACACCCCCGAACGCTTTATCGCAACGTACCGAAGTGTCGACACTTACGTCGACGCGTACGTAAATAAATAAAAAGAAGGGAGAAACTCTGATGCGAGAAATTAATAATGGAGATATTCCTTCGGAAAAAAGAAGACACCCTCCTCCATTATTCTTTGTCTCGAGACATCGCTATTAATAAATTCAATGCAAATCTCTTCCTTTAAATATTTAGGGCTTAATCTCCTCCGATGATTGATCTTCGCCGCCGGCTTTCCTTACTCAGAATATAGCGACAAGAAAAACGGGGGCCGAACGTCGCTATAAAAACATAAAATTTATCGCCGATATCTCTCATTACTTTGTCAATATTTTAGATATCGAATCCTCCGCAAAAAAAAACAGAAAAAGCTCGGTAATGCATGCGAACGCGGGTAGACTCACGAGATGGATTATATGCAGTGAAGTATATACCATGTATTATGAGACTGTGAGAAATTAAATTCCTTTGGAATTCCTCTAAACTTATACTGAAATGAATGCATTTTCTAAATCAGACGGCTCGAATCGAATTCATAAAGGTACTAGAAGCAAAGGTATAGTACCTTCCTACCTCCTGCCAGAGGATTTGGTCTACCGTTGTTACGCCGTCACAAATACAGTGATAATGACCATTGAAGGCGGGATGCGTAAATGAAAATTTATTTTGAGCGATTAAATATGACGTTGGCCGAGATTTCGAGACACATCGACATTAAGACTAATATTTATCAAAGACAAAATTATTATTTAATGGAGCTTAAGTACTGCGATGGCTATTAAAAACTTGAAAATAACTGATAACCAGTAGGCTAGTTGATTTAAAACAAGCAAAAAATGACGATTAATGAGCAAAGATTTCCGTGACCAGAACTTGAATTTTCCTGCAATAATATTTCGGTTGGCAGGGGTTGACCACCCCACTATTCCGGGATCTTTTTATTTTTTTATTTCCAGAAAGAAAGGGCAAAACCCCTTCCAGTGGAGCTCACTCGAGTGGTTTCAAAACACAGGAAAAATCGTAGAATAGCAGGAGGTCAACCCCCGCTAACCGAGGTTCTTACCACTCTACTGCTACGGACCGGTGTGCTATCAGGTAGAAAAAGGACGTTGGATCTAGAAATCGGTTTCGCGACGAGAATTTGACAAATGTCCGACGGGAGACGGTTGGCAATGACGGATGTCCAGCACAAGCGGCCCCCTCTTTATTTCCATTAGGGGCGATATTAGGGAGGATCTCCTTTCTCCCCCGGACCCCGCACTCAGTTTTATGCCGGGACAAAACCAACCCCGTCGTCATCATTTTGACTTTCATCACTGCCGCCGCGCCGTGGCAGTTTTCCGAGGAGGGGAATTTTTCTATTTAAAAATCCGTTCATCACCCCCCGAGTGATGTATTGTCTTCCCCCGTCGGTTGTCTACGAGATGATGTGGACTATAATTAATCGTGCGTTTTATTAAAGGCTCGTTGTACAGTTATTACCGATACCTTTTCATCCTTTCTGTTTTATTTCCGACGACATCTAAACGGGGCGGATTGAATAGGAAGCCGGAAGGTTGTAAACAATTTTTTTGCGATTAAATCGAAGACTAAGGTTAAGTTCAAAGCAGCCAAATATTTCTTCCGATAAATAATTTAAAGCGATATACGCGCGGATATAAATATTAAAATACATTTTAATATTTTGGAACCGAACGCTAGTGATGATGACGAGAATAAATAAGCGTGTTGGAATCTACGAGTTTATTATTTTAATAAGTGAGAAATTAATATAAAGTTTCCCATCCGATCTTTTGACAGTAAATAACAACAGTGGACCGTCGCGTAGGTGCAGCAAAGTTGGCGAAAAGACCGGTCTATGAGAAGAGGCCAATCGAAGATCGGTCTTTTCCCCGTCGGTCGGTGACGTAAGGTTTTCGGCAAGGCGTTATTGGAAGGTCCTAGCCCGGTTGGGGGACGGGCCACCTGGGTAATGCCATGCTAATCTATTCATGGCGTTACCGCGTCCCAGACCAACATAATTCAGTTTGATGCCGTAGCATCTCACACAGTGGCCGTGCCCAGTCTACAGTTTAAATTATGGAAATGGCAAATGATTTATAATGTTAACAGTTAAGCATTCCGTAAATCCTTTGTCACCGAGGGTGGCCCCGGAGGGGGATCTCCATTATTACGCGTACCCCCCACCGTATAACGTAAAATCCCTCTGCATTCTAAAACTAAGCCCGTACTCTCTTAATGAGGATAATTTAAACTACATATATTGTCGAGGTGTTAAATGGTTAAAACAAATCCAATAATTTAACCAACACAATAATAGACTACTAAAGAAATTATATTTATACCGAATCGACTCTTTTTTTCTTCTTATTTAATTCATTAAAACTTCAGCGATGTTTCTCTGTCCATGAATTTGGATTTAAATTTCGGTCAATAGAATTTATCTTTGGGAATGATGCTACAATTGGACGCAGGCCCGACCGCAAGAAGGGGGTTTTCTGCGAGTCCACTACACCTTGGCCGAGGCGTTAAACGGAGGGGTGTTGTTAGGCTAATGACATAAAAGGTCATGGAATAATGTCGCATGAGGAATAACCGGACCACGGGTAAACCGGGTCTAGGCAACTTCATGGCGCGGTATTGTCGACGTCTCCCATTTGTCGTAGCTGGCACAGCTTCGGCGGCGCTAACGAGACGTTGGACCCACGAAGTATAATTAATTGGAGGATTGATCACAGTTATTTTAACCATCCTGTAAAGCACGCCGCAGGAATCCGTCCGGTCTTTTGGCAGCGACCACCGGACTTTACCGGCCTCAGTGTCCCAAATTGATTCCGCGATAAAGTACGGACGAATCGACTAGGACAGTGAAACGGAACTACTACGGAAAAGAAAAATGAATGAAGTCAAAGAACTGATTATGATAATATTTTTAAGAATAATAATATCCAGTTCTCCGTCCGAATTTACTGATGCGGAGGATCAAACTCTCACTCATTTGTCTTGCGACAGTTGATAAGTGCGAGGTTTGATAAGTGTGGTAAAGAAATTATTTTACCATCGTTTTTTCAACAAAATTATTTGTTTTCAACATGCTTTTCGTTTAGGGAGATAGACTTGGTCCAGGAACTTTTCAATATTTTCACCCCCGAAACGTATTTTCTTTCATAGCTTATTAACTAATTACCTTATTTATCAAACTATCATCGTACGTGAAAAGCAAGCGGCATGGAAGTAAGTGAATTTTGGAATGCGGTAAAAGACGAATTTCCCCTTCGGAGGGTGGAGAATTTTAATTCGGGGATTGTGTGGAACTTTCGTTTAACCTCCTTTTGGCGTAACATACAGTATTATAGTGCTGGACAACAGAGAAGAGACAGAAAATTGTCGGTTAATACAATAAACGGACAAAGATATATTTTAGTTGTTCAGTCAATTTGGGGAATCAGTTTTAGCCTCATAAACGATACCTAAGATATAACGCTTAAGGTTTAACGTTCCTGCGGCCCGCCGCTTTCTCGATCTGAACCTGGCTAAAATCCTTTCAGAAACCAATTATTCCCGCAAGTTTCCATTTGCACGGTCTTCGTACTTAGACTTTAAACGCATTAAATTCCAGAAAATTAATTATGAAAGTTCGTGACTCCGCGGTATTGGGGCCGGTCCGACGACCGCTTTAAGATTTGAAAGGCCCGGAATATAAGTTCTGAAACGGGAACTAAACGTTGGGAACAATTGTTCCGAATCGATTTGCAATTAAGCTCCCTATTTATGTCGCCATATAGTATCTCAGTTTCAAACATTATTCGTAATACACTGAACACCTTCTCTTTTCTGGTTATACTATCCCATAATTCACTGAACGCCTACTTTTTTCTGGTTATATTATCCCGTAATACACTGAACGCCTTCAATTTTCTGGTTATACTATCCCGTAAAACAATGAACCATTGCACATCGATTTGAATAGCACGTTTCTGGGCGCCTATCGATGTTGGCATTACTCAAAATATATCACATATATAATGCTGCTGGTATCGACAAATTGTTCTATTACGGTTATTTCGATTTTAATGATAAGAATTGAAACGGCTGCGGAAACCTTCCTTCTGAATATGATCTTCAATAATGTTTATAATTGCTGAGAATAATCAAAACACTGTGCTTTGTGTAGTCATCCAGAAGAAAATTAATAGAAAGCAATTGCCACTGACTAACATTGGCGAAGCCAGAACTAAGCATGTAAAGCATGTAAGGCGAAAAGAATGTTGTATGTGCATGTATGTATTGTGTATTAAGGGATTATCGAAAGTTAATTTTCCATACAATAACTGTTTGTTCGCAATTAAACTAAATTCGTGCAAAGAGTAAGTTAACGACGAAGGCAGATTTTAAGGCTGCCCCTTACGGGCTACCGCCCGGGCTGCGCCTTCTCAGGGAGGGTAACTCAGAGGTGCTTACAGTTAATACCTTAGTACCTGAGAGGGGTGTTGTTTAGTTTTATAAGCAGGCGTGTAATTGTTCCTTATGCAGTGCGGAGTTAATGTGAGCCGGGGTTACTGGACCCTTACACTAGTGTAACTCGGAGTGAGTTCGAGGAGCCGGTAAGACTTCGGCAAAGCAACAGCTCAGAGACAGTTTAGTTTTCTTTTTAGCTCATTCTCTCAACAATCGGTGAGAGCTAAAAGTTTTCCTTTCAGTACTGCCCAGTGACCGGTTTTTAAACGTGTCCCGAAAGGGAGAAACGGCTCTGAATCTAGTAATGCGCTGCCGTCATACCGTATAGGACTCAGTTCCGATGCCTGTTGCTGTCGCGAAGTCTTTTCAATTCATTTCGGAACGGGCAATCCCGCAGCACGTGGCTCCATTCTCGCATGCGCACTTCAAGTGGTCCGACAGGCCTCGCCTCTGCAGATGACCACTGAGCGGTCATTATTATTATTATTATTATAACTTGGAACAACAAGCCGATGCTCCACTCGGGTGACTGGTCGGCTGCAGTCGGTTCAGTCTCTCCAATCCTCTTCTCGTACTCTCGAGTTTACATAATAGTAACCTGTTTTGTTTTTACAAATTACATGTACGATAGTATAGTTTCAATATACGTAGTATATCGTTGACGATATGCAAATTTGATACATGCATACCGGCCCGCGGGCCTTTCTACAAATATTAAGACTAAATATACTTGTATTGTTCACAACGTTGTAATGTTAATCGGGAAAAGCTGAGGTCTTCAGCCATCCTGTTACAACATTCCAACGAAGCTGTAGCCAAAGGGAAGTTTAAAATGCCGGCCGACCTTTTTCACAGGGTCCGGGGATAAATTGTTCCCGACGGAAAAGCGTTTGAAACCGGTGAAGGGTGGAAAATGTGAGGGACTTATTTTGCGATTGGCCTCTTCCCGGCCGGCCTGTATAAGAAGCAGGGGATTATCGACGTCTTAGCGGCACAATGCGGGAACGGATCGAGCTCTGAACTTCAGGGAGAAAAAACCAATATTGCGGGGCTAACACGTCAAAAAATCATTTTAACCGCAATTTTTTTCGACAGAAGCCCCTCCCCCCGCCTTTCCACCGAGCGACCGGACTATAATACCGGGGATTAAAGGATCGAAGCTTATAGAATACAAATATGAACTTTATAAAACGTATATTGGAGTGAGGAATTTGGCCTTTATCCGTTCCTTGGGTCTCGATAAAATCCAGTTAACCTAGAATATAATTGAAATCGTATACGGGACTATCGGTTTTTTCAGTGAGGAATGGAACCCTCCGAGCTTACGAGCTATGCGGGACCCGAGGCGGTGTATTTCGGTTGAGTCCAGTTTGAGATGTTGAGAATTAATGTTTTGCTAACGAAGAAGCGTTTATACGACGAGAGAAGAACCTAGGAGATTAAGGGGAATTATCGGTGGGTTTATTTTCACCGTTGTATTAACAATTCCGGAATTTTCCATTCCAATCTATGGTTCCGATGGAGTGATCAGAGCGTGTAAAGCGCTCAAATTCTCCTGTAAGATATTGACGTGAAGACACATATGCCGGACTGTCGAGTCAATAAATATAATCGTTTGTTGAAGTACTCTCGTTATATATTTCTGGGAAATACATGTGGACGCCTCCGCTAAAATATCAACAAGACTAGCCGATGATTGCATTCGCATTAAGTTCTGTAAATTTTTTATTTGTACTTCTTTCTGGCATGTACATGGCAAGCCGCCACTTGCCGAAAAGCGTTTCCGAGAGTCGGGGTAGAGACTTGTGGCCTACGCCACTATAAACGCTTTGATATATCGATGGGTCGATACGTAATTCTCTATTGGCGGAGGCCATAAGCGACGGAGGGCGGTGAAAGGCGGACGTCGGCCGCCTAAGACGTTCCGGTAGCCCACGATGATGGATCATTTGCCCGGGAGGCTACGACAAATAATCTAATTCCCGTTTCGTGCCGGGGATGGGCTCGTCGAAATAAAGCCCCGCGGGGCTTTTCGAAGCCGCCCCAGTTTGATTTATAAGCGCCGGCGAGTGGGGGGGGGGGCTCAGCCCGGACTAAAGACGTAAGGAACAATGGCGAAAGAAAATATTTACCTACATAAGATATTAAACGATATTAAATCGTACCCTCCGACGGAACACTACTAACAACGGCCAGGAGGCGGATCGATCGGTATAAGATTCGAAAACGGTCATTCTTCCAGAATCAGAGTATGTTCATCCGGTAGTTATAGCGTCGCGAATGTGTTGTTTATAAAGCTGGCGGGAGCGAATTTTTCCAAAAAAATTACACATATCGAATTTATATACATGCAAATTGCATTATTGAAAATGTTGAATCTGGTTTTAGGCTTCTGTTACGGGTTGGTAAAAGCATAGGTCTTTCTATACTAGATATACTAGTTTATATATTTCGGAAACTTGGCTTTACTCCTGTTCCTACAGCAATCCCCAAAGGGATGAAACGAGGGCTTATGGCGCATTTAGATAAAGTTTTCTCTGTTCTCGTATTCCGCACGATGCAAAAATTGCTTTGTTCAGCCGATAGTTATGGCGTCGGCCGTTTGTCCGACGTGAGGCCGGCCAATGGTTACTGGAGGGAAGTGGCCGCGATTTGGGAGTATGTGGAGGGGAACGCGTTATGGAATACACGTCGGTAGCCGCCGGGGTTTCGGAGCTCAATATTTAAACAAAAACAGTCCGACGGGGGTGTTCCGATGAATTTTTAAACGCTGGCATCGGCCGAAATTCAGCGCCCAGTCCGCTCCCACGGCGGACATTAACGGCAAATATTTAAATTCTTGATCGTTTAAAAAATATCCTCGCCGTGCTCCGCAGTCCGCTCTAAATGAGTTCTCCGATTTAACGTATCATTTATTTGTTTGCAGTTCTATTTTATTCTTTCACAATTCCGTACTCGCAGCCTGGTTAATAGAACTGGTGCGATAAAAAAACACTTTTATTATTTCCATAGTGAAAGGGTGTACAGAATAATCCATAAATTCCGGTACATTGCATTTTATTGTTTTTTAATAATACTTGGGAGATATTATTGTTTGGCATTGTTGTTTGAATTACTCGACTTCTACTATCGATACGTAAATATTATAATTATTCGAAGGAATAATCGAGTGAAATCGACACTTCTTTTTTAAGTCCGGGTCATAGTCCGAGAGTGATCCTGAATTCGACGCGATTTTTCCATATTAAGTATTAAAGGGGCCGGATAATTATTCGACCCTCGAAAAACTGCGGCCCCTTCCATTTTCCATGGGCGGAGAGTGAAACTGAAAATTATTGGATGGCAAATTCTTTATAATCCCTATTTTAGTGGGCCCCTTTTTGGCCGGGTCTGGCCCCTTCGGAGTTGGCAAGAACCACCGCTTAAAAACTCTGGTATTTAGAGAGCACCGAGTGAGAGAGATAGTAGGTTGTTCCAGATTTACATATATGAGTTTGCTATTTTTTTTTTATGTTTATAGGGACGATAAACAAATACAAAAATTGGGCAAACGAAAGAGTTTACGGAATTTCCCGTTGTTTACCGAAACGGTTCGTCGGTTCAAATGCCCTTTTTAAATCCTGGAACACACCGTATATCGGCAATTAGCGCAATGGCGCGAAAAACAAATGATGAGAAAATGAAAACCCTCAAAGAGGAGGTGTTTAAATACTATATATGGCACTGTGAAGGACCGAAATTAGGGAACGCCAATAATCTCCAGTGAATGTCGACACATCATTTTTGGTTATATTATATAATTATAAAATTATATTATTATACATTCTAACCATCACCGGTATATGTAGAAGAGAACAGATAAGCTCTCCTGATCCCGACCGTGGTCGTACAGACGCCCGAAATGTGTTGTTGGAATAGAAGACTCGGACTTATATAAGTTAGTAAACAAAAATAGGTACCCTCGAGCAGCTTTATACCCGTAATCAGTTTCTTATTTGTAAAGAAAATTTACGTTCCGCAGATGAGATGCCTATAATTGCAAGAAGAAGTTGTCCACGACTAAATGCAGACATTTTAATTACAGAAATTAACTTGTAAAATAAATATAAGCCTCGCAATTTTGCCTGTCCTCGCTGAGGTTTTGGTATCCCGTTATTTTCAGTAGCATTCTGTACTTGTATCGTTTGCCCGAGGGGCATCCAGTCCGCTCTGTCACTGTACTTGGCACTTTAATATATATATATATATATATATATATATATATATATATATAAATATCGTGATGTACCACTGGCTCGGTGCGCGATTTTCCATTTACAGATACGGTGGGTACAAAGCCTGGCAATCTCAGAAATGGTACTGTCCTCGTACCATTCGTCTTACCTTCTATTTTATTTCGAGCGGCAGTGTTTTAGCGGTGGTCCCCTGTTTACCACGGAAGCCGGTGCTTACAGGATGCTCCGTTGGCACTTGGAAACCGGTATATCGTTAGACGAAATTGGAGAGCGAAGATATTCCAATGCCTCGCGGGGCGACTAACAGGTATCTGAAATTATTAAACGTGATTTAAAATATCAACAATATAGTCAATGAACGAAGGTTTCTGCGACCAGACTTTGAATTATCACTGACTTCCCGTAAGACCGCGTAATAATGTTGGAAGAACCTCGGTTGGCAGGGGTTAATCCCCTGCTATGCCGTGATTTTTCATGTATTTGGAAACCACCCCTTCATTAGAAGGACTTTTGCCCTTTCCTTCCGGACCCCTCACGTGCGTTGTTTTGGTCCGACGGTTTCTGGATTGTCCAGAAAATAAAAAATAACTTTAATAAGGATATAGGTTCCGGAAACAAGTTTTAATCCCAAGAGAGTTAACGACACCTCACCTTCAGGTATATATAGGACCCCGAGGTGATGTAATCTTCAGTCGGACTAATGGAACTGGTAAGGGTTCCGAATGTATATATACAAATATATATAGAGTCGTTCCAGGGTGAATTTACAGGAGTATTCCTGAACCTAAAAAAAGATTAATCCCTGTGAAATAGAGTACGGAGTCGGCTATAAACCAAATGTTTTATTTCCGTCGTATGAGTATCAACCATTTGTCGTACGTCTACCGCTGCTGGAGAAAAGTCCCACGCACCGGTAGACCCGAGACAAAGCCGCCGGCACGCGAGCTATATGGCCCCTTATGGTAAATTCATGCTCGCCCAAGGGACACGGGAGCACGTGTCAGTTTTAAGATTCACCGAGGGTCCCCAAGCAACGGGAACATATTTACAGTTTCGGTGCACTCTCAATGTACCAAGAAAGCGTTTTATTATTCTGTTGAAGTGGATGAGGATAATTTGCTACCGGAGATTCGAACTACGGGCCCAATCCATTGGAGATAGTTATTATTGCCCTATAGATGGGAATCAGTTGTCCAGGAACCAATACAGAAAACTGGTATTCAATGTCACCCACTGGACTCAACACTGGTTGTATATTGAGTCGCTCAAAACGTGAATTGAGTCGCAAAAATGGGGCTCAAGAAGACCAGTATTCAGTTGCGAAAATTGGGGTCTAGACATGTATTGAGTTGTGGAAAACACTCTTACTCTCACTCTCGCGCTCGCTCTCACTCTCGCTCTCGTTCTCCCTCTCCCTCTCACTCTCACTCTCACTGTGACGGTAGGGAAAACATGCTGGCTAAAGCTGAAGAAACTACAAATAAAATACATATAGCGGGCGATAATGACAGGCGTGTGTAATGACTGTCACAATGATACTAAAGATGACAGGAATCCGAAACCGGTCTGGGTCGAGACCAAAAATCATGCGAACGATGAAAAATTGCCTAGTATTTACGACACCGGCGAAACACACATAATATCCGCGGTGTTTTCTTCCGTGTCTGAGACGAGAAAACCTCCCCCTCTTGTTTTCCCTCGAGTAAATTTCCGTTCGGCTCCACACAATCCTCCCCATTCCGGCCGAACAACTTCCGGCCTCTTCCCCATCGCACATGTGTCACCGCCGTTTCATATTTCGAGGCAAAAGGAAATATCCCTGCGGTTCCCTTCGCTCCTCTCGTATCTTAGACCAGTTTCTGTATATTAATTTTACCGTGATGTGTATCATTCTTTGTTTCTCTGTGTCAAAACAAGAACGAATGTTTTTGGCGTTCTCCGGCCGAAATTGACGAACAGGCTTCTATAAAACGAACGGATCTCGGAGTTGGACTACATCCTCTGTAATGTTTGGTTAATAAGCTCGGCTCTAATCATTTTCTTACGCTTCTTATGCATAACACTAGTAACCCGAATATTGAATAATAATACGATATCCGACCGAAAATCGGCAAAAAAAGTGTTGAGTTACGAAATAACTTCGGCTACGGTAGGGTGAATTCTCGGGCACGTTTGAATTCGATAAATGGAGCACGAGGAAATAACGAGATACGGTCGGACGCACATCCAAATATGTCTACGTTTCATTTTCGCCCGAATTGTATTTTTATTGCGAATAATAATTTCAAAAAGAAAGAAAGGAACACGGGTCCAATAAATTGGAAAATGTCCCGATCTAGTTCACTGAAGTGCGCCGAAAAATTGAAACAATTGCGCTACAGAAACGATCTTTCCCGGTACAGCGAAATAAAAATACATCGAATTAAATTATCGAGGAAATTATTAAAGAAAAATAAAGCTCGTAAGAAAGAAGGACGATGTTATTTCAAGACTGAATTAGTATTATATAATCGTGTAGTGATTTCAGTTAGTTATTGTAATTACTTTCGATGTGATCATTATATAGGCTTACTCAGGAGGGAAGTAGCGGGTTCTTTTGTTGAAGAGATCTAGAGCTCGATACCTCTCTCGAATTGAATTTCATATCTATATTTAGAACCAGGTAAAGAACCCGACACCGAAGGGCTCAATTTTTAAATTGAATTAAAAGGAGGAACTCGATAAGTGGCCTTAAACCAGTACTTCAAAAACTGCTTCTCCAATATCGAGTGCGGAATTAAAGCCGTCGCTCGCACAGTGGCGTAATTCCAATTAAAATAAGGTCGAGAGGAAATTAAGGTGACAGAGACCTGTTCACGGCGAGTTTTTAATTCGACAAATATTTTTCTAGCCTATTTATCTGGTCTACTCAGAGGGGTTTGGTGTGTTCCGACCAAACAAGGTACTAGATAGGTTACAGGTAGGACACAGCCGATAATATTACGCTCCTACAATTTCCCTTATTGGCAGTATATACGAAACCGATTGTTCGGTAGGAGCTAAAGCGCTGGGGATTGAGGGATCGACTGGGGACGCGGCCCCTCCACAGGCAATTGATGAGTTGCTGTACTGGGATTATAAATTTAGGTACTAGGAGGGGCGGCCAGTGCATATGCAAGTAACCCCCTGGCAATTAATCTGGATTGGGACAGCCTCGGCGTTTCGGGTGTTGGGGGGTTTCCCCCCTTCCAAATAGATAGGGCCAAAAAATAATACTTCCAATAATCACTAACTTCCGCTAGAATCGAGTTATACTGTGGAAAGAACTCGGTTAGCAGGGGTTGATAACAGATTAAAA
Source organism: Lethocerus indicus (assembly GCA_019843655.1). Classification (NCBI taxonomy): domain Eukaryota; kingdom Metazoa; phylum Arthropoda; class Insecta; order Hemiptera; family Belostomatidae; genus Lethocerus; species Lethocerus indicus. The sequence continues at coordinate 45,787,380 of JACDQD010000001.1, forward strand.
TTGAAATTGGCTTCGGAACACTGTCGCTAACTTGTATAGTCATATATATCTTGTATATATGTATATATATATATATATATATATATATATATATATATATATATATAGATATTTATTTATTTATTTTTATCAAACAAACGGAGAGAGTAATTGCAATTAACCGAAGAGATTTTGGACGCCTCCCGGAATCGTACCGGACCTTATACGCTATACCCTTATCGATACCCGCCGGAACCTATTTATCGATTCAAATATTAAATGAACTGAAATAAATAAAGTAACCATAATAAATAAATGAACTTTGATATAAACGCGAATGTTTGTAATTATTAAAATGTTCAAATGAAATTGATTCTACCCGCGTGGCTACTGAGTCCGCATCGGATATGTGGCTGGGGTTTCCCATCTGGGTCCGGCGATCGAACCCTTCCCCTCCACCATCTCTCAACAAGCAGCACGGGTCCATCATGTTTTTTATATGCGGTCCGCCCGCTTCAGTATTCATGTCTCAACCTGTAGTCGGGCCTCTACTCGAAATGAAATCGTCCGTCGTCGGGGGGGTGTCGGTATTATTCAAGCCTGAAAAGCGCTAACAAGCGCTAACCGAGTGGGCAAATCACTAAATTGCCTCCGCCTTTACACCGACATATTCCGACGTTCACTGCACCCGTAATTTATTTATCGGCTCTAAAACACGTGACGACGAGATTCTCCTGAATACTAACAGGCGTCGATAAACTGCAATACCGGCTGTAATATATATCGCGAAACTAAAACAGTTGTGGAAAAACCCTCGAAACGAGTGAAAAATATCAGTCGCGAACGCCGCGCTATTCGTCCTTTTTCATGCTCGGACTTCTTCCTAAGAAGGAGAAGACCGTTATTCTTCGTCGCCCTTCCTATTCTTTATATTGTCTCCTGACAGAAAAATACACGGAATATATCTTTTCAAATAAGACCTTCCTCTTGATACAATTACTCGTTCGCTTCACTCCTTCGGGTTCAAAACACCGCAACTGCCACTAAATCGATACGCAGCTTCCGAGGGGGATTGTTTAAGTTCGCTATTTGTATTCGGGGAATTAAATTTTTTCATTCGGTACAGACGAGAAGCTTCCCACTGTAGATGCGACACTCTTCAATGCCTCCTTATAAAGTATCCACCTATCAAAAATATATATAATTCTATAGAAAGTTTAAAGGTATTTTTATCCTTAATTGCTCCATTCCCTTTCCATCCTTTACGGGCTCCGTTCCGTGCTATGCTAAGCATCGCCAGTAGCACTACGTCAGTAATTTAGGTTATGCATCCTACACAAGGGAATCCTATAGTATCTGGTATCTGATATTTCTTTTCTGCGCTATCTATTCCAATATTTGATAAATACCGTTTAACCGATGGTAGTAGAATATTTAATCTGGATGCATACTGGGCTGCGTTTCGTTGCCCCCGGATCCGAGGTTCAATCGACGACTGGTAGAAACAACGGCGGAGGTCCCCGGCCGTAATCGACGGGGTTCAGCAAATTTGCATTATCGGCGTGAACTGTGGTGGGGGGGGGAGGCAGGTTGTGCGAGGGCGGAGTTTCAAATTAATTAATAGTTGTGGACTAATTGAACTAAGAGTCCAAACAACACCGCTTACCCATTATCCGACTACAAGTATGGGCCGCAATTTACACCAGGCTGTTCCACAAAAATTCATTAAAAAAAGAAATAATAAAACAGGGTACGAAATCTACGCAGCAGATTAGGGATGTATATATATATATACGCCCACGGTCGCCTGTTCTACAATATATTTTCCATTTACTCTTTTATAGTCATGCCTGTAGCAAATTACAATACAACATTCTTAGACATTCAATGAAGTTGTAAAAAAATAATATAATAAACGAAATAATAAATAAATTAAATAATAATACAACAGTAATAATAAAAAATAAATTTAGAATAATGTTGGTTTTCATGACGAATACGGCGATGGACCGAAATAGAACTAACTTAAGGTCAAATGGGCAAATCCCCTTTACAGGTTTACAAATATATTTATAAGAGGTACATAGAATGATTAAATATATACCCTAAATTAACATTCATAACACCCGGAATTCAACCCATTAGTTTCGAGGTGGGCGAAATTTTGTCTTTCCCATTTTTCCCCCCGACGGTTAATGAAAGTTATACTTTAAGAGTCTGAAGAAATTACAACTTCCACGCGGATAAAAACTAGACCAGAAGAAATAGGATTTAGGGCCTTTAGGGCTCCGGTGAAGAGGTTGCATATATTATAAGATAATCCCTGTCTCAATATCTCAAATATTAAGAAAGTTACGGAGGGAAGGAGGGGGGTCTTTATTATTCAGAAGGACCGTTTAATAAGTGAGCGCTAGAGGCGAAAAATATTTTTTCCATAGTACCCTTTCGATCTTTCGCTAGTCCGGTCTTTTGCTAACAGGCGTTTATCGACAATAGTACTTACAATCGTCTCTATTCGCCATAAAAAAACAAGGGTGTTGTCAATCCGTCGGCGTTAGGGTTAAGTCGCATGTTAAATTTCATCTCTGGACGCGATAAAGAACGAAGTAGGAAAAAAGCGCCCTGGGCGGGCGGTCGGGCCCCCGAAACTGCGGCCCCGAGAGTCTGTTTTCGGTAGTAAAGTTTGTTCAGTAAGCGCGGGGGTGTCTGTTTGTTCAGTAAGGTCCGGTCTCTATTATCTCCGCCCCCGGGGCCGTTCCAAATATCGACCCGGGACGAGGAAGGTGTAAATAAAGGATGACTCTGCGAGTCAGACTAAACACCCTGCATTAAAACGCGGGTCTCGTTAGTTTCCGAAATTACCGTTCCCGAATTTGTTTTTCGTTTCAAATATGATCGGTCGAAGGAAATGGTGGGGGTTCCTTTTTAATTTAAACCGACCTTAATTTTCTTCCAGCTGCTACTAAGAATAATGTTTTTAGATTAAGCACGTCGTCTCACTTGTTCGTGACTTTGCCATACAAAAATATAACAAATGTCATACCGGAATCTTATAGTCCAAACCGTACTCTTTCCGGATATCCCAAACTTTCCTTACACATGCCTGAAAAGGAAGTGCCACGTGATCTGAAGAACATACCAGAATAATAAATTTAAAAAAAGGAGATAAGCCAGTTGAGTTCTGCTCCATTAAGCTCCATATTAGTGCTACTTTAACATCAATGTCTTTCATTAACAGTTAACAAAAATAAAAAAAATTAGTCTATTCGTTTTCGGGGGTTTTCTTGCCATTGCGATCGAGCCAGCGTCACGTTTAGTGTCTCATTTATTGTTTGGTCGGCCGTAAGTGTTACCGTTCAATTTCATTCCTGAGTCCTTCGTAAATAAATTGATGTCCGACGTGTAAACGATTTTCAGTTTATGCCTGAACGCGGTTTTCGATTCTGAATTATACAGTCGAGTACGCAGGAGTGTCGCGTCAGGGTCGAAATTTGAGACGAATTCACAATTTGCGAATATTTTTATTCGCGCGGCCGCTTCGAACGGAAGCTCGATTACCGGATACTGCAGTACGGCTCCGTTTTTGTCGAGTACATTCGAGGCGTGAAACACCCGAAAAACCCGAAAATTCGATGCGCGAATCGTGTAATCTGTCGGCTTTATCGTATCCATTTTACGGGCAATGCAACGTATATTCTTTAAACTAATGTAGTTATTCCCTAAACTCATTACCTGTCTGGAGTTTCGCCAAGTGTTAATAAATTATTATTTGAGACCGGTATTAAACTGAAGTGGGATTTTTAAGCGATCTCTAAGAAGCCCGCCTACCCTCCAGCGGCGTTACACCCTCCAAAGTCGAGGCTTACCGGTGTCCCATTGTTCTTGGTCAAGGGCCGTTCCAAATATCGATCACCGCCCGAGTATCAATGTAAATAAGGGATGGGCTTCTCGTCGTGTCAGTTACCACTGTTACGCATAGTTTATCTAGAGGAGTCATCGTCCTATAGCCTGTAAAATACAGATTGCTGATGGGCCCGTTTTGTATTTTTGTATATTTATTTTTTATCCGTTTTTTTTATTTTTCTAGATGGCGAAAAGCCGAAACCCAGCGTAGGAATGGGGGTATTAAAACCCAGTTTTAACACATTATTATTTCAGCGATTCTTAAGGGTACACCCGAGTTGGGGAGCCCGATTATTTTTTAATCGGTCCAAATTTTTAATGAAAAAACTTTTTTTTTAATTACTGCTCATCCTTAATTTACGGTTTTCATTTTTTTAACGAGTTCTAAATATCGATCGCGGTCCGAGATGTAAATAAGGGATGACTTTTGGAGCGGTGTTTCCTCGGCCGCCGGATCCGATTCCAAACAACAATGGAGAGGAAGCAATGGGGGGTTTTCTCGTGGGCAATTTATTCCGGAGGGCGGCCTTTGTCGGGGCGTTCTTGAGATATTCGGGTGGGACGAGCGCCCACGCTCTCCCTATATCCCCCCTTCCCACCGGTATAACGGATGCGTCCCCGCAGTCCCGACGAGTGGAAAACAAATTAAAACTTATCTCGCGGGCGCTCCCCGCGGGTTTTCCGGCTGGGGGGAAATTAGCCAGGAAAATCCGGCCGCCATTTACAATATAATATATTTATAATAGGGCCGCTCCCAGAAGCACAGTCGGTTAGACCATTGTGTAAACCTTCCCAAAACTCGAACCGTGTAATTATGGAAACTCACTACCGAATTTTGAAAAATATGAGGATTTCTTTAGTCCCGATTTTAAATTAGGTAAAAGAAAATGTAGAAAGGTTTCGGCTCTCTCCGGGGTAAGTATTATTGTGTTCGAGGCACAATTCATACTAGTAACGTAAATGTCCGACTGTTATAATCGGGTAGCACTCTGCTCCTTGGCCCAGCGGCTTGTTAAAAAACTACCACGAGAAGATCTAGGAGATCTCAGGGCTTTCCTCCCAGGTTAAAAACACACGTAATCTACGCAAATGTTTTCGGATACTAATAAAAGACGCAGTTTGACAGAAGGATTGATCAGAAAGGTTCGAATTAGGGAAATAAAAAAGAAACTAACCGCCGTTACCGTTCGATTCGGCGATCGTTGTTTCCCTCTTTCTGACGGTGAAGCATCCCGTCGACACTATGCTCTATCGGCTAGAACCGCGTGAGGAAATTTCGCTCCCTCGATCCCTAGTTTATGCACGGCCGCAAAAGTCGGTCTCGGTGGCCGTATTTTCTGTTTTTTTTCCGCTAGCGTGGTCCTCGCGCCGGCTAAGAAAAACCACCCAATTTCAAGTTTATCCCCGGCCTGAAAATAAAAATAAGGAAAGTAAACTCCCTCCCCCAACCCCTCCCGAAATATGCGAAACCCAAAAAGCGAATATCGGATGCATTATACAGAAAGGCCGGGAATTTATTCCCCCCACTCCCATCCCGGCATTCGGTACTTCATGACTGTCTTCATGCATTAATGAAACTCCACTCGAACGTTGAACCTTTGCCCAATGCCGTTCCGAACGGATGTTTACATTTTCAATAAAATCGGCGATGACGAAAGGCTCCATCGAATTACCTAAGTCAACGTTTTCTTTCTTGGATAGAAGATTGACACGGAATCGGTATAATACTCGAACTTGTAGAAACAAAACGACGTTACAAATTGCTAATAAGACTCCTCGACAACAGATCACAATTAATAATTTTCAACTGTATTTTAAAACCTAGCTGGGTTTACGTTCCGAAAACAATTTTTTCCCAAATTGTCATTAAGAAATTATATTCCACTGTCGCCCGTCGCTAAAACGAGACCGACAACGACGGTAACCAAGTACCGGCTACTTTTATCGGTGAAATGAATCGGGAAGCTTAGTTCTGATTAATGACTTAATTATAGCCCTATGAAGTCGTAACGATAAGGCGAAGGTGGACACCCGTTCGATAAATATAAATTTAATTCTACATGTAGAATAAAGACAAATAAGATCGACCAAATGAGATTGGTTCCAGGAGAGAAAAAGGAAACATTTCCGATGGGGTAAACATGGTAGATTTAATAGGATCACAAAAAATATGATAATCATATTAATGGCTATCGATTTGTCATGACAACTGGCCTTCGCTCTTAACAAACTGGACGTGTCCTCGTTTGAGTGATTCTTCGGGAATCTCGTCTCGTATCTAGATAAACATTTTGGAATTAGGTCAATCAATAATTACGACCAGTATCAATTTGATTTAAAAAAAAACAAATTATAAGGGCTTTGTCCATTTTACGTTCGTTATACACATAATAAGAAAAATGTCCCATTGTGCACTCGCTGGGGTTTCTTCTTTAGATTGGAGAGGTGCGTGCACTACGAATTCACTTCCTTCTTTGTTTTTACGCATTGGCCAACTGGTTTATTGTATCTTGCTACCATTAACGAGAGATCGTAGGCAACGCGCTTAATTTTTGTTCAGTAGAATTGTGTTTCGGAAAGGAGAATAGTTTAATCAATTTGTTGTTTCGAAATCAGCGTGCTGCTACCTCCACAGCCGTGGTCCAAAAAGAGCTATCTTAAATACCGCGCTGCAATAACAGTTTTGATGTTGAGTACCACCTTTTTTTAACGCGATTGTGAATATCGGAGTGGTGTAGTTTTAAAGCTTCTAATCACACTTCAGATAACTATTACTCATTGCCTGTACCTATATCTTGCATCAACGTTGCACGTTGCAAGAACGAGATAGCTTAATTTCGAATAACATTTATCTCAACCGAAATCTAGAAAACCTTCCATCTCTATTTTCCGGATTAGGAGGTGATTTCACCCAAAGGAGGGCGCATTTAAACCATTAATGTGATTGGAATAATCACTGTCGACCCAATTTCTTTTAATACTAAGCCAAATTTTGGTCCCATTCCCCTCGTTTGGATGTGGCCTTTCCCCTATCGTATTGAGTCAGAGAATGAAATAGAATCAGCATTAATCATAGATCTTTTATCATCAGCGCAGTCACTCCTTCGGCCACAGTAGCCACATTAGTCATTATTGTCTCTTTGTTCTTTATAAGTGCGGACATGGTCGATTTTGCAAATTTATACCCCTTTCCAAATTCGAAAAAACGAACACCGTTATCGTGTACAGCTATAACTAAATTTGTGTATCGTCTCCGATGTACTATTTATATTAATAGAAAATAAAGCAGTTCTAATTCGGTATGTAGGAGCAGAGTCGGTAGCGTGCGTTCGTATGTCGAAAGAGTAAATACCCGACGGAAAATTACTTTCCAAATGTTAGGCGTAACCCAAGGATCCAACATATATAAGTTAGCGACAGCGCCACCAAAGGACACACAAAGGAACCCTACTCAGATAGTGCAGAATACGTACACGGAATTTCTTTCTCTTTGTCGGCGAAAAGTCGGGGAACCGTTGGAGGAAACCCGGAATACCTGAGTTTAGCCATCTCTCTCCCAATATCATATAAAAGGATAAGGATAACGATAAAAGAATTAATGAGCAGACAGTTTTGGACAACACTCTGGTTAGTTTAGTGGACGGTCGGTCTCCAAATACAATTTCAGTCTTTTTAAGCAAACCCTTATGCTTAAGGGTGCGGGATATATAGTGCCTATATTGTATTAAGCCTACCCTAACCCTGTTTCTAATTTCATTTGATTTTAGCGTGTGCATCTGTAACACGCATATGTTTATATATATATATATATATATACAGCAATATTAGGGGTGTGTACGTGGAGTCAGCTATATAAAGGGACCCCTCCTGAGGCGGACCCTATCCGGGATTAATTGCTGCCGGGTTACTTGCATATGCACCGACCCAAGGCCCCACAACCCCTAGCGCCCCCGCCCCGTGTACTACCTTAATTTATAATCCCAGTACAGCGACTCATCAATTGCTTCCAGCGTCCCCAGTTGAACTTCCTTGACCCCCGATCCGCCCAGTGGTTTACATCCGCGCCGTGTAATTGATCGGTAGATAATTGCTTACGAGGGGAATTTTTCGTGCGGGATTTTAACAATCTAGACTTCCCGTGGCAATAAAACCGTGATATTACTATAATATTAATTATAAATAAAGTAGTTACCGATCGAGGGGCGACGATGCCCAATATATATATTTTCCTTTTCTCAATTCCATCGTAGCGGAAGCAGAAGTGATCGCGGGGAGTGTAAACGAATAATGTATATATCATCGAGAAATGACAAATAATTGTCGAGGGTTTTTCATTGGGCGAACGGAACACAGTTTTTGTTCCCGTTTAATTAGTAAATTCCGCAGTCGAAATTTGTGTGACAATAAATCCACCGCTGCCGCCTCTCTTTCCTTCCTACGCGACAGGTAATTGACGCGCCCCCATTATTAATTCATTATTTAAATGCGGAGCATAGGCCCCCTCCCCCGCCAGCAGTAACTCTGGTTATTGGACCGTCGTTCCCCATACAAATGCACCGTTCCGAATATCCTGTTCCGCGTTAAATTTATTAAAGGAATGTATAGGACCGGGTTCGGGTCTTAAAACTTGATTCCGGGCCCCGAGAAACTTACGCGAAATTATTCCGCTCAGCAAGATCCATCTTGATTTTCATGCGGTGAATTCGCTGGGATCGAGAGCGGGCGGCCTTGTAACTACACTTTGGTCAGGTGTTCGGGAACAAACTACCCGACTGAGTTCCCGGTCGGCGGACCGAAGATTCCTTCAATCGAGCGGTTTAATTAATTAAACGGGTATACTCTCTGCCCTCGAATAGATTGGGAAGGTATTAATAAAGCTAACGTGTAAATAATTTCGAGGAATCGGGTTCAAAATATGACATTAGGACATCGGGTGAGACACCTATAATCAACTCTTACTACGGCTACTGACGAATCGGCTTGTTTCTTCAGGCTATGCTAGGGGGTCCCCATTCGGTGGTCTGGACCCTGTCGGCAACCTCGTTATGTCCGAGTGCTGTCGAATCGAATAAACACTACCGACATTTTTAATAACTTAAACAATTTAATTCGGCTAATAATGCACAGACGCTGTCAGGGCGCGGAATTTGTTTACATCTGATTTTACCTATCGTAGAAATTGTCGAAGAAACGGGCCTCCTATTTTTGTTTCCCGAACGGTCAGGATTCGGGCGCGAAACCCGGGAATGATTTATAACGCGGAAGTCGGCTGTAACAATCCAACTTGTACAAACGAATCGTCCACTTTTGTGGCGTTAACTGGTTATGAATTTGCCCCCGGATTCAAACGAGAGAAAGGGGAAAATAGAAAAAAAGAATTAAAAAATAAAAAATAAAAAGAAACAGTAAAAGGAAAATGAAAGGGCCGGGTGGGCCTGCCGGGAGAATCGGAGCGAAAAAAAATGGCTAGTGGATTCGAGAATACATTTTTCCCGGGGCCTAATTTCCTCGCTTCTGTCGGGCTTTCAGAACTTCGGGGCCGGTTCTTTCAGAAATACACTTTGAACTAGCAAATCGCCAGAAATTTCATTATTCCTGGCAGCGATTACGGCGAAATAACAGGACGATACGACCGAAATTGCTGCACTGTTCACACTACCCCCGTTCCCTTCGTTGACACTAAAGGAGTCTTAATGCAATAATAGAAAGGGAGAAGAGTTTTTCTTTTAAGTATAATATAAAATGAAAGCCAACGAAGATTTTTTACTTTTCGATAATACATACCGTCATTATCGATTGACCTTATTTCCAGATTTTAATCAGAGGGATCATCCCCAACGATGGAAATAGATTGCGGCAAGTTTTAGAATACTAAACTCGCGGATACTTCTCTACCGCGGTATTAAATGAAGTGAAATAAATCTGTTGCTACTTACAGCCGGATTAAACTCAAAAGGTACTTGTTTGGCGCGATCAATCGGCCAGCAAATTAGATAAAGTCAGGCTTATCTTTCCTTCTTCCTTTATCACTCTCAGATTTAGGATACGTTGGAATAAGAAACGATTAACACTTACGAATCGATCAAAAGTTACAAAGCGGTCAAGGATAGCGGTCAAGAAAAAGAGAGATTAAAATCAAGACTTATTTGGAATTCTACGGCCTCTCGTTCATCCCGATTTCACAGCGTCCCAAAACCCAACATCTGCAAAAAAGGATTTAGTTATACAGTTAATATATAAGTCGGTGTGTAATTGTTCTGTACGGAGGGTGGCAGGTTTTTTCTTCTCAGCGATCAAGAATTAATGGTTGGCGGATGAATAGTTAGGAAGACGTGATTTATCAAGTAAAGGGATAAAGAAAAAGAGAAGATGAATGGAGGATGAATGTTTATTCGCCCCGAATTTATTCAACAATAAATAATTATAATACAGGCATAATAATAATATTATAATAATTTTTCATACTTCATAGTTCCATAAAAATTCCCCCACTATGATTACCGTCTTCTATTAAGCCATTCGCAAAGAGAGGATTTTTTGGTGCATTCTCACCATAATCATCTAGCCTCAATATAGCTGTAATAGCTATAGCCTCAATAACATCGTAATTTATCTAAGAGTTTAATATTCTCGCGTACTTCAAATTTCGCCGAAATATAAGGGGTATTTTAGACTAGAATTTTAGTCTGGCGTAAGTACCTTAGATGGCTGCTATGAACACCCGATAAGACAGGTTTCAAAAAGTTTATAAATAATTCCTCATATAGCGTCCGGTTTGCAAATAACAATTTTCTAGAAAAACTTTCTGAACTACATATATATATATATATATATATATATATATATATATATATATATACATATGTTAAAATCGATCCATCGACTTGAAAAACATAAACGTTTAAATATTTCACTTACTCGGAACAAATTCACAGGGGAAATTATAACTACCGAAGGGAATTTGTCTTGTTGGTCGTACGAAATCCTACGTATTACGGCCGTATTCGGCTGCATATGGGTCTTCAACCGCAACTTTGGTCCCATCGGGAATTCAGGAGGGGTTCGCTTTGATTTACGAGGATCGGCTCAGACTTCCATTACGTGCGGACCGAACCGCCTTAGAATCGAAGTCCACGGCCCTTTGAGATCGAGCTAAAGAATGGATCGAATCTAAAAGTCCGTTTGTTCTTATAGTTTCTTTTCCTATTTCAGTCGTAAATATACCTGCACTCGGTGATATTTGACTTGACCGGTTTAGTCCCACCGCTTAAGGGCTTTTGACACAAACCCTGAGAGTGGACGGATGAAACGCTTTGTTAGGAAGTAGTGCTCCCACATTTTATTGAAATGACAGTACAAGAACGGGCTAATCAAATTTTTCTACAATTGAAGTTATTTATCATTTTTGCTTCGTATTTTGAATCTAAAAATTCACGATATACTTTCCGATCAAGCGGGGTTTGTATTGAACAAGCAAGCAGTTTTTTCGTATTTCTCAGAGCCGAATACTGCAATTTTGCTTTGTACAAGTTGGAACGGTTTACTTCCCGGAAACTGCGCATATATATAAAAAACCCACTCACTACTATGGACTTCAAAGTAATCCCTCTTAAATGCGTGCAACAGCCCCTATTTTTCCCCCTCGAGCTAAACATCCCTCTCTTTACTCCGTCGGATAGCTATCGAAATGAGATTGAAATCTGGAAGGTATAGAATTTCTTTTTCCGAAATCGGCACGACGTTGAAACGAACATTTCACACGATAAAAAAAATTAACAACGTGGGGGGCGGAGGACTACAAGTGGTCCAATAATTAAACGGTTGGGTGTGGCTGTATTTTATGGTCCGACCGTATTTCATCTTTAGGATGGGCCCCACTCTAGCTTTCTGTCCATTGCAGTGTGTTCTTGTAATTTCGCGCCGAATCCAACCGAAATAAATATTCCGGCGTCTGTTATTTCTGTCTGTTATTTCCGAGCGGCGAACGATACCCCGCGGTTATGGTATACGGCAGCTCTAATAATTACGAGGCCGCAAGGTAAAGTTTCCATTATAAGCCCGTGTCGAATTCGAAGCGGGGTTCGTTCGGAGGGATGTCTTCGCTGGATCCGACAGTAGCATGGGTATATATTAGGTTATTGGAAAAGTTGGTGCCCGATTTCAAAAACCAAATTAAATAGAACACATTTCATGGAAAATAGTATTAATAATTCCACGTTGCTTTAAATGGCGAAATAGAATCTAATTGTCAATGTGTTTCTTCGGTGGTGATCCGTGTATTATTATTCCGTAGATAGCGGATAAAGTCATTATCAATTCCGAAAGGTCGCCAAGAGCGAAGTTTACATTTTAGATTGGTCAACATTTCGAAATTAAACTCATGTAACAACACAACGAAAATGTAACGTATCATTTTCAATTTTGAATATTAACCCTAATTAAATTAACCCAATTAAAATTAGCTTATATAAACATCGTCTTATGGTTATGTTGACGGATTTAGATAACTGTCGCGTGATGATATGATTATAAAAGAACATCGCTTCTGCAACCTCAGAAAATCGGGTACGAACGTATGCAATCGCTCAATATCAATGGAGAACAAGAATCGAGTCTTTCTTGCCATTCAAAGAGATGGGTCGATGATAAACAATTCTGACCGCGAATTGTCTCGGGCTCGAAGATTAGTCGACACCGGCTTTTATGATTCTGCATTTTTCATTCTGATTATGAGTTATTTAAAAATCCGAACCCTCTACTTTCTTTCCAGATCGAATTTCCACCAATCTAAAAAATAACAAAATGTAAACGTTAGAGTATCAGATTTGTTATTGCGGTACAATTCAAATTTGAGGTTGAAGGGAAAGGTTTCGCTGCCCCGGTATGAGGATCAACACTGCAACTTTTTGCATGCGGTAATTCATTCCTTTGGATTGCGAGTATTATTTCCGCGGGGCAATCCCCGGATCTGCCATTACGCTGCAATTTGCTCTTTTTGCTTCCTTATGGATATACCCGCACACCCTCAGAAAGATGGTTTAGTGTTTCGAGCGTCGCGGCGTCAACTGCTTCACCCTTTCAATTGAAAATTTGAATCAAACTCCCGACCAATCTATAACAACCTCCGAACACGATACCTGAGCAACGTTTGCCCGGATAAAACATACGGCCGACGTTATATTATGTTTTTCATAATGGCGGCCCTCCGGGAGCTCTGAAATATTGAATAACAACTGAAGTTCTTAGCGGAGCTGAAAGTTGACTTAAGTGTTTAGACCGCGCCCGCGTTTCTCTTCTATTTTAGTTGGGACAACGTTCTGGGGTATGAAGAAAATTCCCGGCGTAAATAATTTTCCCCCGCGTAGTTAATGTACCCTGTCGGTGGTACATTGTCGACCGGTCATTTCTAAACATGAAACGGCACTGAAAACTCATTCCAAAGGGATATATTAATTTCCCGCTAGATAAATAAATATTTAGATTTAGAAGGAATTAAAAAGTGCGTATAATGGCTAAATTGGAAAACATTCTAAACATTCCAGGGTCTCCTAAATATTTCCAATTCATTTCCTCCCAGTATATTAAATTTCCTAATGATTGATGCTGTATCGCTTCAAACTTTCTGGCAGTTATCTTTTCACGTGTCAGGATTTAACTTATTTTTCCCCGTTTAAAATACGATACTGTTTCAAATGTATACCGCTGATACAATAGGATAATGAATAGCCGAATATTTCCTGTTTTCATTCGGAATCGGTGAGTCCAGATCGCTCGTAGGGGCTTTTTACTCCGGTGAAAATTTCATTTTGATGGCACGCTAATTATCAAAAAGCATTTCCTCGCCGGGAAGGTTATTATTTTGGGCTTTGCCAGCCCTGCCGGATTGAAGAGGGGCGCGATTTTCCAACTTGGGCTAACGACGCTCGAGCGGGAGCGAGTCGGAAGGTGGACGGAGAAGAAGCGGGAGAGCCAAAAATCGCCGACCGACTCTATCGAATACGAGTCTCGAAACTTTGTCGAGGGCCACCTTCTTTTCTTTTCGCGAAGTATTTCTTCAAATAATCCTCCGATACTCTCTTCATTCGGACGATTGTATCCTATCTATACGTTATTTATTGTTGCACCTCTTCTGAAATTCAGAAACATGTCCGGATTCCGGGAGACAAGCGACTCCGGCCGCCTCCGACACCCTCCCTGTTCTGGCAATTAAATTTAGGCCGCGAGGGTTCCTGAATTAGATAATGCAAAGTTGCACGGATCCAACTCGGTCCCCGCGCATTTTAATGCGTAATGCGCCGATTCTTTTGTCCGAGCGGGGGGGGGGACCATACTGTGATGGCCGAGGCAAAAGAATCGAGGGACGAGGCTTCTCGGGTTTTAAACCGGTGGAGGCGGGAGGCCCGGGCAAGCTTTTGTCCATTGCCTCGAGAAATCCGTCGTCCATTTATCATTTTCTCGTCGTGCCCTCGAAAAATATATCTCTCGGCGAGGAAGGCCGGAGACACGGCTCGCTTCTCGGCGATCGGTTCGACGATCGAACCGCGTCCGAAGTGAATTAAAAAGGATTCTTATCAATTGTTTTTTGTTGATTCCGTCGGCCTAAGGATATTACCACATTCGGTCGTGTTCCTTAAGCTATAAGGGTAAATGTATGACTTCCAGAATTGGGCTCGAGTCATAAGCGTTCGGAGGGTTGGAAAGAGCGTCGACTGGCGGCAGGTAGGATGAGCCAGTGACGGCATATAAACCTTAGACTGTGTAAGGGCGGGTCTGGAGGGCACCGATTTAGATGGTCTAGTTAATGTGGGAGGGGGCGGCGGTAGTATAAGGTGCGATATGGGGAGGGGGGCGGGCTATCGATTTCCACCGGCCGGTTCTCCACCACGCACCACCGCCCCCGATTTTACCTTTTGATTTTGTTTCGCCCACCCTCGGCCTATTAGCAGCGATCCGGCGCCTTTCGCTACGCGGCGGTTTTGTCCTAGGCCGGTCCGAGGCCCCCGAGCGCCGTATTGACCTACGGCTTTCGGCCGCTAGTATTATCCCCCCTCTGCGGAGATAATCAAACGCCGTATTAAATTATTCTGTCGCCGGTTGTTTGCTCCGAGCGGGCTCATTTAGCCCGGCCCACTAGGCGCGAGCGATGGTGGGGAAAATACTTACCCTAATTGAAACGATTTCCCGACGATTAATCGTCATTTATGCCTCTCGGTATTTGATAGCCGGAAAAACGTGATCTTAATCCCGGACGTCAGCAGTTCGGATCCGCCTCTACGCAATTTATTTAATAAGCTAGTGCTATGTAGTGCTTTGTGGCCTTATCACAAAGCGCAGGTAAGATCACCAAGTTATTAGCCGATCTTAAGCTGCAAATTGTGCTATATAAGAAATGTTGAAATAATAAGTTCCTTAAGTTCTTTGAAAGAATAAGAATAATTTTCATTTGGCAATAAATAACTGAATGCATCTTCTTGCAAGTTTATTTTTCCATTTGCAATTAGTCCTTCCGATGGATTTCACCGAATTTAAGGCGTTCTCCTGGCTTGATGGATGCTGTGATCGACCGAGCTAAGGGATAGTAAGAAGAGAGATGAGATTGGTACGAAAAATAAGAAGAGAACGGGGGAATTGAAATAATAATAATAATGAATCTCCCAAATTGTCGGTTGTCTTATTTGACGGGTAGCTATATTCGCAATCGACGGACGAAATTACAGGAAACATTGGTACTGAGCTATAGGGCCAATAATAATAGGTAATAAAATGAAGTGGAATTTACACATATTGCCAGGTTTATAAGGTTAAAGCTGCAAACTCTGCAATCGTGGAAATGATGTGCTGCGGCCGCTAAAACTGGGACAATTTTCGGTACCTGTTAATCCCCAGTGGATATAGAAGAATAAAGAAGGGCTCTGACGATGCCTTCGTTTCGGCTGACAGCCATAATCCGGGCCGGAGGCGTAAAGAATTGCGAGGACAAAGGGGACAGTGAGGGGCTTCAATTTTAGCGCTTAACAAAAAATTAAAAAAAATATAACGCCTCAATTAAGCGGACGGTTGAAAAAATCTGTACCCGGTTATCCGCCGGGCAGCCAGTAACCTATTTATTCGATTTCTAGTGCATTAACGGCGAGTTAAGTGGCGGAATTTCCGCCGTCCATATTTTTCGATTATTTCTTCTCCGGAGGTTTTATTCTACTACGGCTCTCCGTTCTAGAGAATAGTTTAAAACTAGACTGGACAAAATGCGCCGAAAGCGAGCGTAGTGGAGAGTGTAAATTGGGAAAAGGAATTTTATCGAGAAGTTTTTCCACCAGTTTATTTTACCGAAAGTTAGTTTCCCGGTAATTAAAAAATCCGGCTGCTCGCCTACAATGCAATATTTTAGTCGGAACGGACAGAACGGTTTCGATACGGTCGGGCGCCGATGAAGCATCCTGCCGCACATTTGGACCGTTATTATTTTTAACTTAGTCGCAACTTTGACAAATAAAATAGTGCCGTATATTCGCGGGCACTGTTCCTCCTTATTCTCCAGCGCCCCAGGAGGCACAGCCGCCGATTGAAACACTTAACATTCGAACAGAGCGTTTTTAATTCGGCTTCGACGGTAACTTGTCCTGGACGAATCGAACGTTCGTTCGATCGCACGAGCGTTCGAACGGAAAACAGGAAATGAAAAAGAAATAAGGGCCGATGGAAGAAAACTTCCTATTTAAACGACGACCGGGGGGGATGGGGGAATAGGGAAATATTCGCAATCGAGATTAAAAACCGAACGTCTCCCGGTAAAAAACCTATCCGAGATTTCAATTTACGAAATACGCTGAGATAGATCAGTTCGATATCGGCGCGTTTCCCGAACGCGAGTCTGAAAATGGCTTTTCCCCATTTTCCTTTCTACACTTTATTAGCCGGAACGGCGGGGGTTCGTCCCCGATTCTCAGTATTATATTGCATTCGTTCGACTTCAATGTACAAAATAAGTCGGATATACAATCTCTGTGTTAATGTTATGTTTAATCACTGCGAAAAATGTAAAACCAAAATATAACAAAAAATTGAATGAATGGGGCTCAAATGGATTGCTCCGTTTCATTGCAAAAGGTCTGACTTTTGAGCTTATTTGCAAACGCGTCGAGACAAACTCTCCTTCTATTCTATAAAATGCCCCCTATTTTAGAATATAATAGAAGTCGGAGGTCCCCTTTTTTCACGGTTCCGGGACATTTCCCGGAACGGTATCAATTTTTCGTGACACGCCGCGTTTTTCAAAGAGCAAAGATCCGTCCGATATCGTTCCGGCGGTCCCGGCAAAACCTTTTTTTTTTTCCGCCCCTTCCCGGCTCATTTTCATTTGTACACTTTATTAACGGAATTGGCGGAGCTGAGTTTTCCACGGCGTCGGCACGCACTCTCCATTTTCCCCTCGCCCGGGCCGCCCCAATCCCCTAATGAAACATCTAATAAGAATATTACTATTCAAGCTGGGAAGGGGGAGAGGCAGCACACGCTCGGAGTCCCTCCAAATAAGGGAAGATTTCTTTAATTGGCTCCGATTCTCTTTCTTTTATCGCTTTATCGGAATCCAGGGATGAAAAGATTAAGCTACTGCACAGCCCTCGAGGCGGCAGTGTGAAAGAAATAAATTTAAAAAGCAAAATTAAACGAAATTATATCTATTTATCTACCTATCTATCTATCTATCTATCTATATATATATATATATATATATATATATATATATATATATATATATATATATATATCGATATATGCTGCCGCTAGCATCATATCAATGATAGATATAGCATCCAGTCCAGTTTCGAGTCATATATATATATATATATATATATATATATATATATATATATATATATATATGGATAATGAACGAAAAATCGAACAAAGTTAACAGAACTGAACAAAGACAAATAAAAAGTAATGATCTCCCGGTTTTGTTCTTTGGGCATACCAGTCTCGCTATTTGACCGCGGTGCCTCACAAGCAACCGACTGTTGGACAACTACTAAAGACTGAGATCAGCCGAAACCTGGGCCCCAAACAGTTGCTAACGAGTTATTAACGATAAAACTGAACGATAAAAAAAAATTAATTGAACGGAATTTATATAATTCACCGAATATTTGAGCGGCGCCGGCATTTTTCGGATTAATGGTTATACACTGTTCCAGGGCCTTACGACTGTTCTACGCATTTCCACGTTCGAATTCTGATTTTAAACGTAAGCTTTTTACCACCTTCTGTTTTCTCATTTATGCTCTCATTTCTGCCTCGCTATTGCACGATCCCATGGCAACGATTGCCTTTCCTCCCGCGAC
This sequence comes from Lethocerus indicus, assembly GCA_019843655.1. NCBI lineage: Eukaryota > Metazoa > Arthropoda > Insecta > Hemiptera > Belostomatidae > Lethocerus > Lethocerus indicus. The sequence goes on from JACDQD010000001.1 coordinate 45,805,604, forward strand.
ATCGCCGCGATTTCACTGAAATCCGGTTTTAATTACCGTCCGAGAGGATTGTGCCGCGGCTCCAGCGGCCGAGGGAAGAGCAACAAAGGGGCCGGGCTTAATGGGCATCAACTCCAATAGGGCCCACAGCCCTATTACGGGTCAACTAAGTTTGATATCGTAGAGTTTGATACCGCAGTATAACGAGATATTGTTATAAACGTATCTATAACAGGTAAGGACAACTCGTTTATAGCGAGTAAAACACACACACACACACACACATATATATATATATATATATATATATATATATATATATATATATATAAGTGCCCAGAAATCGACGAATAACTCCGGCCGTATTTCCTCGCTCTCGTTCCCTTCATTCTCTTATCGAATAAACCTCGGACTGGGTATCTCAACATCGATTCCCGGCTCTCCAACTAATATCCCCCTCCCCCACTCCACCGCCTTGGAATAAAAGCATATACAGAACATTTCAAGCGCCTCCACTGCTTATTTAATTTATTTTTTTTCATATTTCGATTACTCCATTTTATTCCCGTCGGTTGGTCCGGGCAGACTATTTTGAATGGCCCGCTAAAAGAGTTTCCCCGGGAGTCATACGAAAGGTTATCGATTGGACTGGATGCAGAACAACTTCATAACGCCCTGTGGAATTCAGTGAATAAGTTCAGAAATCAATGTTAAAGAAATAGTCGCCGTGCAGTATTGAAACTCAAACTTTTACACGTGCCGCCCGGAGAAGAATGAACTAAAAAGAAAATTGAGTTTAGAATACAGTGGGTGATCGGTTAACGAACATAATCCGTTCCAAGATTATGTTCGCTATCCGAATTGTTCGTTAACCGATCACCGATGAACCGATCACCGATCACTGCTACATAGTATGAATGATGACGTGTCAGCGCACGCGCACATCCATTTTCAGGACGAATTGAGGACTGGTGTCTGGTGTTCCGAGAGCCGAGAGGTTTTCGTTAGAATTAGTTTTTGTTCGTTATCCGAATATTGTTCGTTGTCCGAACACAAAAATCTTTCCTGAAAGTGTTCGCTGTCCGAACTGTTCGGTAACCGATCACCCACTGTACCTGTTTTTTGGTCTGCGAGAGGTTGGAATATCGTAGATTTCGCGTTCTTCTGCCTCCTCTCGCTGCTTTGGTCTTTTGTTAGACCGGTTTTTTTTAAATGCCCAAAAAGCGTCCAATGTACCGCTACCGATGATGGCGACCAGCAGAAACCGGTCTAACAAAATACCAAACCAGCGAGAGGAGACAGAAGAACACGAAATCTGCATTCCTGCGGATGCATAGGAATAGAGCTCAAGAATGTCCGGAAGAATACCTCGCCTTTTTCCTACCCGATTCTGGATCAAGAATTTCCCCACTAAAAGTGAGTAAAAAAAATCAGAGGAGTTCATTCTGTTTGTCGAACTGACACCGCGAATGCTCTATATTTTCTTTTTTTTTGACCCATTTATAAATCTCTATGGGATGGCGGAACATTCAACAGGATTAAGCCACGTTACTAGAAAGAGAACGGACTTTTTCGCAGCCGTCGCGAAAACACATTTCGCAATTAATTCCCAGCGTTGATGTATTCATATTGTTCATACGGTTCGGTCGGCGCCGAGAGAGAGAGAGAGAGAGAGAGAGAGAGAGAGAGAGAGAGAGAGAGAGAGAGAGAGAGAGAGAGAGAGAGAGAGAGAGAGAGAGAGAGAGAGAGAGAGAGAGAGAGAGAGAGAGAGACGGGAGGGAGAGAGAGAGAGAGAGAGAGAGAGAGAGAGAGAGAGAGAGAGAGGGAGGGGAGCGTTCCGTTTGTTTTTTACAGTTCCTTTTGCTTTATAACCTCCGGTCGAAAAAATTAAAGGGAGGAAATCGACACGAAAACGCGGATATTCCCAATTCCCAGTCGCGGAACATAAAGGGGGGTGGTAGCCGCCTGAGCGATAAAGGGACACACGATTGGGTCTCAACGCCCTTCAACATTTTTGTTTTAAGCACCGGAATTTTAGAGGTGATTGGAGCTATGAACGACTTAATGAAGAGTGGTAGAATGTTAACTCGATTAAGGAGTGATGTAGTTTCGCACATCGTCTACGAATGAGTATACAAACACTGTGGTATCGACCCAGCTCACATTATCCCGCTCATAAGGAACGATTACATACCACCAAATACAACACCACTCACAAGTACTAAGGCATACAGTAACGTGACCAAAAATTCGTTCCTAAAACATAAGTCTACTTCTCAAAATATGGAGAGCATCGACAGCATCTAAGTAGCAGGAAATTGGTAATTAACCTCGATAACCTGACGGCTGAGAAGTTAGGACCTCAGCGAGAGGAAACTAATTAATCTAATTAGTCTTATTATCGTGCAATTCACGGTAATAAACCTACGACCATTTACCTCAAACTAATTACAGACTGCATTCGTTATTTACAAGTATGAAAAAAGAAGTAAGTGACCGGAGTTAAACCGTCGAATATTAGTTTAAAATAGTTATTATCCACGTTGACAAGAGTATATATTTATATGCGGGCATAATTACCATCATCGCTAGCCTTAAAAAGCCTATCTCTCTATAAGTTTTACTTGGGCAATCATAAAAAGTTGGCAAGTCGGGAGTGGGGTTTATCACTCGGTTTACCACCTACCCCGGGGTTCCCGGGTGCGCGGAGGGCGTTTAATTAATATTTCTTTCAATCTTTTTATACTTATTATTGCGCCGAGTTTAATTAGTCAGCTCCCCGAACATTTATATAATAGGGTGTCCCCTGCCGGTCGAAACCGAGACAATTAAATTGATTGAAAGAATGTAGCGTTATATGCCTTTCTGCCGATCCGACATTGTTCAATTAGGTTTCGTATATTATAAAAATAAGTTAAGGGTAACATACAATATCTATTATTATAATCTTTAGATACAATAATCTCGAGTTAAGTGGCTCACGAGCGAATGAATACACTAGCTGAGGCTGCAACAATGCATTCTGTCTTCTAACCCGCTTTTATTACTCAAATGTCGGACTTCGTTAGTAGCTTAATATCTGAAAGATGGGGCTTTGCGAGCTTTACCGGTATGCTCGACAGTAATTAGTGCAATCGGGCGTCTGTAAAATGTTTTCCAATGTGATTTGACACCGTTTCATATTCTCCAAGGTTAATAATCCTTGGGTCCTTGGGGTCGTTATAGGAATCACTCGAGGTCTTCATCAGAGTGTTCTGAGAATCTGGACGTTAGAAAACATCACAGCATTTAAACAACACGGGCATTATTTATTTCGTCAATTTCTTTTAGCTCCTTCTCTCGCCCAGCGACTATATCTTTAAGATCGACTTCTACAGTTCTTCGGTAGGTAGTACAATCGACAACGTTTCGGACGATACGTTGTTTCTATTCGTTCGCAGTAATTTTGAAGTCGAATAGTGGAGATAGTGGATCGCCGGGGAAAAATGCTGGCTGTAAAGTGTTCCCGTACTAGCGTCTCGGTATGAAAGAGCGTTAAAGGACGGGGCACGCGGGAAAGTTGAGACCGTAGCCGGGTCGCATTATCGGGCGGCCTATCGGAGAGAAGCAGAGGCCGGCGGCCGGGGCGTGGCCCGCCATTAATTAGGAACGACCGGTTTTTATTAAAAGGTGAGGCGGCCGGTAGGGGCCGGGGCGGTCGGTGGTGAACCCGCCCCCAGATATTGCCGCCCGGGCCACATTACCCGGCCCTGCAAGACCCAAATGAAAATCCCCCTAGGCCGCCCCGAAACTAAAAATATACACTATTAAAGACGGAGCGGACCGATCTAATCGCCTTTTCCTATCGGCGGTAACGATATAGGAATCTGATGCCGAATCCGACCTAAAACAATATTTTCTCTGTAGTTTCCTCTATCTTCTGTCTCCTCTCGCCGGTTTGGTCTTTCGCTAAACCGGTTTCGGCTGCAACACGAGAGGAGGCGGAAGACCCGAAGAAAGCTATAGAAAGCTACAGTATTCCAAACCCTCGCAATTTATCCGCAACAGCGTGCTCGTTGGATGTCTCATCCGCAGTTAGCCCGCATCACAGCCTGATTATGATGTGAACGGGAAGCTAACTGCTTTGGAACCAGAGGTCAGATATGTGGCTACCGCTCTCTATACCGCCATACGGTTTGTGGTTAGCTTGAAAAGTCCAGAAAAAAATTAGGAAATGAAAACTTGAAAACCTTTCCGGGTGTACCAGACCGGTACGATCCGTTCGTTATCCAATCCTCGAACGCCTTGGAACCGAGCGGGCTAATGAATGGGCATGCGCCGTGCCCCATGTGCCTACTGTATTTATTGACGAACTGCTACTGACGACGGCGGGAATCGTGTATACAGTATTACCCGGAATATAATACCCACGACTAGACAAGATCTATTCCTCGGGTCCAACTCTACGAAAACGCTCGCTACAAATCCCTAAAAAAATTGAACTTAAATAAAAAATAAAATACGGTTATAATTTATTAAAGTAGGACCGCCGATGGTATTGGGACTCCGGGGCGACGAATAATCAAGAATAGGCCCGGCATAATTCACTTCAGTGCCAAGCTTTTTGAATAGTTGAGCGGATTTTCGATTTGACGGAGTGTTTAAAAAAATTCGCTTTTGAACTTTTTCGAAAGGTCAAAAAAGGAGCGTTTCCAGTACGTAGGCTAGGAGAGCGGGGCATCAGATATACGCGCCTGTTTCTGGCCATCACAATGGCGGATTTATCGAACTAAACATAAATTTTACTTCATGGGGGCGAATGAGTGGCCCCCCCATTTATCCGTTTTCAGTCTTCTTCTCATTAGAGTTATTATGCCTGGAGAAAGAGGAACAGCGGTGGTAGTGTTTACACAGGGTAGGTAAACTTTATAGGGTTTTACATTTTGCGCATTGGGGAGCTCTGGTTTTAGTTCGTAAGTATTCATGCTCTGCGTGTCTAATTTTCTTAATTAACATAGTCTCATGTCTCGTCGGTAGTCTTTTTCGTTTACACCCGTCCATTCTTGGCGCGTATTTAACTGCCAGGAGAAGGCGTGGATAAAAATAAATAATACTTTTCTTCCTGGGACGCCCCGTGTCGTGTACTCTTAATGCCAGGGCCGCGAGGGGGTCTTGTATAGTGTTATATGTGGTTCTGTAGGGTGCAGTTAACGTGAGCCTGGCTATAGACCGGTGCAAGCTGGGTGTCCCCTGCCGACCCCTCTTAACTCCCGGAGGAAACTCTAATATTCCACTTCCGACTTAATATCTTTCGGCTCGTATTTCATCTTAAGTTCGGTTGGGTTTCTATTTTTCGGCCTCTCATTAATCGAACGTCGTCGTCTGTACGATCAATCCGCAGCCTATGCTTCATTTTACCCACTGATCTGTGTGGGTACCCTATTGCGGGGATTGTGGAGTCCTCTATTTTCGTCCAGGTTTAGTCCAAGATACTTCACACATTTCTTTAGGGGCACGTCTGTGTTCCCGTTTCGGAGTACGAGATATTGACAAGCCGAGTCTTTCGCTGGTTTTAGACGCGCGTGTTTTTATTTCCCGCTATTCCAATTTATTTTTGATCGCCTGTACCGCCTTTTTCAGTCTGCATAGCAATTTCTTAGCCATAGGCTTGAGGAGTAGAGGGACAGATCATCGGCGAATCCTAATGCTAATTTGACTCCATTTCCTTAGATGTGAGATAAGGTCGGTTGTGTACTGTACAGGTTGAGCTATACATATCGAAGCAAATACAAATACTTTCTTTTTCCTCGAATATACATACCGTATCGTAAACGATATACATATTCTGTTTGATACATGTATGCCGGCGGTTTGAAGTCTAAATAAATTTGTATTGTTCACAATATTGTTACGGTAATCGGCAAAGTTAGAATGCGTATCTCGCATGTTTTTGTTAGCGTTTCAATCGCCTTTTCCATTTTCTGATCAGTAGTCAAGACGTCCGGCCCCCACCGATTTCTAATTGTCCCTCACCTGCTCTCATTATACATAGGCATCTTGAGAGCGGTCGCCTCGTGATTAGAACTTTAAATGGAGAGCAATTCTTCAGGAACAAACTACCCAACTGAAATCTAATTTATATACAGGAGTTAGTGAGCGACCTCGATCAAGGTACATTGAAGGACCGGAGGTCAGAGTGATGCGGCCTAAACTTGTCGGAACCAGGCTTCTTAGCATCGTCAATAGCATTCCTTTAGTATCTTCCCTTTCCCAGATAGCTCAAATTGTCTTGTAATAGTTCTATGTTGAAAGCTTATTTTGCACTGTATCTCTAAACACTCCTCAATTCATTTATATTATCCAGAGGTAGCGACATTAGGTAACAACATTATGTAATGTTGACCGGCCTCATAAATACAGATCGTGAGTAATGGCTCCAATCTACATAACTAATTTCATCATTTTCAGGGAGGACGTTTAATCCAATTATGTAATATTTACCGACAGATTATCTTTTGAGTTTGTAGTTTTAACTGCAATTGGATGTGTATTTGAGGACAAGGCAGACAAGGGCTAGATTGGCTCCAGTCGGTTTTACGGGCGGGCTATTTCCTGTTATTTTATTTCTTTTTATATTTTCTCCCCTCCCGTCGTTTTTACGAGCCTCTCTGAGGGGGATTAGAAAAGGGGCAAGGATTGTACTGGGACCAGCCAAAAACTAGGCAGAGAATTTAAAGATAATACAAAGGCCTCGGATTGTACAAAATACAGCAGAAAGGCGGAATTCAAGGAAAGGGGGCGCCTGATGTTAATCCGACTTGGTATTTAAACATTAACTTTTTAATATTCACACCGAGGTAAGCGTTCAGACTATGTAACAGTGATAATATAACTAGGGCAAAACCGAATTTCGATTCCCTCCATCGATAGTACTGTAAGGTTAGTAACACTCACTTATGGACAATAAAAGATATTGCCTAGCAGACTATACTGGACAGAATATGAGAAATGAGAGGGTGTACGTTAGAGTACAATTAATACATATATATATATTACTTCAGTTGCTCAGTAGTTACCCTCCCAGCGTCAGTAGAGAACGCGATTTCTTCCACTCGGCGGGAACCGAGTGGCATCCCAACGAAAAATTAGCCCAGTCCTTAGTTTTAAAGAACTGGGCTGTGTGAGACCAAGACTCACTCATGCTAAAGGAAAGAGTGAGGGAATTAAAAGAAAACTCTCTGGAATTAAACCTTACGCCCCGGCCGACCACCGGCTCCCGTGGGGCCTTCCTGGGGTAGCGGGTAAATCATAGCGATTTAATATTGATAGGTTAATAGTTAGAGGCGAGTGATGGGGCCTGTCAACTCCAATATTCATAGCCGTTCGGACCGAGTTGGCAACTTGGGGTTGAATCGAAGTGGTGAGTGGGGGCTCCGAGGTTCATTTCGGTTGTACAGTTGTAGATGGGTATGTCGGAGTATAAATCGCGGCCAAGATGTCTTCAGATTCGTTTAATACATTCTTCCGAAGTTTTCAGTTTTCATTTTGACTGCTTGTTGCGTACAGATTTAATCCAATAATATAAATACGTGAGATATACGGCATATCATCATTCGTTTTGTTAATTAAACTCAGTTACACTAAAATATTGATATCATTAAAAAAAGTATAACAACTCCAAGAACTAGTTTATCCAGTCTAGATAATGCACCAAGCATTTGAAATAATGATTGTTATAAGCTTGGAAATGTAGTAATTAAATCGCAAATAATACCGTAAATGAATGTTCGGGTCCAGGATACCCGGCAGAGTGATCTTCCCGGAATTAGCACATTTTCCGATCTTTTGAGTCAAAAATTGACAAAAAATTACATTTTAAAAGACTTTATTACCTTACTGTGTGGGAAAAAGGTTTTACGGAACAGGGCAAAAAATTATAAAGCGCTTGCCAATATCCCGGGACCAGAAGGCGGCCGCGAAAAAGCGTTGGGGCCATTTCTACGACCAAACTTTCCACCTACGAGGTATGAATTCAGGCCACCGGTAAGCTGCGAGTTAATGTCTGTCTGGGATTAGGCTTAAAGTCGCTTTGAATTAAGTGAAACCGACCACGTCCGCTAAACCGCTTCGAATTTAAACCGTCAATTCGGCGTCCGATGCGGTAAACAGGGCATGGGATTAATATAATATTGAAGTCGCGAGGGGGGCCCTGATTCCAAATTTTCGGGAACGGAATCTTCCCGGGACTGCGGACCGAAAATTACGCGGTTCGTTTATTCCAGTTCTGAAAGGCCATTACTGGTGTCGAGTCAATAATTAAAGAAATAAATTATTCGGTTGTACAACGAATAAATCATACGACCTTTATTCTTTAGAACAATGTCCGAGTTTTGTATAAGGCTTGTCTCCGCAGGCTTCCAGCTCCCTACTGTTAGCGAGATGAATATTCAAAATATTTTACACTAATGCGCGGAATTTTCAGAGAAATTATAAAGTAATTAAAGAGTAACACTTGCCCAAATCCGATTAACAGTTGAAAAGGGCCCTCCTAACCCTTTAGGGCGGGTAAAAACAGTCTCGAAATGGACAGATTGGGAACGAAGGCAAAGAGACCTATTTGGAATTTTCCAAGCAAGAAATCGCCTTAAAGACGAGTAATAGGGTCTTCATTTATTCGAAATTTAAAAAAATATCCAAATTTCTAATACAGTCTTGTAATAAATGTGCTACTTGACGAATGCGCTAGACTAAAACGACGCGATACGAGGCTTCGCTCGGACTAGAGGAAGGGAGAACACTTCTCCTATAGTGAATCGTGGGAAGAACGAGGCCGGCCGGTAAGGCGGTGGTAGGGATTTTAAGGAATGTGACGCGAGGAGAGGCGCGGTGTCGAATCAAAGTGATGGGGTAGTTTTTAATGGAAGGAAGCATAGGAGGAACATCGGGAAGCCGCTGATTCGTGAACGAACGGTACTCTCAAATCGGAACGGATTGTCGATTAGACAATCAATAAAATAAGTTAGGGCGTCAATGATTTTACGACGGCTCATAGATATCAATCATTGAGTAAAAGTTAAACTGCTCACCATTAAAATTCGTAAGTCCAGTTAGGTTTTAAAACACAGTTGTAAATTTACAATTTGTTGTGATCTGTTCTCATAATCAACTTAAGAGAATAAAGTAAAAAAGAACCGTAGGGAAATCGATGGGACTTACGACGACGTGCGAATACGGCCATAATTTGAGTGGCCCGACAAACAACATTAGGGAGGGGGAAGTAAAAAACGGCGGTCGTGGCCGGTGCAGGGGTCAGCTTACAGGTTGGGGTTAAGCAGGGCGGGTGCACAGTTCTGCGGGGCTTTGCGGCCTGGCTCCGAGCCCGCATTTACATCCCCTAATTATATTATACCGCTAGACCATTCCCCCCCCCCCTTCAAAAGTCGGGACCTCGATGCCGTAGAGGGGATAACGGGGACGACTGTATATATTAATAGTGGGAGGAATCACCGATGCGTAATGCCCCCCTTCCCGAGACCGACCCGAATCGTAAACTGCATTAATGGTCCAAGAATATTCCCTGTAGTCTCGAATTCGGACCCAGAAATTTTTATTGTCGTATTTCGCGTAATTAAAAGGGGCGCCCCGATGACTTAGGGATTCTTCAAGACTGCCTGGGAGTGCATTTGTTCCGACTGATTAAACTTGTTTTGTACTTTGTTTTGTGACTAAGTGGGACGCGTGGCGAAATATTTGGTCATTATTTTTCTAAATGTTTCACGCGAATAAATATTTTATTGGTACTCTGTACATTTATTAAAAATACAGTCGCCGTGGAAATAGAGAAGGTGCCGGTCCTACGAACAAAATAGAATTGAAATTATTCGAATAATACTAAAATTAATTTCTTCTGGAAGGAACAACGGTATATATTTCTGGAACGAAATGCAAGTATCCGATGACATTTGTTTAGTTACAATACGCGTCTATTGTTGAAACCGGATTACTTATTTATTCGCAACACCACTCGATGTCACTAATAATAACAATTTCGATAAGTTTTAATATTGTTTTTACTCTACTTCCAGTCAATTGCGCAGTCCGGATTTTTCGTGCGGTATTCCTGGAGAAAAATCCTTCAACTCCGCTTATTTATTAATACAAAATCTGCGATTTCATCAGTGTAAGTGGCCACTATAAATTACTGTTACACCCCCCGCCGCCACGATGGAGCTCCAGGATTGTGCTAGAAACGATTAGAGAGAAAAAGAGAGGGAGAAAGAGAGAGAGAGAGTGTGTAAACGGGAAAAGAGATTATAACTGAGAATAAATACATATTCAGAATTGAGCGTCGCTATTATAATATATGAAATTATAATTCGAGTATTGGTATTGAAATTTTCAATTTATGGCAATTTTGACCCTTTGGACTCAATACGTTTACATAGCATCACTCTAACCATTGAGCCATGGACTTCTAGCGTCGATAATTTTGAGAGAATGTTGGATTTTCATTCATTTCCTTGAATAAAAAAAGTGGAGTCGCAATCTCTATCTATTATTGATCTCCGGGGTTATAATCCTGTAGGATTTTCGAAGCAAAATTAATCAATTTTTTTCTTAATTTGAATTTCGCTTAATACATACAGGCTGTCGGTTACATTTTGGACTGGCAGAAACACTAACTCTACAATATTTGAAGTTATCGGTCAAGTGGAAATCCGATTTAATAATCCGTAAAATTAGGACAATAAGGGAATACGCGTGGGGAGGCACGTCGCGGTCGGAGTTTTATTAAATCCGGATCGATAGCGATTAGAGCCCCAAACGGCGTTCTTAACTGATCATCAATCAATTTGCCTTCAAAGGGCCGTACGGGGACCGGCCAAGGTCGGCCGGATTATCAAAGGCACGATTGACGATTTTCGGTCAAATGCCATCGCCAGTATCCAAATACGGAGGGAAGGCCGGTCAGCAAATAACGCATTCGTTTACGGGGGTCGTGCAACCGGACGAACAACCCGGTTGAAATACCGCAGTATATCTAAGTAGTAAATGGGCGGTTTCCGTGGCCAGAACTCCAATTATCACTTCGGTAGGATCGCGTAGTACCGTGCGAATAACCTCGTTTTAATAGGGATTGACCCCCGCTATTCCTGGATTTTTTTTATTTCCAGAAGGAAACCCTTGCAGTGAAGCTCGCTCGGGTGGGTGGCAAGGAGGTCAGCTCCAGCTAAGCGAGGTTCTTCGGTTTTTTTAGTTTTTTAAGGTGAGTTCCGACAATCGTCCCTTCTGCTATAATTTCCTTCCGCCCGGGCCCCGCCGTTCGTTTTCATCGAGAATTTGTTTTTAATTGCAAATCGGACCTCGGGTTCGCTCATTAGAGCCGGGCAATTTGTTCGGGCGGCAACTGCTCCCCGTTTAAAAATGTAGATATAATGCTGCCGCATACATAATGAGAATAGGAGGAGCACTACCGGACGGCTTATTGGTACCACCCGGCGTTAACTTATCGAGCCCTGTTCTGCGCCGGGTGGCCGACAGAATTTCCTTTTCCATTTCAAAAGTAAATCGGACGCAGTACATTATAGGTACGTGTGACCCGCCTAGTCGGTACCGCTCTGTAGGCTGACACGTCGATTAAGGCTTTCCCGCCGAGATGTTTTCTCCTACCGTCAATAGAGGACGGCTCCCCGTGGCCGAACTTGAATGGCATCCGGTTGTGCTCGGGAACGAGGATAGACGTTTTTGTCCCTAACAAAAATTTTCGGGCGGAAACCGATAGCGACAAAGATCCCTGATTAATACAAAATTTATGTTCAAAGAACCAGTCACCAGACAGTGTCGAGGGTAAAGCTTTCACAAATGCCCAGAAAATAGAATGAACTAAAAAAAACTATCCCTTTTCCCAATATTATATAAACAAACAAAAATTATATATATCGACGGCGAGAGGTTATTATTATTATTATGTGAGAGTTATTTGGATTTTCGTGTGGGGAAAATTGAATCGGGCGATTTGGTCAGATTGGCCGGTGGTACCCCAAACTAATTTGTTTAAAGTTTAAGGCCCGTATTATGATTGATGTCCGACAATTGTTAGTTCTTCGATTGCCCGTTTTCCACTGTTCGACCGGAGAAACAATTAAGCTGTGTCATTTGCTTTTAACGGCCGGTCGCCGGCGGTACCGAGGGTGGAACGGCAAATGAAAAACGCTGGCACTCTGTAGTAGTGGAGAACCCAACCATATTTCCAGCTGTGGGCCGAATTTCCGTGGGAACGAACACTCGTAACCGAAGATAGCGGGCCAACCCGCGTAAGGGACGCTGCCTCAACCTGCCGGCTTTCACACCGATAGCGATACCACCTAAACTTCACACCGGAAACTGCTTCGGTGTCGACCAGTACCCGTTAGTCCCCCCACCGTGCAGAGGCACGCTATTGTGCAAGTATAATTAAAAATTTGAAAGGCCCGGAAAAATTAAATAGATATTATCTCCGAAGCGAATAAAAACTGAAGGAAAGTATTTTTTTTTCTTTTTATCGTTCGCAACTGTTTCAATTTCGTCGGTACTTAATAATCGCATCGATTATATCAATTAAAAGATATAAAAACCGAGAGGTCTATCGAGAAAGAGGAAATTATGAATTGTTCGCTCGGTTATACCCCTTACCATAATTCGCCTTTACGTTGCACCTACAAGCAGTACACGTGCATACAAAGAAACAAATTAATTTAAGATTTTTACAGGATTAACGTAATACATACAAAAGAAAAAACAGGAAAAGTACTACGAAATTCGTAATCGTCAATTTTCTTATTAACGAAACTAAAAATATTCTTCTTGTTATAATTGTCTTAATAACAAAAAAATGTCCAAGTATCTATTTTTGAGAAAATACGTAGGAGCAATGATCCGTTCCTAAACAAACATTTACATACAAACATTTGAAAGGACATCGCGATAATATATGGGACCCGTCCGGTATTTATTCGTTTTATTATTTAACTCTCGTTTTCCTGATTTAAAACTTCGGGGGAGAAGACGATCCCGCCTCGCCCCGCCGAAAAAAAAATTTCGAAACCGACGCCAGTGCCGAAAAACGTAGAGAAGTGCTGTGGGCGTACACCAGGTAGGCTTTGTGCGGCGGTTTGGCCCAATCGATTTACGGCCAGAGCAAAGTGTAGGCAAGACGGGGGAGAGGGGGCGCCCATTGTTGTTCAGCCGTCGGCCGGGGATGCCCACAATTATACCAGATTTCACGCGTCATTTCTCCTAGAAACTGAGACCGGGCCTTAGCCGAGAAATCCCGCAAACTCGGCAAGATACGGGGGAAAATCCTGGAAGGAGGCGAGCGGTCCTACTTTTCGGAGGATCCACGGTCGGAACTCTGGGAGTTTAAGCTAAACCGGGTAAAGACCGGACTTACTAGTTTTTTAAATGATGCACCTTGAGGATACACTTGGAGGAAACACTTGATGGATAGACATTCAGGATACACTATCCTTAATTCTATCACCAATCGCATATGCATTCATTTGGTACTCTGGTGGAATACAAATTCCCAGATACGTACAATGAAATAATAATCACAGTTACTGTTGGTGGTTGGTGGTTATTGGCGGTGTCTGGTTAATTCCTCGAGCGTGTCGAAGTTTATATAAGATTAAGAAATATTTTTAATTTTTTTTCATTTAGTACGACAATTAACCTAGAAATATGGTCTTATTTTGCACAGTTTGAAACTTCGGTCGATGATTCAACCTTATTTATTATTAAATGGCCGCGTACTTGTTAATTTCTAACACCGATATATTTCGTAGAAATTAAAAATCTAAGTTTAATGTCCATGTTTTTGCTGCAACTCTATTAAGTATACTGCACAGTAATTAAATGGGAGGGGTGAAATCGTAACAGGATTTGCAGGTTTCTGTTTAATTTTGATAGATTCGGACACATTTTAAAAAACAATCAAATCGCCGGTAATTAAAAAGCCTCTGTTAATTATCCCCCGTGTGTGTGGGCTTAGCCCTTCATTAGATAATGCCCAACCGCTCATTTCTGTCTCATTACACTCGAGATTCCGGGATGTTTAAATAGGTTCGGTCTCCCGGTTAACCTTCATACCTTTTTCCTACCGCAGTGGGATTTGCGAGAAGCCGAGCCACCTGTAATACGGTGACAGACACTTAATATCCTTAATTCCGACGCCGCTCCTAACTTAATTATTCGGCTGCCTTATCCAGGATAAAATGATTGCTGGGGGAGGGGGGATTAAAGTATTTTCTCATTTTGTTTAAATGGATTTCATCATTACCACTCTGGATCAATTTACGGTAAGAGATTTTACCCGCTGACAGTGGTTTAATTTAGACATTAGAACATTAAAACAATCGGGCGGACTCGCGTAAAATCCACATGCAAGATTCAAACCTTAGAAACTTCTAATTAGACTCCTTGACAAGAAATCTAAATTATTACAATTCCGGTTATTATTGTTGCGTTTTGATACTACCATTTTAAATTTTTTTATCGGCACACGATTTGGCCTCTTTCGGTTATAAATTCGTTCTAATTAGAACATGTATCCTGGCGACACAATCATTTGGGCTAACTCGATTCTAATTTCGAATTACTAATGGGAAACTGAAACCGCAAGGTCGGTTGGAAAAAATTGAATGCGATAGCCCCAGAGAGAGAAAGAGAGATACAGATAAAAATACAATTAACCGGAGAAACTCGTTGTGTCAGCATTCAATGGGACAACACCGGCGCCAATTTGTCACCGCCGGGTCCGCAAAGGCCGACGGAAATGTTAAAATTCCATTTTCAATTTCCTCTGAAAAGTTTCCTTTTGTTTTCAAACCAAAAATTAAAAATCGCACCCAAAGGTAAATGTTTTAATTGGTTCCGGTGCCGGATTGAGGCATTCTAGTCGGCCAATTCATTGGTTTTATCGGTTGCCCGATTTGCTTTTTAATAGGGATTCGTTTAAACAATGTCGAATAGAATCTTTTTATGAGAATCGTGTATATTTTTTAATTGTTTCGTATATCGAGTCGGATTAATATTAATTAGTAATACTTAGTTCTTGTAGGCTGTCCATTGTAGCATTGAGAGAATTGCGAATACCATAACTCACGCATGCATTGTAATCCAGGACACATCTATCGATATAATTCAAATTAATAGTTAAATGAAAACCAATCTTCTACGATTCATTTTCTGTCTATTTTATAGGGAACATCGCGCCCAGAATTTCATTTCAAACGGGGCCTATAATTTGAACACGGCGTGGAATTCATAGTTAAAAATGAAACGAATCGTATCGAGAGGTAATTTAAACAATCCCGCATATTTCGCATAATGCGTGGGTTCTTCGTGTTTCCCGCAAAAAAAGAAAAATCAATGTACCTCGTCCGCGCCTTCCATAAGACGATATAGGTTTTCCGTTATCCTGCGTCGATCGCGACGGCCTATAAAAGGAGACAGGCGCCCCGAGCGGAGAGTGCTTTTTCGGCCGAATGCCCGAGGGGGAGCACAATCGTCGCTAGAAAAATATTTATAGAGAACTCGACGGAGCGCGTCCGACCTCACGTGGTGGGAGGGAGGGGGGTGGTAGCAGCCCGACCGAATATTAAATGCACCGGAGAAAAGGAGTGGAAGGGGCCCGGGGAAAAGCGGTTTTCCGGTATAAAAGCCCGACGATCGGACACCCGATAAAAGGTTCCCCTCCTTCTCACACGGAAACCGCCCGATTCGGCTTAGACCGGACAGGAGAAAGGAATTAAAATTCGAGTCGTCGTCGAGTCGTCCCTCCAGGCCTAATCTCTCCCTTAAGTCGGACCGGAATTTGGATTCCTTTTTATTTTACATAAAACTATCGGGGTTTAATGTTATGGCAACGAGAGGGGTAAAACAAATTTCTGCGGATATAATTTTTTAATTGGGCGTGTGTTTTGTTTCAGGGGTGCCAGATGGTCGTGGATAAGAGGGGAAGATGACAGGGCGGTATGTGGGCCGTGCGGGTGCTGTTGCTGGGAGTGACGTGGTGGGGGGTGGTGGCCGCCCCCGACTGGACCGACTGCCCGACAGCCTGCAGCTGTAAGTGGACCTCGGGCAAAAAGTCCGCCCTCTGCCGCCACGCCGGGTTCACCGCCATACCGGACACCCTCGATTCGGACATGCAGGTGCTCGACCTCACCGGTAACGCCATACCCTATCTCACCAAGGACGCCTTCAAGAGTGTCGGTCTGCTCAACCTCCAGAGGATTTTCCTCAAGGGGACCGGCATCCGGGAGCTGCACAGGGACGCCTTCAAGGACCTCACCATCCTCGTCGAAGTCGACCTCTCGGACAATACGATAGCCACTCTCCACCGCGACACCTTCGCCGGCAACGACCGTCTCAAAGTCATCTATCTCAACGGGAACCCGCTCACCGAGCTCAGGGAGTCCCAGTTCCCGGTGCTGCCCCACCTCAAGTCGCTGGAGCTCCAGCACTGTCAGCTGACGCTCATCCACCGGGATGCTCTCTTGCACCTCACCGCCCTCGAATCCTTGAACCTCAACGGCAACAGGCTGAAACGGCTATCCGAAACTGTATTCTTACCCGTCTCCAAACTGAAAAGTCTCTCGCTCGACGGAAATCCCTGGAAATGCGACTGCGAATTGAGGAGTTTTCGGAATTGGTTACTGTCGTCCAATCTGTATTCGCATCCGCTGACGTGCACGGAGCCGAGCGTCCTGTCCTCGGCCCACTGGGAAGACGTACCGCCGCGAGAGTTCGCCTGTCCTCCGGTAGTCTCCGTCGCGGAGAGCATGCTCCAGGAAGAGCCGGGCGAGAACGTGACGCTCAGGTGTAAGGTGGGCGGCGACCCGGAACCGACGGTCGCTTGGCTGTTCAACGGCAAGCTCCTCGGCAACGGCTCCTACCCGGACAGGGAGCGTTTGTCCGTCTTCGAGGAAGAAGAGGGAGCCGCTAAGACGGAGAGGTGGACCGGTCTGAGCATAATCAACGTGAGCGAGTCCGATGCCGGGGAGTACACTTGCACGGCGGAGAACTCCAGGGGCCGCGCCGCGGTCAACGTCTCCCTTATCCTACCCGAGGTGGTCATAGCGACGACGCTCAGCAAGAGCGAAACCTGGTTCATCTGGATCGTGTGGGCCGTCGCCAGCACCGCCTCCGTCTTCTTCACGGTCGTCCTCACCTGTATAGTCTGCAAGATAAAGAGGAACAACCTGAAAAACCGGAGGAAAAATAAAATGAGGGCCAGCGCCAGCTTTACCGATCAGGACAAGAAACTGCTGGACGTGAGCATAACGACGACGACGGACAGGCAGACGGGAAGCTGCGAAGGGCTAGGCTCGCAGGCGGAGATGGAGCTCGCGGAGCACTCGGTGCAGTCGATACCTCTGGAAGCGTGCGACCCGCCGGTGCACATCACGATAGAGAGCCACCCGGGGGAGGCTGGGGTGTCGGTGTACCAGCCGCCGGCGGAGTTCGCGACGAGCGTGGTGCCCGCCGGGGCGCTCGGTAACATCTTCATCTCGGTCTCGGTGAGCCAAGAGCCGGCCCCGGAGCCGCCCGGCTACCCGGACCTGCTCGACTTACCCCACAGGAAGAGCGTCTCCGTGGCCACCGGCCCCGACACCCCTACTTCGCCACGCTGCCCAGGCGGCAGGCCCCAAGCCCGAACACGCCCCCACCCTCAGGATGGGCCCCCAGTACGACAACATGGGGCCCCGGGTCACTGCCGCCGGCAGCTCCACACTCTCCTCCCCGACTCGGCCTCCGCCGAGGACATACCCCGCCCCGCCCCCGCCCAACTGCACTCCCTCACCGTCGAATATGTCTCCCTATAAATTAACACCCCACCCCACCCCTCCACCACCAACTAGTCGGGCCCTCTCCCTCCTACCGGCCAATGTATACGAAGAGAGTTCATGTAGGCCGCGGATTCGGACCCCGAAACGCGTCTAGTCGGTCGATGGCCGCCGGTTTCGTTTCCTTATCGGCATTCGGATTCCGGCCGTGTTCCGTAGACTAGAAAATAACCGCGGAAATGAACCGACCGGAGATAAAACTCAAATGGGCTAACTTCCGCGGTTAATTTTCCGAAAAAAGCGAGTTCGGATTTTTATAGCGGTGACGTGCGGCTTCCCTTAATTGAGTGCTAGTTAATTAACGGCCTTTATATGTATATCGAACAGAGTCGGCTAATAATTTCTTATTTGTAGATCAGACGATCCCAATATTTTCGATCGGGAGTTCGATCCCGCAAAGATGAAGCGACTATATATTTTTTGTATAAAATGAGTATAATATAATTATCTTCGTTTGTTTAACTAAAATAAATATAGCGCGTAAATTTTATATTCCGTGTTAAGTTACCTACACGCATTTTTCTTACGATAAATGAAACGAGAATTGACGTGGTTATAAGGACGGGATTTGGAAAGGCGCAATGAGATTACGGAAATAATTTAAATTCGCGTTTTGGCGGAATGTTTTACCATAATTAAGGGAGGCCATGCCACCATTTGTAACGTTCGAGGTCGAATCATTGGTGAAGACGTCGGAAGTGAAACGATGATGGTGAATAGTTTATCCTGTCGATGTTAACCTACATTGGATGTTTTTAAATGTGGTTCCATTATCGATGGAATTTCCCTAGTTAATAATTACGGGAGTTCGGAGGCTGTCGTGAATCTCGGAGGAGTCCTATCTAGGAGGCCGTTAAGTTTACCGCAGACATTAATCCTGTTGTTATTGCGGTAAAATTATTTAGAAATGAATCTGGAAGTATTTATAATCCCGTTTCGTATGTTAATGTTAGACTAGATACAAAATTTTGACAAACAATTTAAAGGTTAAGTATATAAGTATTTTGGTCACGAAGAGTTCACGTTTCGCTGGATTCGATTCAATTCAATTGAACTGTCATTCTTACCAAATATTTTGTATTAAATTTTTTATTCGAACGGATTGTAATAGTACCAAACATTTACCAATATTTGAGGCAACGTTATATCGCGCGTTGGAATTTTTAATGTTTAAACTTTTTTCCTTTGTCCAAAATCCACCAACGATACAAATTATTTCGTTTGCCTTAAAACGTTAAACAAACTGTTCGATAGACCACATTATAAGGGATTCAAATATAGAACAGATTTTGTTATTAAAATTGTTCCACGTCCATTCTGACCGTCGCGAGCACACAGGCAGATGGGACTTAATGCCCGTTTTTATTTGAGCTTCCTTCATTAAGTTTCGAAGTTCATGTGGTGATGGTGTGGGGGGAGCTATCTCCAAGAATTTATAAACTTAAATTGAAACTTCCGTTTTCTTATTTCCCGGTGAGGAAAAAAGGACATTCCGGCCGATACATTTGTCTCTTAATTAATTATTAAGGGGTTTGAGAACAGCGAGGGTTGCCGGGTGGTATGGGGAGGCAGGGTAGTAAATCTCCCAGGGAGTTTCGCCGGATACTTATAAACAGTTTACCGCAGAAATTTATCACGTCAGTTAGGGCTGCGTGGTCCCTTTTGGAAGGCGGCCAAACCGGCGGGGTACGGAATATCGGCCAAGTGAGGGAGAGGTGGGCGGTTTGGGGATGACCGGACTCGCGGGGTTATCGCAGTTGCACACTCTTCCATTAACCTCGGACCTTACATCTTTGCCGCCTTAAGTACATTGTTTCCCCGACGACACAAAACTCGTAACTTGTTTCCAGCTCCAGGCCAGAAATTAATGTCCCGGCTAAACTGATTTTGTTTTTAATCCATAGTGTCAGTCCCCTACTTACACTCGGGCATTTACAGTAACGTCGCTCCTGATTGGGGGAAGCCCAAATAGGCTAGACGGGACGGAAAAATGTGCCAAAACCCAGTTTCGGGGCAGTTCCGCGGAGTTTTCACGTTACAACATACTTTTTCGAAATTCGAAAGGGCTATATCGCATAAAATCGGAGGCCGTTATTTTTTGTTCAACAACTTGCTTCGTTTTCTCGTTGGAGTCTCGACGAATAAACGATATCCTTTTACAGTACGAAGCGTTGTTTTATACAACAAGAACGCTGATTTAGACTGGGAAATACCCTAGTGAGGACTCCTCAGAGCTGATCTCAGTACCGACTAATCTGTTAATGCCACCATTGTAATTGTTATACCAAGTTCTGCCCAGCGGGCGTTCTCCCTCCGCCGCGTCCGGAAGTTAGTATGACTATGCGCAACCCCCTTCCCACATCTGTTTCCACGTTATTATGACATGTGCTTCGGTGTCTCCACTAATCGTACCGAACCTCACCGGTCTCGGTATATTTTGACATGAAAAAAGGTATCTGTATATATTAATTGTTATCTTGTTTTCCTTTCCTGGAAAGGATTTTTTATGTTGTAACATATATATATATATATATATATATATATATATATATATATATATAATATTTTATGTGAGATCGTGTTCCAACCGGAGAGTGGGCTTGGACAGTATTAAACCCTGGAGTTATAAATCTTGGTGTCTTCTTTCCCAATGCACCGTACAGAGGAGTAATTAAAAAAAATAAATTTTTACGCTAGTAAACTAAAAAATTTATATATATATATATATATATATATATATATATATATATATATATATATATATATAATGAAAAATTGTTTCGAATTTCCTGAATTTGCCGAATATTTTCCATGTAATTAGTATTTCCTTATGGCCTATGCTTATTCTACTGTGACGTTCGATCCTTTTACTGATAAGAAATATGGAAAAAATGTTCTTATATGGTCGATCCCTTCGGGGGATTTGTTCACGATTACCGCATATCCATAAACAAAAAAAAGAAATTCTTCGTTTTTGTGTTATTCGTGTAAATTCATTTGACTAAAAGCATAGTCAAGCTGATATTGTAATTACTATTCGTATGTTAGTGTTTAGAAGTAGGAAGTACATTAATATAGCTCAAAGCGTTTGTTTAATAAAATAAATCATGATTACAGTTTAGTGTTCTTTTTTTATTATTTATAACCCCTTGCCAGAACCACTTAATGACAATATATGAATGCTTTGTTACACATAATTAACAATCATCAAACAAAAAGTAAAGCGCACAACATCCTAATTACATGGCAACATTAATAGACTTAAATATAGTTTATAATTGAAAAATGTTTACTGTTTAATAATTACTGGATGGATAATAAATGTCCCAAATTTTCAAATAAAGAAATCCGGTTACACAATACCGAATTATCTATTTAACGAGTTACATTAATGAACGCCACTAATTAATAAACGAACGGGACTTTGATATCGGAACGGATTGTGCGGTCAGAAACAAAAGGTGTAGCGTTTACGTTTTTACGAAGGATTATAGATTTCAACAATTGAATTTTTTAGGAGTTAGACGGCTCGGTGGATCGTCACAGACCAATCCCGAACGAATTTTTAAAATACAGTTTAAATTAATAATTGCTTCGTAAGTAATAGTTGTGACCTGTTGTCGAGGGCTATGGAGGTCGAGAAGCGAAAATCTCATTCATTAATTCAGAAGGGGTCTGAGAATAAAACGTTCGGAGCTTTATATCAAATTCAAGAATAAACATGTTTTTCGAAAGATTGCTATAAGGGGTGTCAATAAGTTATACAGGGCGCAATGAGCCTGCAAACTGAGCCTTTGTTCCTGAAACAATGGAATCTTTGCCCCCCTCACTTCAACGAACCCCGTTCCATTATGTTTAGAACTTACATAACACAGGCGGGGGTTAACCCAGCTTCTATTAGTCTGTGGTGTGCTCGGATCTAAATATGAATTGTGTCCGAAAATTAAATTACATCTTTTCAAGTGAGTTAAAATCAACTGGTAACAACAAATTTTCAAAAAATAAAATGCAAAAAAATGTATATACTTTCTTTTAGCCTGTATTACGATATAAGGGTTTTTGTTAGCATCCAATTAAGCATAGTTACATTTAGTTCGAGGGAAAGATAATCGATGTATTAATTAAATAAAAAATAATTATTTCTTCAAGAGCATACTTTTAACTCTCGAAATATGTTCATCATCATAATCAGCAGAGGATATGGAGTAAAATCCGTTTTCCTAAATTTTTACCATCAAATCCCGCGACTTCCGTAAATAAACTGAAGCCACGATTATTAAGTATGTTTCTATACGATACGTTCACCCTCCCTCAATTCCACCCACCTTTAATGTATTTTTCAAGTTTCCTTTATGCGGCAAGTGTAACTAACTCAGGGTCATCGTGGCAAATCGGCGGACATTCGGCAAACGCGTTCCTGCCGGTCTATTTTATTCGAAGCGTACAATTTGACAATAATTAATAATTTGTTTCTGACCCGCTCGTGGCAGGAGTCGGAAAACTCTTGTGGCGGTTTATTTATCGCCCCCTCCCCCTCTCGTCCGGCGATAGGTCGTAAACGCAGCCCTACTCTCGCGGGCCCACTTTATGGAGGGGACGCCCGAATTCCCTTCCGCTGTTCAATAGCGGCAACATGTTCCGCAACATATCCACCGTCTTATTTCCGACCCCTCCTCGCGGATATCGTCGAATACTCGATCGGCCAGTTTGGGGAATTCCTGGCAGATCTCGACCATCTCTTTTCTATCGACGATCAGACCGATTGTCTGGACGATCTGTTCACAGAATATATATATATATATATATATATATATATATATATATATATATATATATATATATATATTTACTATATATATATATATATATATGTAGTTACTATGTGTATATATATATATATATATATATATATATAGTCTACATCATGTCCCAGCCCTTGCTTATGACACTTTTCCCATATCCGGACAAGTGCGTTAAGGTTTTTCCTCCGCACGGTTTCTCCCCCAATGCCAATAGATGACGAAAGCCTCTACGTGAAGGTACAGGGACAGAGCGCTTGGCTCTGAAACGAGGAAAAGTGTTTCTAACGAATACATATATATATATATATATATATATATATATATATATATATAGCTTAGCCAGCGAACTAAAGAAAAATGTCTGTTTATAATTCGTCAAACTATACTCAAATTTTCGGATTTGCGAAATTGGAATTCGCTATTTCGACTTTTTACTAAGTCGTCCCCCAAACTGGCTTGTTTAAAGTTTAGGGTTCGTATTATGACTGATGACAGAAATTGTTACTTCTTCGATTGTCCGTAGTCGACTTGTTCTGACAATCGTTTTAGTCTGTCCATTCGCATTTAACGATCTGTCAATAGGCAATATCGAGAGTGAAGCATTTGCGTATGCCAACCGGGTGAGTGAATGGAATAAAAGAAAATTTTGAAAAACATATCGTCACACTCCGATTAAGAAGACGGTTGAAGAGATTCGCTGTTAAAAAATTTGAACGAGGGAGCGGTAGGACGCTATGTAATCCGCGAAACAGAAACGTTTGCAGCAGTAACAGTGCAGTGACACCGAATAAACGAGAGGTATCGGACTCGACGATTCCAGTCGTGTAACACTGGAGCAAAAATCCGCAGTCCAATTTTACCACGTCAGTAACAGTGCAGTGACACTGTCGGTGTTACTGGCGGGATGCGAGTGGCCGCGGCCGAGGACTGAATAAGATCGGAGACCGAAAATCGCAAGAGACGTTGACGGTACTTCAAGGTTTTATGGCGTATATATTTTTGTGCTAATCTGCCCACTTGCTAACCTCCAGTTGTGAGACCGTGAATAAAAATGTTGGGAAGTGAATGGGTTCAAAGTTCACGACGCGTATTGGCACGTTCACAATGCTAAAATATGAATGAACATTCAACGGACGAGCTCGGGGGCGATTGATGTTGATTGGAGATATACTTGAGGTCACTGTCAAGTTGATCTTAACATATAACGACTCTATATCTGTTTGTGCGTCTTTGAGGGTTTGGAATATCATTTTTAGTCTCCACTCGCTTATTTTTAGTCCCATCTCGGTTTCCCACGGTTTCGGTTTCTCGCTCGTCGTCATTAGCACGTTGGCACTGCCACTGCACTGTGCGCCGTGCTTCCACGGTCACTTCCCTTTCACTGGACAGACGCAGCTACTGAAGATGGCGAGCGGCCGAAATCCGTCTAGCAGAATTTTCGCTACTGCGACTTCAGAGTCGGCAGTGTCCCGGGCTCCAGTTTTGGGCCGCGATGTACTCCAAACTGTTGCCTTGGGTTTGCCAAACGGGCAACAACCTGTGGATGTGTTTGCTGCGAGTCTGCCAGCTAATTTTAATTGAATTTGACATCGATCGGCAGATCGATCTGACCTACGAGCTGGATGATTTGTCGACTCGTCAATGACAAACCTGAAATATTGTCCCGGCTTTTCGCCAATTTTCAGTGTTATTCCGTTACTGTCACTGAAAATTTTTTAAGCAATCGTACTTAGAAGTTTTTCCTACATTATTTTTATATTAGCTTGTTCGTTATTATTATATTATAATGAGCATTATGGCAACTTACCTTCAATTCTATAGAATGTTAAAGAATTTGAAAATCTCTATACCATTGCGCCATAGTGGTACACCTTTAGTGTGGACTAGTGGTCAACATCGAATTTATATTACGTATAAATTATTATCGTTACGACGATTATATATTATTGGCTGCCTCAAATATAATTATGTGTTTTCAACTATAATCTTTTTTCAGATATCCAAATTTCCACTGAAGGAATGAAAACGTATAGCAGCGGAGCAGAACTTGAGATGACATCACCGGAACTCCGTCAAAATGTATGTGCACAAACACACATGTGATTTGCAACTGCCTTTGTACTGTTTCAATAGTCGTATTCATTCATTTACGTCATCCTTGTTTATGTTTAAAAATAAACTATAAACTATAAAATATCAAAACATTTCAGTTAAGAAACGATAACGGAGAAATTGTATGTAATGGCTGCTTTACTCACTTTCACCAATAAATGGATCACTGAACGTATCTACATTCACAGTTATTTGCCCTATTTCCTACCTAATTAGTGTTGATTACTATGTTAATTATACTACACAGGTCACATTTTAGAGTAGATCATTGTTTTTTTAATAAAAATGTTCAATTCCAAGTAAGTATTTGGGCTTGTACTAAATTGTCAAGAAATTATACGAAATTTGAACCCGATGGATAATGGGTAATCAGAAAATCACTCATAATAGACATGTTAATAGTAAGACTTACTTAAAATAAAAGAAAAGACGAATAGATTACTATAAATTAATATCCGTGTTTTCCTCCTGAACCTAATATCTTCTTTTTTTGTTGATATGAATGTTTCGGTGAAAGCAATAAGCTTCTATCAGTAATAATGGTCCCTGCAATAGTTCTCGGTCAATAAAAATAAACTCTCAACGTAGTTAAACAAAAACGTGAATGTATTTCCCAATGAAATATCGTACAGCACCTCACATACTAAAGCGTCTATTAATATATTCATTTTAATATGACTATAGTGCAAGGGATTACAAATATGGTAGTTATAACGATAATCTGTCCCTTCGACCGGTCTTTTGCTAGACCGGTTTCGGCCGCTCGCTGTCTCCAGTAGCTGGAGATCTGCGTCTGTCAATATGACAGTATTTTTACGATTTCCTGTAAATACGCACCAAAATTCCGACGACTCCCAGTGTAACGAATTTCGTATAGAGTCCCCTGTATTCGTATATATATATATGAGATGAGGCTTTGGCCGGAATGATTTTGAAACCAGAGGGTGCTGAACCTGTCTGAACACAATCCATAATGTAGATCTAGATCGAACAGCGATACTCCACATTTTGGAAATGATTGTTTCAAAATCCTAACCTAATTTTAAAAAAGCATTTCTCAGATACGCCATTTCGTGGGGTTCGCGACCCGCCGTCGGAAACCAGTAATCGTATTTCTAGTTTTGCAAGGTGATACGGTGAGTCATTTTCATCGCCATACTCTTGCTCGCGTTCTACCGAGAGTTTTATCGCCGTTTTCCGGAAAAGGGGAACGATTTCCCCCCTACCGTACGATGGGGGACCGAGGTGGGAATGTGACTGGTAGGTATATAAGGCGGCCAATATCTCGTTTCCGACTTATCGCATCGGCGACATGTTCTCAGCACTACCGGCCTGCAAGTACGTCCTCCAAAAGGTCCTGAACGCTGTCCACGTCATCCTGTTCGGCGATGGATTCATCAAGATGCAGACCGAAGAGAAGGAGACTGAGTACCACGAAGAGGGCGAAAATGTTTTCATGTGGCGCGAAGGGTTCGTTAACGAGGTAATTAATTACTTATATAAACACACAAAAAAGTGACATCATCGGCTGGCTTCTTTATTGAGAGAAACGAGAGGTATGACGATCAATTTACCGCAATTCTACTTATGACTCTAAAGGTTCATTGTACAGTACTTTTTTGCTTGCCTTTCTTTTAACTGCGTTAATTTGTTTTTCCCGAGACTCATTTATTAGAACGAAGAATTTAAATTCTACGATTTCCGAATCGGAACATACTTATAAATTATCTATATTCTACGGTCATTTTGTTAACATTTATTAGCCTATGAAATGCCAACTATGAGACATCCCTATAAGGTCAAATTAATACCTTGTATTTTTCAGGTTCAATTGAGTTGAACTACAACATGTAGCCGACCACTGTGGCAATACACCGAAAGAATCAGTCCAAGTAGCTCTCTCACAACAAACCTTGGAACCATTCGTACACCTTCATGCTTATGTATTGATATAGAAGTATATTATTATCTCGTATAAAATTATTTTCAAAGACTATGTAATAGCGATGTTTCGAATTTTTGAATCAATAAAAACACTTTACTGACTCTGTTTTGCATTTATTTACAGCTTCAAATCCCTTTATAATAAATAGATCCGCCCATTAATAAGAAATAAACGAAAAAACATCTACCTTATACATACATATATAAAATTCAAACAAATTCAACAAAAATTGATTAAAATATAAAAAGAGCGAATGTCCAAGTTTTTGTTAGCCAGCCTATAGTAGTGAATAAAATGTTTAAAATTTTTAGGTTCCAAATATGCCTTTCCGAACCAAATAAAAATTGTCACCTCCACCGTAGAGAAAAACTGTATTCATCAAATGTATGGCACTGGCTTTCTTTTAAAAAAATACGCAATGGACACATCGGATTTTATCTATATAAAACCGGCGTAGATAAAAAAAAAATTGGTGCAAACAAGAACGCCAGTGGACATATCTTTGATCATTCTATCGCGGGCTTTCCTACGACCCTTTAAAACTGTGTAAACCCTCGTGAAACTCTGATTAGGAAAAAGTAGATGAGACCATTTCGCCAAACGAGTCCTCATTCGAAATATGAAATTGGTAACTTGGGTATCTTTGCCGTTTCCCTTCAAATCGCATTCTAAACTAGCGGGCGACTTGTGTTCAGAAAGGTAGAACCGAGAACAGAGTCTTGAACCGAGCGATTGAATTTTTTTTCTATTGTATCCATCAAAAACTCGCCCTTTGTTCCGGGCCGGATGCGGATGAAATGGGGACTTGGATTACTCAAATTGACAGTTATCCCTACAACTTAAAAGACACGACAACCCTTTCCCGTCTTTCCTGTTCTCGCTGGCGACTTTTCGGTGTATTTGTATATGTTGAAGTAGGGGGAATTTCTGATAAACAAATATTCGGTAGTAAACATACCTCCTAGTTCTTACTTGCAATTTTGTTGACTCTATAAATAGATTTGTCCCTCAAATCGTACCACGTTCGAACAGTGTGAGGAGCAACTCATTTTCGAAAACCCTCGGGTCCGTCCGAAATTTTAGGGAATCTCCGGAGCCTACGAGTGAAATTAATGTCGGGGCATTTTCGGTCGTCCAACTTCCGGAGGGAGACGTTTCATTTAATTGTCGAAGCGATGCCGTCCGTCCGGGATTGATGTGGCGGTAAAAGTGGGCGAAACCGATGACCGAATCGGAGGATAATCAAGGGCGAAAGGTTGGAGCAAGGCTGGCGTCGCGGCGGGGCTCGGGTTTAGTCGGGGGGCAAACGCAGGGGCGATAACAACCGCTCTCAGCTCATCTAGTCGCACTCGTATCTTGCGGAAGTATGGGACAGTTCTTCTCTTCTATGTGCGTCCCGTTGGGAGACGGCCTGCGCGAATTGTGGCCTCGCGTTTGGAATCTTTGCCGCCGGGTAACCTCGCTCATATCGAATTACCACCCGAACTCCGACTTTGCGAACTGGAGCATTGACATGACGGTATAAGAGGTGACTTTTTTTATCCGTTTTAAAATTCGGAATTTCTACTCGTGATAAATATTAAGGTGGATTGGTTTTTTGGGGCGCCTTTGAGGTATCTCTCGGCGAGAAACCGAAACGAGGCCGGGCGCTATTGAATAAAATTATTATTATTACTCTTATTTCAATTGTACACCCCTTGAAATATTTTATGTCCTAACTTTAAAACCACCTGTTAGGTGGTCCGCTAGGATTTGGAACGCCATAATTCTTGACTCCCCCCCCTCCGCTTTCCGATTCTCTTGTGATGAACTTAACTTAAACTGGCTTTGAATTTAGCGAGTATCGATAGTTGAGCTATTAGTAATAGCGAGGCACTTATAACCCGGCTCATAGGTGGTGCTTCGTTGTTATTGTGTTACTGCACGGTCAAGCAGTCTCTCTCTGTCCGATATCGTATCTTAAACGGAATTTTATTCACCGAAATGACCGAACGATGCCATAACTAAACAAAATATTAACTAAATAAAAAACATTAAAAAGTGCTACTCTAGCCCCAACCATACACAATGCGTTTAGACAGGTCATTGTTCAGTTTTTACTTCGTGACGCGACAACGCTATTTTTAGGACTAGGAGTTGCAATACTCAACATTCAACTGACTTCCCAAGGACAGGTTCCCGATGCAATATTTGAACTCAGCGCCTTGAGTTTATTCTTTCGCGAGACCTCTAAACTGTGGAGAAACATTTTTGACGGGTAAATTATGTCGAATTTGTTTATCCGTTGTTGCCCCTGTCCCCCACCCGCCGATGTTCGAGGACAGTATTATGTTTATCCGACTTCTTAGCGCCCTTTTATATTTTATTGATGGCCGATCGACCCGTCCCGTTCGAACCGACAATACCAACAGTTTTGCCGACTCGGAAAACCCGTAGAAGAGGGTGGTCAACGATGAATTGCGAACGACCCCGATAAAAAAACATCCCTCGGAAGAACGCAGCTCAATTAAAATGCTCGAAGAAACATTTTTGCGCTCACAGTTTATAATTGGTCATTTTCTTTTTCAGCTTTGTATAACCGGCGGTTCCGAGCGCAGCCAGCGATCACCGTTATTATTCAAAACCACAGGGAAATTGAGTGGAATTTTTAAAAATGTTCACAACCATCCAACCATATTGCACTCTGCTGTTTAAATTTTTGTTATCAGCACCTTAACATGACCAATGTTGACTGAATAAAAGCGCATACGAAGTCCCCGAATTATTGTTATTTTACGCCCTTTCCCATACCCAGCCGCTAATTTTTTAATTAGACATTGACAGTGATACATCTCGAATAATGAGGGAAACTATTGTAACCGAAGTATATATAAATTATTTAGAATTTTGCCTATTCGAAGTTCAAACAATTTTAATTTCGAGTTATGCAATGACCAATAAGAAAATGCGTTAGATTTGAACGATTATAATTAAATAAGCAATAATACGTTTCGTATAGCATGCAAGCATATCATTAAGTAGTACATATATACGAGGGTGGTTTGTTAAGTATGGTAAAAAAATAGTTTTACCACCGTTTTTTGAACAAAATTATATTTATTCTTCAATATAATCTCCAGGGAGGTACACATGGTTGCGGGCCAACCGATAATCTTCCCACATACCGGAAACCAGTCAGTGACAATTCAAGTTCTGGCCGGGGAAAACTTCACTCATCGAGATATTTATGTTTTAAGCTTAGGCCGAAGGTTGTTTAATACGAGAGCTTCATTTGGGGTCATAGTTAAGTTCGGGGCTTATTTAAGTCCAGAGGGCGCTGGCGGTCGCTCTCGTTATCACTCTTCTATCAGTTGAAGAGACTGGTGGGTGGGGGTAACCCTCCGCCAGATATCAAGCTCGATATCGGATCGGGTTCGTCCGACTGTTCCTCAGACAAAAGACTACAATGGGAGTTGTCTGGGCGCTCGTGATTATAGTCGCCGTCCTGTGGACGGTCTTGAACGTCTGCGAATTTCTAACCTTCATCGCGGGCCTCTTCTCCGATCAGGCAGGAATACCTGTCTGCGATTTGGACGGGTAAGTTTTCATCCGTTATCTTTCAGTTTTGCATTCCTCATTATTCGTTGCTTCTCACCTATGGCGGGTTATATATAATGCTGATATAATCGATTGGATAGAAATATAAAATTGAAAACTAACAACACGAGGTTACATTACAAAAGGGTATAGAACAGGAATAAGCTAACACTGTAACTGGGTGGCGGGTAACGGAAGTTACCTGCTTCATTTTCGCCCCCTACATTCTCAGATCCGATCGGAATATTGATTTTCCGGAATAATTTCGATTCGTGATTTCAGTTTTCCAAAAAGAATACTCGGTTACTTTACAATGAACGCAGGAAGACTTCTTGGTTTCGTATACGAGATGTTGAACGAAGCCGAGGTAGGCATTTCCGACGATCGCTTTGGCAGGTAAATTTCTATTATGTCCTCTCTATAAATTAACATTTTACCATCTCAGTCTAAATTAAATTTCCCACTCCGATATTTGTTCATCTGCGCCACACATTTTTTCCGTAATTTCGTAACACCACAGAAATAATGTAATAAGCTTGCAACATATTTGTACGAGTGTCAGGAATTTGTAACTAACTTGCTCCCGACAGGGGGCAATGTAGTGGGCGGTTTCGGCAGGTGAATATTTATCGACACAAATTACCATCGCCCGGCTATCAGACAAAGAATCAAAACTATCATTATATGACCTAACCTATAATGTTACTCATCGTATTGTTTTTTTTGACAATTACAGTGTATGGCAGAAAGTAGGAAATTTCTTTTTAACAGATATCTTGGAGTATCCCAGTTTCATACTGAAATTACTCTCGACGGGCGATGAAGTCGACAATGAGCCATCGTATATATGATGAAGGCTTTAAGGGTAAGTTATATTGATTATGTAACGGACCGTTATATCTATTACTACACTATAAATTGGTTCGGATACAACCGCGGGCAGTAAAAGTAATTCCCGGGTAGCGTTAACACTTAATTTAATCGCGGATCATGAAGAGTTTTAAGGAACAACAATGGAACGCGGTCCTGTTGGAAGCGTACTCGAATCGCTCAATAGGCCCTTTTCTAATATTGGTTCCTTTGTGTATATTTCT
The DNA here is from genome assembly GCA_019843655.1 of Lethocerus indicus. NCBI lineage: Eukaryota > Metazoa > Arthropoda > Insecta > Hemiptera > Belostomatidae > Lethocerus > Lethocerus indicus. The sequence goes on from JACDQD010000001.1 coordinate 45,836,976, forward strand.
AAAGGGTGGAGCGGAAATACAAACTCAACAATGTCACATCCCAACAATCACTTCGGCTCATCTAACCTATTATATATATATATATATATATATATATATATATATATATATATATATATATAAATTGTTTCAGGATTTTTGAAAGGAAGGGTGTGACGAATTATGTGGAATTCATTTTTCCTGTACTTAAAACTCCTTCGCATCTTCGGATTGTTGTAAGAAAACGTATCAATTTTCTGGACTTATAGCTCCTAACGTCGTCAGTATTATAATCATGTTGGTTAAAATTATTTAATAATAAAAGAAGCAAATTTCAAATCTATGCGTTCCATCATTTATTTGCACTGTCCAACCATCCTCATTAATACGCAGTCATATTTGCCAGAGAATAAAGAAAGCATTTGTGGTTCAACCCCCGCCAACCGAGGTTCTTCCCGCAACGTTACGCGATCCTACCGGAAGCTAGTCAGTAATAATTAAAGTTCTGATTTCTAAATACGTTTATAGCCAGAAATTAAGGAAAGAAATTACTCGTCTGTCTGAGTTCCATTTCATAGGAAATAATATTTACAATAGTTTAATCTGTCTATTTAATACGCGTTGAGACCTGGCACCGAATCGAAAGAGTAAATCAATTATAATACACGATGGAAAACTAAAATGTCCCCTCGGCAATTTTCTGAACAAACACGTCTAAAATTTCATTGGAAGTAGGGGGAAAAAGTGCTAAGCCTTATTTAGAAAAATTCATATTCTGGGATGCTTTTAAAGATTGCAGTCTAGAAACCGATTAATGGTGGCGTATGAACGTGGCAAATAAGAATGGGGAAAATCGAAAGGAAATTGTTAATAACCTCATTATCTTTTTATTATTTTCTCTGGTTCTTTCCCCCGACAGATCAATGGGACATTATTAAACGGGTAAATAGTTCTTATCAGAGACTAGATACTGTTTGATATAATGATAACGTAATAAACCTTTTTCCTCAAAACGCGCAAATAATAGAGGACAACTCTCATTGTCGGCTCAATGTACATTCTTCGCGGTTCACGTGGGCCACGTCGATGATTTCCGAATTCGCCCCAAAAATGACTTCTTTTTCCCTGACCCTACTCTAATTGTATTCGGTCCTACTTGTATTGAGAGTGGCAGAAAATAACCACTTGTTACAGACTTAATACGGAGTGTACTTGTTCTTATCTCTTTTTAATTACCTGCAATTTTGACTGAACCCATTAGAATTACCAGTGCGAGTAGTTTTTTCCGTAACAAATGTATCCAATCCAAAGTGCAGTCGCCCGGTTCTGAAGGAATTATTTTCGCGTCTCTTGAACAAAATGAAAATGTTTCATTCGAACCACTTAAAAAATTAATCAAAAGAAATCAATTACTCTTCCATTGTTCCTACTGGAGTTCAGTGACGCGATTCAACATTTCCTAAAAAGAATAATTAAACATCCGAACAGGAGTGATATTTCCTGCGTGTATTATTGGCTTCCCGTTGCCCGTCCGGTCCTAGACCTGGTTCATAGGCGACAGCTGTCACCGCACTGTTACTGTCACAGTAACACGACACTTCGTCAGTAACACGAGTCTAGAGTTGTATTACCGTTGTTATCAGGACTGCAGTGAAAGTAAGAAAAAGATCAATTTAGTGACGTGTAGGAAGTTCCACGCTCCGCTGACGAGTAAAATACATCGGTTATATGGGTAGAGGCATTAGGAGACTACTTTAGTTGCTATCAATTTTGGCGTTGCATAGCGTCGCCGTGTTTTCGGGTTTATCTGTTGGGTTTCAGAACCGGAATTCGACAGAAATATGACTCATTGCTGCCATCGGGGCCTTGTTTTCCAGATATCGACGGATCGCGATAATTGCTGGCCGCCCGCCCGTTTTTTTATGATCGTTCAGAGAAAATTTAAACTGCAAAGACACTATCTATTGAACAGGAGAGATAGTCCGGAGTGTTCATTTCATTCGGAAGGTGAAATTACTGATTTCAACATTTTCTTTACAAATACAAATGTAGCCAGTATGTCGTAAACGATACACAATTTTTTCAATACCTTCATGCCGGCCCACAGGCCTTTTTCTACATATATTATGTACGTAACTATTCTGACTAAAACAAAATACTTGTGTTTTGCGCAATGTGACACGGTTATTGGGAAATTTACATAATGAAAACCCGAGAACTCACGTCGATGTAATTCTGTCGAATCGCTATTATATATAGCACGGGAACTACGAAATACGTAGACCGCTAATTTGAATTATTTAATTCGATCGAAGATGTTTCCTGTCCATATTTTTAACCGAGAAAATGTGGAGACGGCAGGAATAGGCAAATGAATTGTGCCCGTATGCACTTAGTACGTAAACTTCGTCTCTGTGTGTCTTAAAAAAATGTCATTTTTTTGCGTCGACAGTCGAGGTGAGATACGCGACGCTGCCACTGTCATAGGGAGCTCTCGCGGTGTACTCGCTTATTGGGTACAATCACTCCACATTTTACGCGTCTAAACTGTCGATTGTAAAAATTTCTTCTTACTTATACTCGGTGTAAGTACGGCCACATGGAACACAATTCTCGGCGATCTACGCCAGAACGCAACACGAAACGTACTAGAACTACGTGAAATGCAAAAAGCTTTGTGAGCTTTAAGAACACGCCCGCGTGGTATGATAATATTAGAAAACTGCACAAAACCACAAATCACGCATTAACTTCGTTTCGTAAACAAATATTATACATATATATTAAATTTTATATATTAAAAACAATGAAATATATTTTTTATACTCACAATGTTATATATTTATAAATAATATAAGTATAAGTATATATATTACTAATTTGATATACATGTTTTGTGGGCTGAAGATGGCGAGCAGCCGAAACCGGTCTTGCAAAAGACCAAACCAGCGAGAGGAGACAGAAACATCAAGAACCTATATATATTACTGTAATATCTGAATTAGAGAGGAGTGGTGCACAGGGTCCCCTCCTCCTCGAAGGTTAAGAGTGGTGGGGATCCCGCCTATGGATGGCCGGCTTCCATTCATCCGCCGGGAGACATTAGGAAAGATGAGCTTCGGCAGAGTGTACGTCATTTTGGGCCGGTTTCTGGACACCGTGGCCATAAACCTGTCGAGGCTTTTCCTTGTACCCATCCTATTATTGGACCTACTAGTGGCTAGATATATGGCAGCGCATACGTCCTAATTGGCCCTAAAATGGGGTTTTTGGACGTAAAATCGGCCCAAAAATGCGGTTTTTATGCCAAAAAATGGGGTTTTTGTAGGGATGATCGGACCAAAAATGCGGTTTTAGGCCGAAAAATGGGGTTTTTTGACGAATAAACGGACCAAAAATAGGTTTTTTGATGAAAAATCGGCCCAGAAATGCGCTTGTCATCCCCAAAAAGCAGAGTTTTTTTGACGTAAAATCTGCCCAAAAAATGGGGTTTTTGGATGAAAAATCGTGCCAAAAATACGGTTTTTAGGCCCAAAAATGGGGTTTTTGGACGAAAAATCGGCCTAAAAATGCGGTTTTTATGCCAAAAATTAGGATTTTTGGCGTAAAATTAGCGCAAAAATGCGGCCTTCATGCCCAAAAATGGAGTTTTTGGACGAAAAATCGGCCCCAAAATTGCACATTTTCAGGCCCAAAAATGGGGTTTTTGTTTTTTGATGAATAATCGGCCAAAAATTGCTGCTTTTATGTCAAAATATGTGGTGTTTTGATTAGGTGTGCATTAAGTGTGGATTAAGAGCGGATTAAGCTCGAATTTAATGTGGATTATGTGTGGATTTAATTTTTGGTTAAGTGTTAATTAAGTGATAAATAAGTGTGGATTAAGGGGATTAAGTGTGGATTAAGGGGATTAAGTGTGGATTAAGGGGGATTAAGTGTGGATTACGTGAGCATTAAGTGAAAATTAGAAAGCAGAAAGGTCGGATTAGGTGAGGATTAAGTATGAATTAAATGAGGGTTAAGTTCGGATTAAGGGTGGATTAAATGAGAATTAAGAGTGAATTAGGTGCGTATTAAGGTGGATTAAGTATTAAGTTTGGATTAGGTGTTGATTTAGTGTTAAGTGCGGATTAAGTGTGGATTGCCGAGCGCCTTCCTGTCCCAGGTTATACTAACCCGCAATACGCCGAGCGCCTTACATTCCCAGGTTATACTATCCCGCGATACGCCGAGCGCCTTACGTTCCTAGGTTATACTATCCCGCAATACGCCGAGCGCCTTACGCTTCCAGGTTATACTATCCCGAAATACAGACGCTTCAACTAAAACTGTAGTCCAATAGCTCTTGATTACAATGTTAGCGAGAGGGTTAAATAATTGTTTCTAGTCTTTTAAATTTTAATTCGTAGTATATGTAAATGCAACGATCACATATCATAAAAGCCCCACATTGAGGCTACATATTGTAGAAGTAGTAAACAAAATCTAAAAAAATGTCTAAAAAATAGTAGATATACCACTATTCCACAATTGATACCCTCATAATTGCTAAGGAAATAGGAAATACATTTTGAAAATTAACTAAAATATAATTGAGCCTTCTAGATACAATAATATAAATCGGTTATAACCCTTTATTTCTCGCCTTTCATTAATTTCATGAAACTTTTGTCTGACTCAGATAATATAATTAGCCGGGGGAGTGGGCCCCAAGGGTGGTATTCTTCGCTCCCGAGTTTAAAATCGTATTTCACCAGAGGCCAAATGGGTTTTTAAAGGCTATGTTACACTTTTGCATTACTGAATTAATAGTTTTTCCTTCTTACATTTTTTTATTTTCTTTAATATTATTATCCGAGGTTTTAAGCACTCGGAAAGTTAACAGTGGGCATACCGTATTGAGAACCGTTGAATACAATCCACAGTGCGTCCTTTTTAAAACAATCAGCTACGATAAAATTAAACATAATTATTTAGGCCCCAGACATTTCAGTCAAGTTGCCAATTAGAATAATAAGTTTTAAGATTATATCAGAAATTTTATAAACACTGAAATTTAAAAGATCGATACCAATCCTTTTATTCAAATTTATCCCATCAATTCAATCCTTTGATCCGACAGCTTTCTTCACATCACCTCCGAGACAATCCTGAGCCTGCCGGCTCAAGAGAAGGTGGTCACGCGATTTCCTTACCACCTGAGTAAGGACAGCAGCGGGGGACGTACCATCATTGGGTGGCTTCTCCTTCAAGAGTCCAGTGAGCGAACGTATAGTGAGCGCACTGTCACTTATTGATAAAAATCATGTCAATGATCATCATTATGTCACTGATATAATTGATAAAAATTGTAGTTGTGACAATAAAAATAAATTAAGAAAAAAAAAGTTTACAGAGCAATGTTCGAGGAACCAATGACAGTGTCGAAATGTTGGGAAATAAAAAAAAAACGGAGAACAATCAGAACAATAATTCAGGAACGATTGAATAGGGTACTTGCGACGGAGCATTCCGGTACGCAGGTGGTCGTAACCCCATGAGAGAATATGGCCACTGCACAACCAATTCAAATAACGTACGGCTCCAAGGGGATACGTTTTGCTGGGTTACTTTCGCTAGTATTATCTATAACGCTATGAATTCATAAGCGTGCGCACATAATTATAAAATCGGGGCATGGATTAATTAATTTTACATAATCAATGAGACTATAGATCTATAGATAGACTTGAGATCTATAGATCTAATAAGGCCTGGCGGCACGCGGGCGTGTTGGCGTGGTACACGTGGATGGAGTTCATATAGCCTGTCATAGACATAATCAATCAGATAATATTGAATATGATGGCGAAATTAACGAGAAAACAATGTTTAAAGATTTGGTTCTTCAGTAGGTAATGGCATTAAGGGTACGCGATAGAAGAAAAAGAACCGTGAAAATGCATGGTTTTTCTAAGCACGACGGCCACATTGTTTTTCCTGTTAACGAATTTCACATTAAATAAAGATGATGGTGTAAAAGGATATTGAGTACAATGATATGAATACAGAAGCACATAAACAACTAAGAATATGCAGGATTCTGAGCAGGACTCCGTACTACAACAGTCTTTCTGAAGGCCGACCCAAACGTTTTCAATAAACCTGTAATGTGTTGCAAAAAAATTGTATTTACGGACAAACCGAATTGACACAAATGATTCAGTTCTAGCGGGTTTTCAGAAGTCACTTTATGCACCAGCATATTGCCATAAAATGAAAAAATAAACCAACAGAAAACTATATAGATTGATGACATCAGGACCGCGCCTAAACGCTCGCAGAGCTTCAACGGATATTTACTTTCGATACCTTTACATATTCTATTTGTAACGCTATGAATTTATGTAGGTGTGCACATAATTATAAATCGCCAATTTACACTAATCAATGAGAAAATAACAGGTCGGTACAAGTGAAATGTGGTATGTAATGCCTGCATAGTAGCTTTACCATTTAAAACAATATTACAGTCTACTTCAATAAACCAATGATCTTCAGTATATGCCTGTTCAATTATAAGACTTAATGTTACATGACAAGACATAAAATGTCTGTATATATAAAATTAATAGTTAGATTTTCCAGCCTTCAGTAGGGCCTCCCTATATGTATCTGATACAGAACATATTGTAAATCTTAGATTTCGGACCAGAGATATTTTAAATTTCAAATTATCTATTCAAATATTCGCGACATTCTAAATATTTTTGGGTGTTTCTTGGAAGAAGAAAAATAGGGTCTTTTAAATTTCCTGGTCAAAATACAGTCACATTTATAATTTCGACTGCTCCTGGAATAAACTGTTTTATACAAACCATCATTATACAATAATATTTCTAATAAAGTATACAGGCTTTATTAAAATGTATTTACCGTTATTGAAACACATTATTATTTAAGTTAATCGCCTGTTGAGGTTTTTCTTTAATTCTTAAATGTCATAATAATGAAAAATGATTAATTATGCCATATTCAATACTGTAGCTAAATTTTCTATAGTATAGAAAACTGTGCTTTGACCAAGATAATTATTTTGAAGTTACCGAATAGTTGAATTCTAGAAAACTAAGTAACCAAAAGACAGCTCAGAAACATAATTGCATGAAAAATTAATGTTCTGAGAAAATAGTTGCGTAAATTATGATTAATTTTTTCTCTGCCTCCAAATGTATGAACAAAAACTATTTAGTATTTACATTTCTAATGAAACTGTAAAATAGATTTTTTCATGCTCTATTGGCAATAAGTGATTCTATATATATTGTATTTTGATCACAGTTTAGGAATATTAACATTATTAAAATTTCAACCTTCATTAATCTTAATTGAGATTATTTTTATTTGTTCTCTTATCATTTGGTGCAAGAATCCTGGATACACCCCTCAAATTTCTTGAGTGAGCAGTTCTGAATCAATGCCACCTGTTGCACTACTGTTTCATACGTGTACATGACACACTTATTCAGGTATTCTTTATGTTCTATCATTTCTTTCCAATTTTCTCAGTATTCATATTTCTATTCTAAAATCTTTCTTTTCTATTTTTAATTATTATATTCATACTTATAATTTATACGAGGTGTTAATGGTAATGTTAATGGCCGCTTGAAATTTGCTGATAAACAGAAATTGGTTACGACAACCTGCTTGTAAGAATGGCAATGTGAGTTGGGGCCGTGTGGGCACCCCTATGCACGGGAACATCTCGAGGGGATATATGAGAGCGGGTTATACAAGGAATGGGATGTGGGAATGGGGATGGAAAAATATTTTCTTTCGCTACTTCTTTATAGGATTCAAAGGGCGGGAGAAAATCTTTCCGGGGAAACGGTAAGGCGAACGATTCGGTTAAACGACCCGATGAAGGGCCTGCAGCCGAGTAAGATCCACAGGCTACTTTGCATAATTAATGTTTAACGGGTAGAATGGGGAACGAGAGGGGGGGGTGCCTCTTCTAAGTGGTTTTCTGGAAACATTTTCCGAGGGTTAATGCTCCGCGAAAGGAGTCCCTGGCGTTATCGTCACGTCGTCGACTCTGGACGGAGGGAAAAATATTTTTTTTAACGACCCAAGTTTTCCCGATAACCGTTAAATAAAAATAATATCCAACGGACGAATCGTTTGTATTTTTTAAATAAACCATCAATAAATCTAGAACGATGGTTCCATCTTCAATTCACCGGGGGAAAGAAAAATAATACAGGGGTTCATCCACATTCCTTTTTCTTTATGGGGAATACGTGTAGATGGTTATTTCATTAATAAAAGTTCGACATCCTTTTCTGTACATCGACCCGCCCTGACTCCCGAAGAAGATTGAGAAACCTTAATTTCCTAGTAGATTGAACTCCTGAAGATGGAACGGGGTTCCGAAACGTCGGGTGGGGGCGACAACGTCCAGGAGGAATCGACAGGATTTCTGGTTTCCCTTCTTCCGGTATTAAGATTCACAGTTTTATTATTTCTACCTGCCCGCGGTGTTTCCTACAGTTGTGTCCTGTACAGTTTTTATGCCTGTAAGAACCCCCCCCCCCCAAATATGGGTATGCTTCAAATCACACCATTCACCACGACCTCAATATACCGATAGTTACATTCGGCATCCTATTCCTCATCCTAATTTGCACACTACAATCATTCTCCCGCGGCGGCTTAAACGCCACTGACCCAGAGAACTCCTTGGACTCTAATGCAGACAAAAGTCAAAAAGGGCCATCCAGCGGGTGGTTTCTTTTATCGCGACAAATAGAAATAAACATACCGCAATTTTACCCATAACTATAAGGTTGATTGTAGAATAAATAAAAAGTTGAAAGAAAAATAGTCTGATATTCGGGCATTTTAGATATCCGTTTTTGGTTTGTGTCGGTCCATTTCGGGCGTGTTAATTGTTTTCGAATGTTTGTAAAATTGGGTGAGGACGTTTAGGGGGGGGTTTCTTCTATTATGTAATGGATTGTTTCGTTTAGCCGTCCGGTGGTTGGAGCCGAAAGGCGGCATTCGGGTTGTTTTTCAGTAGGCGGTCTCTAGCGGAGGTTAACATGTGCCGGGGGAGCCCACTGATTGAGTGATTCTTGGGCTATCCATTGATCTTTTCGCAACCGAGTTGAGTTTCAACCGTGCACGCTTTTACCCGAGGCTCTATACGGGGTGCCTCTATTTTCAAAGATAAGTCTGAAAGGGCGGGAAAGAAATCATCAGATGACATGGCGGTACATATTATCAGCTCGTTGGCGTATAATAATGGTCCTTTGATCGGATATTCTATTCGTTGCGAGATATCATTTATAAAAATTCACCACCATGTGATTCCTGTTGCGTCATTTATAACTTTTATCTGTTTCCAAAGTTTTTTATTTGGTGTGTCAACAAACTGCGGAACTGAACATACAAATTTACACATAAACATTCATCACGAAAAGGGTGAGGTATTTTCACCGCGGCGACCGAACTGATACATAAAAAAAGAAGTGTTCCTGATTTTATTATCAACTAGCAATAAACGTTTCTATTTGTTTTTACAATTTTATTGGAATTGATCCTACAGGAACACGGTCCTCAAATTCCGTGCGAAATCAGGAATTTGAATCGACGCCACCTGTTGCAGAACTACTGTTTCACGAATATCAGTTACAACTACATTTAGGCACAACAGCCTACTCATTGTATGAGAAATGTTTGTAATTTAATTTAAGACATTTATAAGGAATTATAGCGATAGTTATAAGGGTACTCGAGTTGAATAAAAACAAATTCTTATTAAAATATATAATATAATTTACTAAGGTTTACAGTTTTCAAAATACAGTTAATTTTGTTACACCATTATATAAAATCATAAACTATAAGTACTGTGTAATTATACATTCTAGAAACAAAGTTATCCTTAGTAGTTGGTTGGTTTAGAGATTTCTTCAGGCAATAGCCTACAGACAAATAGGATTACCACTAAAACATAAGTCGAATATCCTCAGCACTGGGAGTTTTCTTTTAGCAGAAGTAGGATTTTCACCGGCCATTCCTTACGGGGAATTCCTTCTCAGCGGCATATTTCAATCCTGCCGAGCATAACAAATTCAATGAAAACATATTGGCATCTGTAAAATATCCAATGGGTGTCGATTACCTTCTTCCTAGTGTCACTGCTACTTTTTCCGTTGGGAGCGCTAATGTCCACAGAAGTTACTCCATGTTAGTTAGAAGTTACTGTGGTTAGTATATGTTATTACCAAAAACACGGCAGAATAAATAGAATAATATACCGATTATAGGACATTTAAAATTATTTTAATAATATAATTGCGGTAAGAAAATGACACCTGGTGATAAAGCAATGCATATGTGCAAATATAGTAGTTTAATAGCTCATTAATGTTGATTTACGAAAATATGTATTCATTAAAAATGTAATAAACCAGATTAACTTTATGCTAAAACAAAATAACAATTGTAAAACTATAAACAGTACAGTTTGTCGTAGTGGTTACATTAGTGGAGACAAACAATTTAAAGAACGTGGATTGACAAATTGTAAATTATTATTAGTAAAATATGGTACGAAATAAATTAATTTTTAAAATCACGAAATTAAATTCATGTTCTATTGAAACCAATTTGACGATTTTACGTCAGGTGTGTCAGAGTGAAGTCTCATGGGAATTTCTGAATATGAGTGATACGAAGAGAGGGTTCTGCACGGGGTTCCTAAATGCTGTTGTTTGTTGATTCACCGAAAAGACCAATCGGACTTTGCAGGTAATTCGGCCGATGCAGAGCGGGCTGACAGGATGTTCTACAGGAGAACCAGTCTTGGCAGCAACGCTCGATCCCAAAGGATTTTTACAAAAAGATGTAACGCTCTAAGGTGGGGTCCGCGAAATGAGCTGGAAGCTCACCCCACGAGGAGTACACTGTATACAGTGTTAGACCTGCTGCGGATTTGTCCCACGCTGCACCCAACCGAACCGAACACCCCTCCCTGTCCGACAATTGATTTCAGGTTTATGAAAACAGACTTTACCCCCTTTCTAATACATTAGATACAGGATAATGGGTTTATATTTACGTGATACAGTTGGAGAAATCTTCAGGTGAATTAGAACGTAGTAATGAAACACCCATAGGTTTTCGAGTCTGGGAACGGACGACTCGAGCACCCTTCGGTCGTATACCGCAATCCGCCGTTTCAAGCGCGCATTTGGGACAAGTAGGCGCTGACGGTTTCGATACACGGTGTGCACCCCTGTCAAGTGTTTTGACTAAATCGACGGCGAATTTCGGTTCTTTATTACACCGGCACCTTCGCAGGCGTTAAACCGACCAGTCTGATAGGAGCCCTTTGTTGGCCACTCGAGCAATTCACCAAATAGGAACAATTCACCACACAGAACAATGGAACGCATAACGTTAATCTAAAATCTACCATAAATTGGCTTGATGATAAAAAATGTAAAATTTAGGATATTTATTAAGATTATTAACCCATTTTCAAATAAATTTGGTATACATTATAATGATGCCAGATAATGTTTGTACATAAGATATTATAATTTCTGGTTGTACGTCTTACTATAACAAAAATATAAAACAGACATTTTTGTCTTAGCGACAAAACTATGCGAAATTGCAATAGTTACAAACATAATTAAAAATTAAAAAATTGCGAGCCAACACAGAAGCGGTTCTAGCGCAGGCGATCGCCTAAATAGAGATCAAATTGTTAGGTGTCCTTTGCATGTTATTTATGTAATTTTTTTCTTTTCGAGTTATTATTGTTTAGCGCACAGACATGAATGACTAAAGAAATTGATCATTTCGTTCATAGAGCTTTATACTTTGGAGTTTAGAAATGAGTTTCCAGCTCTAGAACTGCCTCTGGTTATACGAAATCTGAAAACACATATCTGTTGTTATTAGGTGAATCAAATTTAAAAGTATATATAAGAATTTTTTTTGAATATCAAACATTGTTGAAAATAATGTCAATGTTGAACAAGCTTATGTTCAATATTGTTTAATATTGCGTCGTTTTAATATTGTTATCGTTTTAATATATTTCTTCCTTCGTACATATAATAATATTTATAATTATAATTTTATATTATATTTATTAAACCGACTAATTATATTTTGTCGTATTCAATTTGACGAGGAGTGCTCTCTGAGACATTGTTCAGTCCGCACGTGCTTATATTATTATTATTATAACCTCGCTCTCGCGCTTCGGCTTTCATTTTTGTTAGTAATTGTGTGTTATTGTTAGTGCATTTCTGTGTACATGTTCTCGTGATTGTTTTCAATCGATTCTTTCTCACTCCCTTATCAATTCGTTTTGTGTAAAACTGTGAAAATAGTGTTCATCGTCCTGTCGTCACCGGCCGACGTAGGCTATACGGGCACCGTTAGAGCTAGTAGTGATGTTAACACGGGCAAAGAAGAAGGTGAAACGAACCCGGAACAAAGAGCAAGACACCACCAACCGCATCTCCTCCTGCCAAAATGAATAAAACCTGTGGGCAAGTTTCTCCCGTTGCAGACACGCCCACCACAATGTTAGACGATAACGCGACAACCGGCCACCGCCAACCTTCATTAGAAATTTAACCGATATGGTTAAATTGTGCAAAGATTTGTCCGTGCTCATTGGCAAAGAAAATTGTCTTTGCCAATCAACTGTGACTCAAATCATGTTAAAGACAACGACCCCAACCAACTATCGTAAAACCATTGACTATTTATGCAAACAAAGAATCAGCTGTTACGCATACCAGCTCTCGAATGAGAGGGCGGTAACGCAGTGTTACAGATGCCAACTATTCGAGTAGAAGTAGCAGATACTGCGCCGGGCCAGCGACCGCGGCCGCACCAAAACGAAATTAAGTGCGCAAACGGCGGGGGCGACCACGTAGCGAACCTCCGAACCTGCGAAGCCTGCAGTAGATACATCGCGGGCAAAGAAAAGGCCCAGAGGCCACAAGAGCACCAACCACAAGAGAAGCCGAGAATCATAAACCGGCCAGCCCCGATCGTACCGGGAAGAAGCACGGGGCGGCAGCGACAGCTCCACCACCACCACCACCACCCCAGACACCACAGAGCAGACAACAGGAAGACCCCATGAGTTTTTTCGGTGAACTAAGAAGCCTCGGCCAAGAACTAAAGGCCCTGGACATTACAAAATTAATAGAAATACTGAAGAGCATGGTCAGAGCTCACCTATAAAACGCGCGCGGCCTAGACAGGGTGGAAGTCCTGTATAGGTACGCCCAGATTCTCGACCCGTAAACTGGTCCTAAACTAGTATACAACCCAAGAGGGCTACTAAGCCATATCAACGAAGTCTCCCAGATCATCATCGAAAATAGAGTGGACGTAGCACTCCTCACCGAGACACATCTACGAGAGAAGAATCGTCCGTTTCTCCCGGGTTACACCATCTACAGAAGCGACCGAGATACACCCGGAGGCGGAGTGGCGATAATAATAAGTAACAGACTTCGCCACCAACAAATACCTATTCCGAAATCGAACATGGAGACGGTGGGAGTACAAGTTAAAGGGCAGACAAGACCGGTAAACATCACATTTACAAGAAAAATCACCGTATTATAATTACAAACGTATTGCTGCAGCGTAGTCAATATTCATGAAAGTCCATGGTTTATGTGAGCTAGGTCCGTGGGATCGCTACCCCCAAAGTACCAGCATGGATCTGATACCCCCTGCGGAGAAGTCAGTATCATATGTTTCAATATTATGGTTCATATTTCAAAATTGCAATTACAGAAATGTCACTACAAGTAAATTTCATAAATTTGTGTTCTAAAAAGCTTTGTTCAGAGACCTTAATAACAGCATTTTTTTATTGCAATTCGTTAGAGTTATCAACGGAAATGGGGGAAAAAACCTTTTAAGTCTATGAAAAACGTATAATATGACATAAGAAAGCATACAATCATAAAAATCCAGTATTTGCAGTATAATCAATTACCTTACCACTAAAGCATAAACAACCGTAAATATATACAAGTTATAAAATATTCAGATCAAGACTACTGCACAAACAGAGAAAAGCACTGAAAAATTGAAACTATCTATTAACAAGTTAGACGATATTATTTAGAAGTAAAGCATATTACACAGGATAGTCATAATAATTCGTGTTATTAAATTATGTCCTTAACAACTATAACACATGTGAATATATCTGAATAAAAATCAATTAACCTAAACCTACAAAAAACTATACAAACCTACTAAAAACTTAAAACTATTAACAATACTTCTATCTCTAGCGGGTGGATTGTATTACTATTTAACGGATGACTTATTTTCAGATTTTCGACCTGATCTAATCGGACCGGAATCGCGCCGATGTACGTCAGCATCAACTTGCCTACATATAGGTCAAAACAAGATGAAGCGCTTCGGAAATACGCAGTTATGCCAGTTTCAAGAGTTTATGTCCTCCTACTGAATGACTCGCCCGCCGTGGAAGTCCTGTCTTCGACGAGGCGAGAGATTCCCGATCGTCCGCGCGGTACTTTCTTCCCCTGTAAAAAGTAGTTCCATTAAGTACCCAATCCAGTCACTGGCATATGTTGAGGCACGTAATGATTGAGGAAATGATTACCTAATCCGCGTACGGACTCCAGTTCGGTGAACGGCTCGGTAGAAAAAATGGCGGCTAAAAAGATGAAGAAAAAAATGGTTGAATACCGCCGGAAGGTCGAACCGTGGCCCGAAATTGGGTTGGCCCGGTGAACTTCCTCTTTTCGGAAACATCTGAAAAAAAGAACCCGTACAATATATATATATTAGGCACACAGTGAGTCGGATTTAAAAATTTAAAAAAATTGTAAGATTCGATAATAGTTGAGAAATTACCCAATGTGAATGTCGAAATGAATTTGTCGAGCCGCAACCACATGAAACTTGTCGGGAGAAACTGGAGTCTGAATGTGTTCAGCAGAGATGTAACCCAGAGCCTCGCACCGGGTAACGCAGTCGACGATCGCTGCTGGATTCAATGCGATATTCCCCGCTGCTTAATCTTGTTTTGATCGAAAGGCCCCAACTATTTAGGTTGACATAAACTTCAAGGAATGCTGCGCAGGCGCCATTCCGAACCGGTTATTTCTCTGTACGGCGTATAACTTCGGGTTTTTACAAAACAATACTCAGAAATAATACATACCGCGATTAGAGGGAGAACAATCGAATGAATAACAATTCATAAGTGGGTAGATAAAATTCAATACCTTCCCAGTGAAATTTACAGAAGAAAAATTACTTTTACGCTTCTGAAATGATAAATGTACAAAGTCGTGTAATTTTAACCTTATGACTCACTTAATCTACTTAATGACTTAATCTTAATGACTCGTGGAATTCGGATAGTCTTGTAACATACTCTATCATCCATGACAAATTTTTGTTTTAGTGTCGCTCCTTCAATACGTTAGATATATATATATATATATATATATATATATATATATATATATACATACACACACAACGATTTTAATACTAAAATACAGACACCCACCCATAAGTTGGAGGAAAAGTGTATCACGTAACTCGTACGGAAACTGGGATATTAGAGTATTTAAAAAAATAAAGAACAGAATTTAACACATACTACGCAGGTGAAAAAACAACCACGTCTATACCCAACCTATAAGTGGGTGGAAAATGAATTCTGTTTGAAACTCACATAAAATATATTCTACGATAAGTAGGTGTAGAAACAACTGTATCTGTACCCAACGATTAGTGGGTGGAAAACGTATGAAATTTACACAAAAAACAAATGTTTCTTAATCTAGAAATCATATAACTAAAATTATTATAAGCTATATTTATTTACAATGCTCTTAAGATTATTTCTCTAAATTATTCAAAATAGCATCAATTCTGTATATACAGAAACCAGAAGAAGAAATACAGAGGCCAGCAACAACAATTGTTAAAAATATTCGGTAAAAGATTATGTTATTATTGTTTTCAATATATTTATTTTTTTAGTATTTTTTAAATTGTCTTCTATTTTTTATGACTTATAATGTCATTAAATGAACTATCATATCATTTCAATTTACATATGTCATAATATTTCATTTCTAAAACTTTCCTAAACTAGTAGTAGTATTATATCTAGAATCACATATAATTAAAATTATATATATAACATATTTTTATTTACAAAGCTCTTAAGATTATTTCATGCATTAATTCAACCAAATTTATCAATTTGGTACATGACAAATGTCCTTATAGCATATTGTAAGTATATTCACGTCAAAGAATCATTTCATTGTTTCTTGTAATTACGGTTTTCTCGGTTATGTCTTTGAATACATTTGATAAGTCATTATTTTAATGTCAGGAACAGTAATTTCAGATATTTTGTTTGCATATTGTTTACCTTCCATCACAATGTAAACCAGATTTACGATTTACTGACAATAATCAATTAATCAATTTGAAAGGGCCGTATCATTTGAAATATACAACGAATTGATTTAATATTTTTATTTACAACACGGGTGATGCACATTGTGCATTATATCAATCAATAAAATTACATTATGATACGAAACGGCTTATTTGTAATCAGAAACCAAATAAAATACGAATCTGAAATGTCAAGGGTAAGTATATAATGCATGCACCTTGCTCACCAAAATAAATACCGTAAATCTGACCCTTTTTTTATGAATAACACTTATATTTAAATGCCGATTTATATACTAACTTATACTTAAAACAAGAATTATTTGATCGAAACATATGAGTGATGGGGCATGTACAACATTGCACCATGCGAAACTCTAATTTGGTATTAGAAATATAATACTATCACTATACTAATATCACAGCCCTCATTTAGACAATGAAATGAGTTATTTATGTAAAATACCACAGCGTTTATTTTCATTATAAATGGAAATTCACTGTAATTCACAGTGAATTGATGATACCTGTAAAGACATGACTTACACTGATATTCCATTCACAACAGAATCGAATTATCAGTTTCAAATTGTTTTACCGTTCTGTAAAAAAATTCCTAACAAAAATGAAAAGTAATGTCACAAAAACACGTTCTAAACAAATTCTAAATATCACAGCGTTTATTTTCGATTATGGATGAAGTTAGATTGACTATCACCGTGATTGAAACAACAGAGCTAGCGGTACAAGAAAATGCGCTAACGCCCGTATTTATTCATGAATTAGGCTCGATAATAAAAGTGAGCGGGTGTATAGGGAGCATATACACTACTGGCACCGCCCTCCGGGTCTGTCCCCATCACGAAACTAGGAATCGGTCGCGCTAACAGCAAATTGCGGAGAATATTTCATCCGGTAGATAGTACGATGTATTTTTTTAAGTTAACCTTCAGCCTCCCAAAAATAAACTAGCACCAGAACTCATTCGATTCCTAAATCATGGTACTGCACTCAGATAAGCGGCTGAATAATTTAAATAAAGAAAACGGCTGTCTCAAATTCATTCACGCGGTAAACCATTACCCCCAGGACCATGGACAGTGGAATGCAAGTAAAGCTTTTGAGGAAAGAAAAACGTTCGGACTGGCAACGATTCTTTAACGGTACCAAATTGTTGCCGCGGGATTTTAGCCCCTTAAAATACTGTACATTTTCAGGAAATTTAGTTCCTGCAGGAATTTTCCTGGAAGGAAATTTTGAACCTAATTTCCCCTAATTACGTCCAGGTTTTCTGTAATTTCTTGTTGGATTTTTCGGTTTATCTGGTGTTCT
Organism: Lethocerus indicus; assembly: GCA_019843655.1. Taxonomy (NCBI): domain Eukaryota; kingdom Metazoa; phylum Arthropoda; class Insecta; order Hemiptera; family Belostomatidae; genus Lethocerus; species Lethocerus indicus. Next base: position 45,854,787 of record JACDQD010000001.1, read on the forward strand.
TTGTTGTAGTTATTGTTTGTGTGGTGTTCTATGGTTTTTTTATTTGTATCTTTTTTCTATAATTTTTTATAAGCTGGTTACATACATTTTTGCCAGGTTTCTTTTAGGAATCTGAGCCGTTCAGGAATCGTTAGTCGTTTAGTATGGCGACAAATATTTGAATTTTGGTCTTCCCAAAGGTTGGGGGGGGGGGAGAAGCCTTGTAACGCAACAGTAACTCATAGAGCAACGGCCGGCTCGCAAAAGTGAAAGTGTAACGATACTGCCGGAACTGGGGTCGGGGCGAACTTATCGGCCGGCGGAAGTAAATATTGGACGAGTCCGCGCGGGGGAGGCCAGTTTAATTCGGTGAAATAACGCATTATCTGGCAGGAAATTGGGACTGGGGGAATCGGAGCGATAGTGAAAGGGGTGGGGGTGGGGGGGGAGGTTTGATTGAATGCTCTCTAAAGCGTTCATCCGATGCGAAACACTGTCCGGGAGCTGACACATTGTCGAGCTATAAAGCTTTCTTTATAACTATCGGCGGCTTTAAACGGATACTGCGAGGCCCAGGAACGGTAGCCCGCCTATTAATTGGAGTAGGGATGCCATTAAAAAAAATAAAAAGATCAGTCTTAAAACAAAGAATAAGCGGCACTCTAGTCGAAGTTTACAAGTGCTCAGAAGGCACGGAGTTATAGAATGACGCCTGCCGTTATCGAGGAAAATTATCACAAATTTCGATATTTCGGCAAATAAAGATGATGTCCACCTTTATCTATATTCCGCCTTTGGCCGAATGTTAGCACGGACCCCCACTAACATACAGAAATAAAGCCCAACCTCAACTGGGATGGACCGTCCGTAGAACATTAATTTGCACACCGTCTAGCCCCCTGTGATTCCCCTTAGTAATTAATCGTTCAATTTTTAAAACGGGACGGGGTTAAGCGGGGCGGACGTCAAAGGACTGTCGCTTGCAGGAGGCGCCCGCAAAACTTGGCCCAACCCCCACCACCGAAAATCCGCCTTCAACATCCCAACAACCATTTCCAAACAAAACATTAGATTCTGTCATGTGTCTAACTTTACCGCGTCGGATGGGGAGTTGAGTTATTCAAAAATCGCATGTCGCGGGCTTTGTTTACCGGCATTCAGACCAACATCCCTCTTTCGATAAAGCTCTCATATGTGCACGCACAAGAAATATGAATTGCCCTTAAGAATTTAAGAAGATGTAACGTACTATTATTAAATCAAAATGAAATTCAACGAAATATTATATACTAATATTAGTGGGCTTCTACAATTTTTCCCTATCTTTTCCCTTTTTTGTAATAAATTTTATATTTTTAAAAGGCTCAGCCTTTTTCGGATCGGACCGAATATTATATTCGGTAGAAAAATGAACGCGCCATCTTCAGTAGCGGTGTTAGTCACTTCTGGCAGGATCCGAGCTCGGTCCCGTGTCTTGGCCACCCACGGATCTTCCTTGCTCCGTCCCGCCTGGATGCCACCGTTTAATCCCTTAACCTACGATTCATTTTCGAGAATTTTACGTGGAGAATAATAGAGAACGAGGCGAATTATCTTCCGGAGATGCGCCAGAAAGACTGCACGCGAAGCATTGGGCTCATTTTCAAAACCTTGTAGAGTTTGCCAAAAAAATAAAAAACGTGGAGAAACAACTTGGGAGAGTAAAAATTGAAACTTCCTTTACATCTACCAGAATGCTTCGAATTATAACACACATATAATTTTAAGAGGGCGCCGCCGCCACCGCCGCTAATATATATATATTTGACCCGATCATCATACTACGGGCTATGCACGTAATAGAGATTCCCTCCAGCCTCAAGGAGTCGGAAGACTGTAGTGTCCCTAAGGAGCAGGGGAAATGCGCCACATGTGTGGTGGCCGGAAAGACTTCCGACCGTCCTACCGGCAGCCCCACCTGTCCGGCCCGTAAAAAGGCCGACCAGGCGAACTCCTCCTCCCTGACCCGTGGTAACGTAGTCGGGGAGAAGATCACAAAAATAGTGGTCAAACCCACCGAAAAAGGGTTGGACCCCATCAAGACCAGGACGTTGCTCCAGCAGCGGCTACCGCAGCTGAGCACCGCTAAAATACGCCGCACGAAGCACATCGCTGGTGGCGGCGTAATCTTGGAAGGGGACGCGGAGACACTCAGCACCGTCAAAAGTGTAGAGGGTCTCCAGATAAAGGAACTTCCTAAGCTCGGACCGAGGATAATCGTGTTCGACGTGCCAACGGACTGCACTAACGAAAAGTTAGTAGCGGACTTAGGCTCGGAGAAGAACGGTATCAGCGGGGAAAGGGTCAAGGTGAAATTCCGAATCAAGGGTCGTGGGGCAGAACATGTAGTCCTCGAAGTCGCCAAAGGGGCATACAAAACCCTAATTGGGCGACGGAGAATATATGTGGGCCTCTCGTCCCATAGGGTGGACGAGTTCGTGTCGGTTGTACGGTGATTCAGGTGCCCTGAAAATCCCTCTAACCCCAAGCCCCACCTGTCAGGCCCGTAAAAAGGCCGACCAGGCGAACTCGTCCTCCCTGACTCGTGATAACGTAGTCGGGGAGAAAATCACAAAAATTGTGGTCAAACCCACCGAAAAAGGGTGGGACCCCACGAAGACCAAGACGTTGCTACAGCAGCGGCTACCGCAGCTGAGCACCGCTAAAATACGCCGCACGAAGCACATCGCTGGTGGCGGCGTAATCTTAGAAGGGGACGCGGAGACACTCAGCACCGTCAAAAGTGTAGAGGGTCTCCAGATAAAGGAACTTCCTAAGCTCGGACCGAGGATAATCGTGTTCGACGTGCCAACGGACTGCACTAACGAAAAGTTAGTAGCGGACTTAGGCTCGGAGAAGAACGGTATCAGCGGGGAAAGGGTCAAGGTGAAATTCCGAATCAAGGGTCGTGGGGCAGAACATGTAGTCCTCGAAGTCGCCAAAGGGGCATACAAAACCCTAATTGGGCGACGGAGAATATATGTGGGCCTCTCGCCCCATAGGGTGGACGAGTATGTGTCAGTGATGCGGTGCTTCAGGTGCCACAACTATGGTCACCACTCACGGACCTGTTGCTCGAAGAGAGACATCTGCGGACACTGTGCCCAGGAGGCTCCCAGGGTCAGCGATTGCCCCTCGAAAGCGCAGCCACCCGTCTGCGGGACGTGCAATTCCCGCCGCCTCCCCTCCGACCATCCGACAGGACACCGAAAGTGCCCGGAGAGAGTCAGAGTGGAGGCGACGATCAGGAGGAACGCGGCCGACTTAAATGTCTGAGCTGCGATTCTTCCAGATCAACGGCGCCCGCTCGGCCGCTGCGGCTTCCGAGATCTACAGGAACTCTGCGAGACGGAATGTAGACCTTGTGATGTTGCAGGAACCGTATAGGAGGAAGATCGAGGCCGCGTACTCTGCCAAACTGAAGAAATTGGACGAGATAAGTCAGTCAAGTCCAATGTCCGGTAAGGCCGAGAAATCGGCAGACTACCCCCCCTTAGGCCCCCCCAAAACTATAATATTGCAGCCGGTTAACAAATTGTGGGATCCGGCGAAAACAAGGGAGGTGCTGGGACGGACGCTGCCCTCCCTCATTGAGAAGGGGCAGTTTCTGTCTTCCAGAAACCTCAAGGAAGGTAAGGTTGTCCTCCGCACCAGTAGCGGGACCGCCCAAACTTTACAAGAATCTCGTGAACTTGTAGCGGCAGGGATCCCTGCAACAACTCCGAGACTCCCAAGCCAGGCTGATCATCCTTGGACTTCCCAAGGAAATCCAGGATGAAGAAATTCTGTCCGACCTCAGAGCGGAAAAGAACATAGGCGCAGCGGATCACTCTAACGTAATTTCGCGCCTGCGCGATCGCAACGCACGTAACGATGTTGTGATCGAAGTAAGCGCGGCGGCACGGAAACGCCTCCAGGCAGGACGGGTCTATATTGGCCTGTCCTCACACAAGGTGAGCGACTTCATAAAATCTATACGCTGTTTTAAGTGTCAACAGTATGGCCACACGACTCGTACGTAGCCGCATTAAAGATATATGCTCCCACTGCGCGAAAACGGGGCACAAATGGTCGGATTGCCCCTCAAAGAGGCAAAACCAGTATGCGGGACATGCGTACCACGCGGTCTCCCCTCCGGCCATCGGACTGGCGATAAATCATGCCCGGAGAGAGTCCGGGCGGAGGCCGCATACGCTCGGCTGATCAGGAGTCGTTTTCATGAGGAACCTTAGGATTCTCCAACTTAATTGTGGTAGGGCCGCGGCTGCCACTGCGGACGCCTACAGAAATTCCTCTTCTAGGAAAATCGATATTGTCCTCTTGCAGGAACCTTATGAGAGGTTCGGTCGGGTCAGGGTTTTCAGCAGTCTCGGTTATTTACGGGCGGAGCCTTCAGAAAAGTCGTGGGCGGCCGTTGCGGTCATCAACCCCGAACTTGATGTAGTGGCTTTCCGTCCTTTCTACATCACACGTTGTTTGCGCCGGTGTCAGTCTAGGGAATGACATGATTTCTGTCTATTGCCAGCCCAGCCTCCCTATGATGGGGATCCTGGCACAGTTAGATATCGTTCTCACTCGCCTCAGGGGCAAGGCCATTGTTATGGAAAGGTGAAGACTCTATGTTTAGACCATATGTTTATATGGGAAAGGACACTTCCTGAACTTGTTTTCCCTGACCCCTTAGAATCAGACGAAGTTGAAGAGACAGCCCTCGGCTTCACCAAGGCTGTAATAGATGCATGTGAGTATGCTATCCCTAGATTTCGAACTCGAACATTAACTGTCCCTTGATGGAATAATGAACTCAGTGAACTCCGTCGCCGCTCCATAAGAGCAGAGCGAAGATACACTCGTGCTAAAAGAACAGGCAATAGAGAGGTTGTTGAGCTCCTGGGGAGGGCAAGGTCTGCGGCCAAAAACGAATACAATCGGGAAAATGAGATCTTGGATCAAAGGAACTAAAAGAAAAACTGTCCGAACGCGTCTCAGACCGCTAGTTCGGTCCTTCAGCTGGTATGCCTAGCCAACCCACACCTCCTCGCGGTGAGAGCTGGATTATGTACTTCCTCTGCCTAACAGGCATGAGGTACTAACCGACGGGGCTCTGGCGGTCCTTGGCATGACATAAAAGGCCGGTTCGGTGGGAACCATTAGGGGGCAGCCCCTCCACCCACCTAGGTTGCACAGGCCAACTACCTGGGCAACCGAAAATTAAAAAGTTATAAAACCCAAAAACCAAGGCCGTACTCCGGAAGGCCATACCGGCGGCGCCAGAGATTGTGGCTGACTCTGGTGCTGTACGATCACAGCTACCGTCCGGGAGCCAGGGGACCAGCGGCCTCCCCGAACGATGCCACCGCTGGGACACGGAACGACGGAAGCTCCCAAAACCCTTGCAACTTAAGCGCAGGGTGATTAAGGCGCTGAAGTCGAAGAGTACGGTCATAAAGACAAAGTACTCAAACGTGATAATCGAGGCCGTGCAGAAACTGTGCGACCTCATAGTCAGGAGAGAGGAAGAGAGCAATTCAATGAATCTCATCCTGACAGCTCTTGAATCCGCTGTTATGCGAATGACGGAGCAGAAACCGACCAGGACTGCGGAGGTGAGGACGGGAGTGTCTTACGCTGATGCTGCGAAGACCCCCCAACAAACCGAAGCTCCAAGGACGGACCAAGTCCGACGGAGGCGGCATAAAATGGTCATCAGACCCACTGACAAACAGTGGAAGTCTGACCAGACCAGGAAAGCCCTGAAGACCTCTTGTTCGCAGGAACTCGCTGCGGTGGGACTAACGGCCTATCTTCCAGCGGAACCCGGAGCAAGGTTGATCATCTTTGGTGTCCCTAGGATCCTTTCCAACGACCAGATTTTGGCATCCTGCGGAGCAAGAATCTGATCGCACTTTGACTCCGCCAAGATTTCAGTCCGAGCCAAAATCAAGCGGGGAATGACTTGAACAATATAGTCATTGAGGTCCCCTTCCAGCTGAGGCAGGCACCTTGAGGATGGGTCGGGTGTACCTCGGCCTGTCCTCTCATATGGTCAAAGACAGCTGCACCTTGCGGCGGTGCTACAAATGCCAACTGTATGGCCACATCGCCGCTCGATGCACTGCCGAAACAGAGACATGCGGTCTCTGTGCTGAGCAGCATGCCACCAGGGATTGCCCCAAACCAAATGGAGTCCCTGTGTGCCACCTGTGTTCAGCGGAAGGAACCCGCCGATCACAGGACAGGCAGCTCGGCGTGCCCATATAGGAGGAAGATCGAGGCCGCGTACTCTGCCAAACTGAAGAAATTGGACGAGATAAGTCAGTCAAGTCCAATGTCCGGTAAGGCCGAGAAATCGGCAGACTACCCCCCCTTAGGCCCCCCCAAAACTATAATATTGCAGCCGGTTAACAAATTGTGGGATCCGGCGAAAACAAGGAGGTGCTGGGACGGACGCTGCCCTCCCTCATTGAGAAGGGCAGTTTCTGTCTTCCAGAAACCTCAAGGAAGGTAAGGTTGTCCTCCGCACCAGTAGCGGGACCGCCCAAACTTTACAAGAATCTCGTGAACTTGTAGCGGCAGGGATCCCTGCAACAACTCCGGAGACTCCCAAGCCAAGGCTGATCATCCTTGGACTTCCCAAGGAAATCCAGGATGAAGAAATTCTGTCCGACCTCAGAGCGGAAAAGAACATAGGCGCAGCGGATCACTCTAACGTAATTTCGCGCCTGCGCGATCGCAACGCACGTAACGATGTTGTGATCGAAGTAAGCGCGGCGGCACGGAAACGCCTCCTCCAGGCAGGACGGGTCTATATTGGCCTGTCCTCACACAAGGTGAGCGACTTCATAAAATCTATACGCTGTTTTAAGTGTCAACAGTATGGCCACACGACTCGTACGTGTAGCCGCATTAAAGATATATGCTCCCACTGCGCGAAAACGGGGCACAAATGGTCGGATTGCCCCCTCAAAGAGGCAAAACCAGTATGCGGGACATGCGTACCACGCGGTCTCCCCTCCGGCCATCGGACTGGCGATAAATCATGCCCGGAGAGAGTCCGGGCGGAGGCCGCATACGCTCGGCTGATCAGGAGTCGTTTTCATGAGGAACCTTAGGATTCTCCAACTTAATTGTGGTAGGGCCGCGGCTGCCACTGCGGACGCCTACAGAAATTCCTCTTCTAGGAAAATCGATATTGTCCTCTTGCAGGAACCTTATGAGAGGTTCGGTCGGGTCAGGGGTTTTCAGCAGTCTCGGTTATTTACGGGCGGAGCCCCTTCAGAAAAGTCGTGGGCGGCCGTTGCGGTCATCAACCCCGAACTTGATGTAGTGGCTTTCCCGTCCTTTTCTACATCACACGTTGTTTGCGCCGGTGTCAGTCTAGGGAATGACATGATATATTTTATTTCTGTCTATTGCCAGCCCAGCCTCCCTATGATGGGGATCCTGGCACAGTTAGATATCGTTCTCACTCGCCTCAGGGGCAAGGCCATTGTTATGGAAAGGTGAAGACTCTATGTTTAGACCATATGTTTATATGGGAAAGGACACTTCCTGAACTTGTTTTCCCTGACCCCTTAGAATCAGACGAAGTTGAAGAGACAGCCCTCGGCTTCACCAAGGCTGTAATAGATGCATGTGAGTATGCTATCCCTAGATTTCGAACTCGAACATTAACTGTCCCTTGATGGAATAATGAACTCAGTGAACTCCGTCGCCGCTCCATAAGAGCAGAGCGAAGATACACTCGTGCTAAAAGAACAGGCAATAGAGAGGTTGTTGAGCTCCTGGGGAGGGCAAGGTCTGCGGCCAAAAACGAATACAATCGGGAAAATGAGATCTTGGATCAAAGGAACTAAAAGAAAAAAAAAAAAAACTGTCCGAACGCGTCTCAGACCGCTAGTTCGGTCCTTCAGCTGGTATGCCTAGCCAACCCACACCTCCTCGCGGTGAGAGCTGGATTATGTACTTCCTCTGCCTAACAGGCATGAGGTACTAACCGACGGGGCTCTGGCGGTCCTTGGCATGACATAAAAGGCCGGTTCGGTGGGAACCATTAGGGGGCAGCCCCTCCACCCACCTAGGTTGCACAGGCCAACTACCTGGGCAACCGAAAATTAAAAAGTTATAAAACCCAAAAACCAAGGCCGTACTCCGGAAGGCCATATACCGGCGGCGCCAGAGATTGTGGCTGACTCTGGTGCTGTACGATCACAGCTACCGTCCGGGAGCCAGGGGACCAGCGGCCCTCCCCCGAACGATGCCACCGCTGGGACACGGAACGACGGAAGCTCCCCAAAACCCTTGCAACTTAAGCGCAGGGTGATTAAGGCGCTGAAGTCGAAGAGTACGGTCATAAAGACAAAGTACTCAAACGTGATAATCGAGGCCGTGCAGAAACTGTGCGACCTCATAGTCAGGAGAGAGGAAGAGAGCAATTCAATGAATCTCATCCTGACAGCTCTTGAATCCGCTGTTATGCGAATGACGGAGCAGAAACCGACCAGGACTGCGGAGGTGAGGACGGGAGTGTCTTACGCTGATGCTGCGAAGACCCCCCAACAAACCGAAGCTCCAAGGACGGACCAAGTCCGACGGAGGCGGCATAAAATGGTCATCAGACCCACTGACAAACAGTGGAAGTCTGACCAGACCAGGAAAGCCCTGAAGACCTCTTGTTCGCAGGAACTCGCTGCGGTGGGACTAACGGCCTATCTTCCAGCGGAACCCGGAGCAAGGTTGATCATCTTTGGTGTCCCTAGGATCCTTTCCAACGACCAGATTTTGGCATCCCTGCGGAGCAAGAATCTGGATCGCACTTTGGACTCCGCCAAGATTTCAGTCCGAGCCAAAATCAAGCGGGGGAATGACTTGAACAATATAGTCATTGAGGTCCCCTTCCAGCTGAGGCAGGCACTCTTGAGGATGGGTCGGGTGTACCTCGGCCTGTCCTCTCATATGGTCAAAGACAGCTGCACCTTGCGGCGGTGCTACAAATGCCAACTGTATGGCCACATCGCCGCTCGATGCACTGCCGAAACAGAGACATGCGGTCTCTGTGCTGAGCAGCATGCCACCAGGGATTGCCCCAAACCAAATGGAGTCCCTGTATGTGCCACCTGTGTTCAGCGGAAGGAACCCGCCGATCACAGGACAGGCAGCTCGGCGTGCCCATATAGGAGGAAGATCGAGGCCGCGTACTCTGCCAAACTGAAGAAATTGGACGAGATAAGTCAGTCAAGTCCAATGTCCGGTAAGGCCGAGAAATCGGCAGACTACCCCCCCTTAGGCCCCCCCAAAACTATAATATTGCAGCCGGTTAACAAATTGTGGGATCCGGCGAAAACAAGGGAGGTGCTGGGACGGACGCTGCCCTCCCTCATTGAGAAGGGGCAGTTTCTGTCTTCCAGAAACCTCAAGGAAGGTAAGGTTGTCCTCCGCACCAGTAGCGGGACCGCCCAAACTTTACAAGAATCTCGTGAACTTGTAGCGGCAGGGATCCCTGCAACAACTCCGGAGACTCCCAAGCCAAGGCTGATCATCCTTGGACTTCCCAAGGAAATCCAGGATGAAGAAATTCTGTCCGACCTCAGAGCGGAAAAGAACATAGGCGCAGCGGATCACTCTAACGTAATTTCGCGCCTGCGCGATCGCAACGCACGTAACGATGTTGTGATCGAAGTAAGCGCGGCGGCACGGAAACGCCTCCTCCAGGCAGGACGGGTCTATATTGGCCTGTCCTCACACAAGGTGAGCGACTTCATAAAATCTATACGCTGTTTTAAGTGTCAACAGTATGGCCACACGACTCGTACGTGTAGCCGCATTAAAGATATATGCTCCCACTGCGCGAAAACGGGGCACAAATGGTCGGATTGCCCCCTCAAAGAGGCAAAACCAGTATGCGGGACATGCGTACCACGCGGTCTCCCCTCCGGCCATCGGACTGGCGATAAATCATGCCCGGAGAGAGTCCGGGCGGAGGCCGCATACGCTCGGCTGATCAGGAGTCGTTTTCATGAGGAACCTTAGGATTCTCCAACTTAATTGTGGTAGGGCCGCGGCTGCCACTGCGGACGCCTACAGAAATTCCTCTTCTAGGAAAATCGATATTGTCCTCTTGCAGGAACCTTATGAGAGGTTCGGTCGGGTCAGGGGGTTTTCAGCAGTCTCGGTTATTTACGGGCGGAGCCCCTTCAGAAAAGTCGTGGGCGGCCGTTGCGGTCATCAACCCCGAACTTGATGTAGTGGCTTTCCCGTCCTTTTCTACATCACACGTTTTTTTGCGCCGGTGTCAGTCTAGGGAATGACATGATATATTTTATTTCTGTCTATTGCCAGCCCAGCCTCCCTATGATGGGGATCCTGGCACAGTTAGATATCGTTCTCACTCGCCTCAGGGGCAAGGCCATTGTTATGGAAAGGTGAAGACTCTATGTTTAGACCATATGTTTATATGGGAAAGGACACTTCCTGAACTTGTTTTCCCTGACCCCTTAGAATCAGACGAAGTTGAAGAGACAGCCCTCGGCTTCACCAAGGCTGTAATAGATGCATGTGAGTATGCTATCCCTAGATTTCGAACTCGAACATTAACTGTCCCTTGATGGAATAATGAACTCAGTGAACTCCGTCGCCGCTCCATAAGAGCAGAGCGAAGATACACTCGTGCTAAAAGAACAGGCAATAGAGAGGTTGTTGAGCTCCTGGGGAGGGCAAGGTCTGCGGGGCCAAAAACGAATACAATCGGGAAAATGAGATCTTGGATCAAAGGAACTAAAAGAAAAAAAAAAAAAACTGTCCGAACGCGTCTCAGACCGCTAGTTCGGTCCTTCAGCTGGTATGCCTAGCCAACCCACACCTCCTCGCGGTGAGAGCTGGATTATGTACTTCCTCTGCCTAACAGGCATGAGGTACTAACCGACGGGGCTCTGGCGGTCCTTGGCATGACATAAAAGGCCGGTTCGGTGGGAACCATTAGGGGGCAGCCCCTCCACCCACCTAGGTTGCACAGGCCAACTACCTGGGCAACCGAAAATTAAAAAGTTATAAAACCCAAAAACCAAGGCCGTACTCCGGAAGGCCATATACCGGCGGCGCCAGAGATTGTGGCTGACTCTGGTGCTGTACGATCACAGCTACCGTCCGGGAGCCAGGGGACCAGCGGCCCTCCCCCGAACGATGCCACCGCTGGGACACGGAACGACGGAAGCTCCCCAAAACCCTTGCAACTTAAGCGCAGGGTGATTAAGGCGCTGAAGTCGAAGAGTACGGTCATAAAGACCAAGTACTCAAACGTGATAATCGAGGCCGTGCAGAAACTGTGCGACCTCATAGTCAGGAGAGAGGAAGAGAGCAATTCAATGAATCTCATCCTGACAGCTCTTGAATCCGCTGTTATGCGAATGACGGAGCAGAAACCGACCAGGACTGCGGAGGTGAGGACGGGAGTGTCTTACGCTGATGCTGCGAAGACCCCCCAACAAACCGAAGCTCCAAGGACGGACCAAGTCCGACGGAGGCGGCATAAAATGGTCATCAGACCCACTGACAAACAGTGGAAGTCTGACCAGACCAGGAAAGCCCTGAAGACGGCAATCCCGGCAGTAATGAGATCTGTGAAGATCCATTCCAGCCGGGACCAACTGGGAGGAGCAGTAATGCTGGAGGCGGACGAGATGTCCCACCTGCAGCTGATCGCTGCCCAACACCAGGAACTGGCTGCAGCCGGTGTGACTGCAACCATCCTAGCTAAGCCGGGCCCGAGGATTATCGTATACGACGTCCCCAAGGACATCAGCAACGAGGACATCCTAAAGGACCTGGAAGCGAGGAACGGATGCCGCAGCGGGCGGATCATTTCTAGATTTGATCGGCCCAACGCGTGCACCCATGTAGTTTTGGAGGTCGAGGAAAGCCTCCACCAAAAACTACTCACGGCAGGTCGAGTTTATCTCGAACTGTCGTCTTATAAATTGAGGCAGTATCTGGCAAAACCAGCCAGATGCTTCAAGTGCCATAGATACGGGCACGTGGCCAAATACTGCCGAGAGGCGGTGGACACGTGTGGTACCTGTGCACAGAAGGGACACAAGTCGAAAGACTGTAGTGTCCCTAAGGAGCAGGGGAAATGCGCCACATGTGTGGTGGCCGGAAAGACTTCCGACCACCCTACCGGCAGCCCCACCTGTCCGGCCCGTAAAAAGGCCGACCAGGCGAGCTCCTCCCCCCCGACCCGTGGTAATAACGTGGACGGGGAGAAGACCACAAAGATAATGGTCAAACCCACTGAAAAAGGGTGGGACCCCACGAAGACCAAGACGTTGCTACAGCAGCGGCTACCGCAGCTGAGCACCGCTAAAATACGCCGCACGAAGCACATCGCTGTTGGCTGCGTAATCTTGGAAGGGGACGCGGAGACACTCAGCACCGTCAAAAGTGTAGAGGGTCTCCAGATAAAGGAACTTCCTAAGCTCGGACCGAGGATAATCGTGTTCAACGTGCCAACGGACTGCACCAACGAGGAGTTGGTTGCAGACCTAGGCTAGGAGAAAAACGGCATAACCGGGGAAAGGGTCCAGGTAAAATTCCGCATTAAGGGTCGTGGGGCAGAACATGCTGTCCTCGAAGTTGCCAAAGGGGCGTTCAAAACCCTGATTGGGCGACGGAGAGCGTATGTTGGCCTCTCGTCCCATAAGGTGGACGAGTTTGTGTCAGTAATGCGGTGCTTCAGGTGCCACAACTACGGACACTACTCGAGAACCTGCCGCTTGAAGAAGGACATATCTCCTTCCGGCTCCTGAACATCAAACATGACGCATCCCTTGGGTGAGTACCCCACTGTTTTTCTTAAGCATTTGGTGATTTGAATTTTATCTTTAACTTTACACTGAACAAAATTAATTACGGCATGACTCGTCCGCCTGGTGCAGTGGATAGGTTTGCACTCTGCCCGGTTAAAACTTAACTTATGACCTAAAAGTATACGCAAATACATTCGATTAGTTTCCATTCTGGGCCTCGGCCAATTCCTTAGGGTCATACCCCTAAGGGCTGGACCACTTAGGTCAAGCCCTGTCGGGTTTTGACTCTCGTTGCTCTCTTTAACACCATTTACGAGTTTAATTAATAACCTAACGGCCCAAATCGGTGCCGTCGCGCCGTCTCGATAAGGACGTAGTCACTGCCATTGGAATTTAAACGTTACATTTACACTATACACGCACAATTAAATTTGACTCCCCTACCGAATAGCGGACAGGAAAACAGGGGGGGAAAACCCTACTTCCTTTCAAATCCCTCAGTGAAATCTCCCCTAACACACCCGCACTTTTCATCCCCGATTTCTACCCGTAGGAGGCGGAAATCTCCAATTCCGAGGTGCATGACCAAATAAACCAAATAGCCAAATTCAATTTTCTACAAGATTGGTCCTTTGCACTTTTTCGCTAGGACCAATAGTTCAGCCAGAAAACATCACCTGTCATTAAAACTTGGAATCTTCCATTCCGATTTTCAATTTTCCCTCCCACTCTTAACCTATCCCCTCTATCTAAGAATGTCACCACATACCGCAACCTGTTCCCTCCCTTCCCCTCTCCTATCCCATCCCCATCACAGGTACCATTGTGATGAACCACAATCCAGATAACATATATATATGGCGACAACCCGGCTTCTACATGGTACATGGTGCTGGCGCCTTTGGTGTGTAGTGTCGTCTAGGTCCCCCATTATTGAGGACGGACGTTCTCGGCACAAAGCATCCTTTGGGCCCCTGCGATGGCAAGCGCACGTGATAGGTGCCTACGGCGTCGGAGCCCTGAGAGCTCTCACCTCACAAGTGAGAAGGCGTAGGGGACTGGAGTCCCACCGGGGTTTGAGAATTTCACCCCATTGTGGACATCTGTCTTCGCGTGGAGGGAACTCCACGGCTTCAAGTGGGCATGCCCCGAAGATTCAGAGCCTTCACGTGTAGGGATCAAACTAGTATGGATAATCAAAAAGTTAAAATTAGTGAAGTCAACTCAGGGGATAGAGCTTCCCCTGTTATGGACCCGTCGCAGCTCCACTCCTCAAACAACCCGGATCACCCAAAGGACAACACAAAAAACTCATCCAAACGCCTTTCTATGGCATTGGTTAAGCGCCCTTCCTCGGGTCGGGTCAGGGTGCACCTAGCCAACCTCCCCTCCCCGTGGAGTGGGCCGGCCAAGCACTCTACCCCCCCCCCGAACTGGTCACTCGGGAGGAAGGGTGCGAAACAGACGAGGCTCTGGCGGTTTGGGCATGACTTTAACTGCCCCTGGTTGGCGAGCCCAGTAGGGGGTAACACCCCACTCGCCATCACAGCCGCGCGTAAGAAGGACAGCTCCTCCCTTCTTACAGCGTATTTAGTGTTATATTCCATAGATAAGGCGCTTAGCGAAGGGGGATGGGGACCCCCTTCTGCGGTGCCTCCATTGAGTTTCAGTTCTAGTGACTGGTTGATAAGGGGAGTTGGCCGTTCGCCCCTACTGCTGCACTGGAGGGGGACATGGGAGTTTCCTTCTTCCTACCCATTCCCATTCCTATTCCCCTCCCACTGGCCCCCCTTGCAGTGCTTACAAAGCTGATGCATAAATAGAGATTGGTTGAATGGCGGGCCGCTGCAGATTGCTTGGCAATTCCCTCTGCAGCGGCGGTGTGGGAGCGAAAGACTTGAGCGAAATAGCGAAAGGCTTGTCGAGTTTTAATCGATTATGGACAGTGGGCTGCTGCAGATACCAGGCAATTCCCTCTGCAGCAGCGGTGATAGTGAGACTGGAATTGCGGAGTAGTGCAATGGATCATCATGAGCTAACACGGGACAAGGGGTCAATAAATAGCGAAACCACAAACTAGTTATTCTGGTCGCAGGGGGACTGATCCACCCCCTGCACCAAGCCATAAGGCTATTATGAACCATAGGTTCCTGCTGCTGAAGGATTGGCACCCTTCGGCAGCATGCCATACGGTAATTCCATCTTGAGTGCCCCATTAGTAAATGGGGCATGCTGCAGGGGCTTGGCGTTCCCCTGCGGCATACGCCACACGCTATTCGAACGACAACGGCACTCCGCAGGGATTTGGTGGGACCCCACCTCCCTGCGAGCCAAAGGCTGCAGAGAGCTTCTCTGTGGCCCAACCGATAATGGTCATACAGGGGGGTTTTTCACCTCCGGACTTCGGTCTTATGGGTTTTCCCCCCTGGCGCACACTGGGTTTGCATATCACCCGTAAATCAAAGATAGTAGACGCGAGCGCCTCCACGTGGCGGGACAGGGGCAGGACCTGGGCTTCGGCTCAGGCTCAATATCCTGGCTAAGACTCGCGTAGTGTGCAGGTTCCCCCGCTCATTACCTGAGTGGGTATTTTTGCGCTATCTAATAATCAAGGCAAGATTATACTTAGTATATTTTATCTTTATGATAAACTAACCAGTTTCGTGGTAATATATGACCGAAAGGTCGATTATCTGATAATAGATAGACGTAGGAACTAAAAAAAAAAACTGTCCCTATCTACACTCTCAAAGGGCATACAGAACGCGTCTCAGACCGCTAGTTCGGTCCTTCAGCTGGTATGCCTAGCCAACCCACACCTCCTCGCGGTGAGAGCTGGATTATGTACTTCCTCTGCCTAACAGGCATGAGGTACTAACCGACGGGGCTCTGGCGGTCCTTGGCATGACATAAAAGGCCGGTCCGGTGGGAACCATTAGGGGGCAGCCCCTCCACCCACCTAGGTTGCACAGGCCAACTACCTGGGCAACCGAAAATTAAAAAGTTATAAAACCTAAAAACCAAGGCCGTACTCCGGAAGGCCATATGCCGGCGGTGCCAGAGATTGTGGCTGACTCTGGTACTGTACGATCACAGCTACCGTCCGGGAGCCAGGGGACCAGTCAGGAATACGCGGTACGCATGATGGAGGAGATTCGGCCGGCCCTCGAAGAGATAGGGGCCCTC
Source organism: Lethocerus indicus (assembly GCA_019843655.1). Lineage (NCBI taxonomy): Eukaryota > Metazoa > Arthropoda > Insecta > Hemiptera > Belostomatidae > Lethocerus > Lethocerus indicus. The sequence goes on from JACDQD010000001.1 coordinate 45,870,791, forward strand.
TTCGAGGCCGACCAGAATCGGGAGGACGTCCAGGTCACCCTGCTGGAAATAGCCAAGCAGCTTAATCTTATGTTTAAATTGTATGTCCTAATATGTAATATTTAGAAAACCATAGCTTGATTCTCTCTCCAGACGCGGGTATAAATTACATACAGTATTTCTTATTTGTTGTATTAAATAGTCATTCTTCTTTAAAATATCAATCTTTAGTTCAATAGTCTATATGTATATACTCTAAAACCTTTTCTATTGTCTCTCTGACTGAATCGCAACTTGGAGTAATAGCTGCGCTGCTAGGTATTGTTAATACCTAAGTGAAGATAAATTAGCCTGGGTCCTTGGCAGTAACTGCCCGGGATTGGTAAAAAGCGGAGAGTAGAAAAATGAAATAATAATAATAAGGTACAACCAACATTGGAGAGAAATATTCAAAGAACAAAGGTTTTCTTATATTTTCTACATTCCAGATTTCAATTTTCAAAATCAACACGCTATATGAATTAAGATATCAAAATTTCTTAATTCAAAGACTGGTTAAAACCTAATTTAAAATATTATTTCCCACTCGAACTATAAATACAATATATAAGCAATCAATATGATTCCGTAGAAGGTGGGTCTGTTTAACGCGATGGTCGTATTTGTCGATTTCAGGTACGAAATATCTGCTGACCGTTTAATCAGGAAATATTAATCTCCCCTATAAGTTTATGACCGCGATAAAAGTTAGGTGCGCAGAAATCGCCGAGGTTCATTTCGGAAGTCCGCTTTAGATTGACATAACCGGAAAATGCTGAACCTTTCAACAATCTCGAGATCGGTACGAGGTCCTGAAGCAGTGGCTTTGGACCGGTAGAAAGTGCTAGATAGACACCTGTTTGGACCCATTAGGAGTTTTCACACGCTGGATTGTATAAGAAACCCCAGTAGATCCGGAGGGGAGGTGAACCCTGAAATATTCGATAGACAATTCAAATGAAAAATGTCAGACATACAGCAATAAGTAATTACGGCCTATTACCCCCCTAGTAAGTAGAAATTACGCCTAAATAAACTACCGAAACTCGTAGACGATAAATCTAAGGCCCTCAACACGAGTGGAATCGATATTCAAACAAAGTGTGTCCTTTCCCAGTGCATTCTGTTAAGTAAAAGATCAGCGAGTTAGTACCGGCGAAAACAGCCGTCGGCACAGTTGCTATGTAGCGCCACAACCCGCCTCACACGGTCGAGTCCTAAATGATTTTACAGAACAGAGGTTATAGAGCGACACAAAAGGCACAGAGCGATAACTGAATACTGAACAAAGTAGACGGAGAATATCTTTCTCCCGGAGAAATCAGCTGGAACAGGCGTGAAGGTGGTTCGCGCTCCCAGTCAACTGGGCTCTCGATTAATCGATCGATAATCGTCTCACTCCGTAGATTCGTACGCGGTTCGGGGCAACTTCTCGCACGACATTTCCGCAAGGAAATGCATCGCATCGGATCGTTCAATGTACGAAGCTGGGTCGAGTGGTTTTTTTTACATTTAATTGAACGAATCGACCTATACGATACCTCCGCTTGGCAAACTACAGTGCCCTCTTGCTTTTCTGATGTCATTATGTTGAGTGACCGTGGAGCCTTAGGCGAGAGTAGAACTTCTTAGAACATTTTATGATGTACTCCGGAATTTAAAAAAATTAACAATTTAATGTATATAATTACAAACAATATTAATTTGGTCGTAGAAAAAAACGCGTTTAAGATTATTTAAAATATTAGTCGGACATAGTGTTTTTCTTTGAATTTTTTTTGACATTGAATATTACAAAGATGGCTTTTGATCGTGAAATGAGCGACGTAATAAAAATCATTTAATATCTTGAAATTATAAATGAATCGGAGACATTTTTATGTTCGAGAGGGAAAATTAAATGTAAGGTTACGTAATTTTACTTTAAACTTTAAAATTTAATCGGTTACGTACATTATATCCACGCTTTCGTGATATAGAATGGGAATATTATTATATTTATTTTTTTATTTTATTTTAATTTTCTTATATAAACGTCTATACGCAAATGCATAAACATTGACGACGTTTTGAATTGGCTACGTTAAGGTTTTTGTAATAATAATAAGTTACAATGCCAAAATAAAAGTAAATAGATTTATTCCTTCGGAGCAATAATTCAATTACTCATAAAATAAAATTAAAAAATAAAAAGAAATGAAATTTCTTATCTATCAGTTCAAATAATTATTGTAACAATAATTTAGTCGCTTAGAAAGTTTTTTCGTTAGGAACGTTTTAAAGGAAAAAAAGGAATTTTATCCATATTGCAAAGACATTGAAGTGGACTTGACTTTTTGGATAGGAAAGTGTGGAGAAAAATATCTGGTCCTGTAGAAGAGCGGAAGAGCTTGGGCGGAATACGCAGTATTAAGAGCCAGATATCATGGCAGTTGTCATAAAGGGAGGACTCGGGTGGTCGGGAGCAAACCCAAGAGGGTCTTGAGAGAGAGGTAGACCACGGGATCAAGTTTCAAGTCTCGAAGCGGGACGGTTTCAAGTCTATACTTGCCAAAAGTGTTGAACAAGTTAGACTATTATTTGTCTACAGAGCACTACGCATAAACGGGTGTCTTCGTCCGTTCGGATCAAAAACAAATATCGCATTTAACAAGATGTAACAAATTAATAACACATCTTGATAGAATGTCAAAAATTAACGTACAGCACGGGAAACAACGTTTAAAAAGAAAAATCACATTTAGGCAACCAATAATAAATGAAGAAATTTTGTAGTTCTGAGAAGCTCACCCCTACTCACACATTCGAATAGGCCAGTGGTTTTATAAACTGAAGATGTAATAATGTGAACGTGATTTAAATATATAATCCAAGTATATATGTACGATTTAACATAAGAACTCCGATAAGCCCTGTTATGAAAAGATGGTTAATTGGTCGTGTTAATGAATTATACACGACGAATACTCAGATGGGCTCTGTGTTCAAGCTCATTAGAGTCTAGTAGCTCTTGGTTTAGTACACCTAATACATGTGTTAGGTCGATAAAAGATGGTTCATTTGGATGTATAAAAATGATATACTGAAAGGTCTCAGATCATATGTACGAGTTCTATCATTATGGTCTGCACCAACCTAATGAATGGTTAAATCTATAAAAAAAGGTTCATTTTGATGAATAGGATGTTATACATATCTCGGTTAATCTAGTACACGACCTAGTGACTAGACAATCTTAACTGGAGTGTAAAATCTCTAAAACAACAGACCACAAAATTACGAGAAGAGAAGAAACAGATTAACAGACTGCGAGTCAAGGTCACACAATGCTGACCCACTGCTGCTTGATCAGCCAAAACACCAAATTGTGAAGACTACGACGAACAACTAACGGTGAAACGTATACTAACCGAATGTTAACAATGTGAAGCACAAAAAGAAAATTTAAGAAACGAACATATATTGGAAACTAACAAAGATACGAATATAAAAATAAAAAATGTAATACAGAAACACGACTCATAGATAAGATATAGGAGTTTTGTGCATCTCCGCGCGAATATCGGCAGAAGCCATATTGCGCGTTAAATAAAAATAGCTTAAAGAAAGGCTCTAAAAGATGGTTCATTTGGATGTATAAGAATAATATACTGAAAGTCACTGATCAGATATACATATGTGTTCTACCATTCTTGTCAAAGACCAACCGCGGTTTATTTTGATGTACAGGATATAATAATACACAACGAATACTCAGATGGGCTTTGTGGTAAAACTTATCAGTCTAGTGATTCATGGGCTAGTAACTAGAAGGAGCTAAGAGGAGAGGGTTGTCTATAAAAATATGATTCATTTATATGTTTAAGAATGCTATTCCTCCATCATTGTTAGCGATTGAACATCAATTTTCCTCGCTGTATTTCTTTACAGTTCTAACAATAAAAGAGTGAACAAAAGAATGATATACTGGAAGGAACACGCAGATGCACATGTTCTAAAATTACTACATTAATAATTCATTAAGGATGGTTCATTTGGATGTATAAGATGGATGTACAGATTGCTCTCAGATGTTTCATTTGTGTTCTATCCCAATGTTAATTGTCAGTTAACAAGACTGACATACATATATATTACCCCGATGAATTTAGCCCTACAGTCGGACCCTGATGATGGAACTAGCAATGGTTCTAAAAGATAGTACCGACGACAGAGAGGTCAAATTTAAAAGGGAATCTTATAAAATGGAAAACCCATCTTAAACGGAATTGCCGGTGCAACATTTCAGGTTGTATAGGATGTACAAGATGGACATAATACAGGCTGATATATGTTCGACTCGCGCAGACATTATCCTACCCATCTTCGATTGTATCTTCGTGCCCCAAACTTACTACTATTATCGGTGGCCGTATAAATATAAATGTTTAACCCATAAGAATAACTGTAGTTTCAGAAAATATCACAATACAGCATGACGAGCTTTATATTTTAGTGTCGACCATCAAAAACGTCTACAATAAAGCTTCGCCTACTTATATATGTTTTTAATAATACTAACTTAATTATTTAACCCCCCTAAACCAATTCTAGTATCTTAAACTATCACGAGATTATTAAACTTCAAATTGTAA